>CM046671.1:16412872-17012872 GCA_025594165.1 Tamias sibiricus
GTTTGTTTATTTATTTATTTTTCAAATTTATTTAATTTTTATTCTAAGTTGTTAGAAATGACAGAATGTATTACATTTCATATTATATTTATAGAGCACATTTTTACATATCTCTGGTTGTATACAAAGTATATTCACACCATTCATGTCTTTATACATGCACTTAGGGTAATGATATCCATCTCATTCTACCATCTTTTTCTTTTTTCTTCACCCTTTTGCCCCCTCCCTTCTCCTCTCTCCCCATTGGCCATTCTAGTGTTCCTCTAATCCTTCTATGCTCCCCATCCCAACCCCACTGTGAATCGGCCCTTATATCAGAGAAAACATTCGGCATTTAGCTTTTTGGGATTGGCTAACTTCACTTAGCATTGTATTCTCTAACTTCATTCATTTACCTGCGAATGCCATGATTTTATTCTCTCTTATTGCTGAGTAATACTCCATTGTGTATATATACCACATTTTCTTTATCCACTCATCTACTGAAGGGCATCTAGGTTGGTTCGTGCTGCAATTAACATTGATGTGACTGTGTCCCTGTAGTATGCTGTTTTTAAGTCCTTTGGGTATAGACCGAGGAGTAGGATAGCTGGGTAATAAGGTGGTTCCATTCCAAGTTTTCCAAGGAATCTCCATACTGCTTTCCATATAGGCTGCACCATTTTGCAGTCCCACCAACAATGTATGAGCGTGCCTTTTTCTCCACATCCTCACCAACATTTATTGTTGTTTGTGTTCTTCAGTCTCCTGTTTTTTAAAGGCCTTAATTCTATTTCAATATACTAAGAGCAAGGAATGGGAATTGAAATTAAAGTAACAATAGTATTTCAAAAATTACAAAATATGTAGTGAGAAATTTAACAAAATGCATTGAAGATGAGTATCTAGAAAATTGCAAAATGTTTTCCAGGGAAAAATTCAAAATAAATGAAGAGATATAGAATGCTCATATCAAAAGACTCAGTGTTATTAAAAGGCTAAATTTCCTCAATCCAAATGGAATAGGTTATTTTGTGAAAATTGATGAACTAATGATAAAGTTACTGGACAAACCGAGGACTATAGATCAAAACAAGTTTGTAAAAGAATAGTTTTGATGTTAATAAGATAAATTTTATTGATATATTTTAAATACCAGATAAACATTCACTTCTAGGATAAATCCTACATGATTATGAAATATTTTTTTATTTATAAACTCCTGGGGTTGATTTCCTAAATTTGTTTAATATTTTGTGTTCTGTCATTAATGTGTTTAGAGTCCGTAGTGATGCCTCTTATTTTATTCCAGATATTGGTCATTGATGTCTTCTTTCCCTCTTTTTAAAATGCATCTGCCTGGAAATTTCTCAATTTTATTGTTCTTTTAAAGAAGATGCTTTTAGGTTTTGCTTTTCCCTATAGTTTATTCAGCTTCTTATTAGGTAGGCTTCTGCTTGCCTTCACTATTGCCTTCTTTGCTTTCTTTTAGGGTTTACTTCATCTTACATTTCTAATCTCTTAATGTAGAATATGAAAACAATCAACATTTCTTTATATCACAGCATATTTAATGCTATAAACTTCAGTGTAAGTCGTTTTTTCTATATTCAAAAGTTTTGATATTTATTTTTTTATTTTCTTTTAAGACAAAAATAATTCCCTCTCTTTAGTCCTTGTTTCTTGAAAGTGTGCTGTTTTATTCTCTCGCATTTTGGGACTTACTAGACATTGGTTCATTCTAGAATTATGTTTTAATCCATGTACTAACATTAACATTTTTGTATAACTGGTCCTTTTGAATTCACTGAGAGATAGTTCACCCCAAAATATGTTTCACTGTGGTGAATTCTCCACCCTTGTGGAAGGAAGTTTCACTGAGGTCAATTCGATACTTTTATAGTGTTTTTAGGTGCCATCTGCACTGACTTCCTGTATGTTTGATTATCAATCATGTGAACAGATACTTAAATCTACCACCCTTCTTGTGGATTTTCTCCTTCTAGTTTTCTCAGGTTTTGCTTTATGCATTTTGAAGCCTTCTCATTACGTGCATACACATCTAACATTGTTATGTCATTTTGATTAATTGATTCATGCTCATTTTCCCTCAGTGTTTCTAATTTTTTAATGCTTACATAGGCATATATTTGCCTTTGTTGCTGTTTTAAAACATATATTTTCAAATTTTAAAACACAAATTATTTTTCAAATTGTAGGAACACTGAGTATCCCTTGAGCATTGTTAGCCTCTTGTTATACAAGTTTCTAATCAAAGCAAATTTCCTGCAGCCTTTCTTTGAACATTGCTATCAAATCTGAACATAATTCCTCCTCCAATGACTTCCAAATTCTTTTTTTTTAGTTTGATATGCTTGTATTATTTATTTATTACATTTAAAAATTTTTAAAATTTGTTATACATGCTTTTAGAGTGCAATTCCTTTCATATTACATATACAGAGCACAGTTTTCCAAGTCATTGGTTTTACATAAAGTATTTTCATACCATTTTAATTTTTATACATGTACTTAGTATATTGATGTCCAACTCATTCTGCCATTATTCCTATCCCCCTGACCCTTCCCCTTCCCTCCCTCCCCTTTGTTCTATTTAACATTCCTTCATTCCTCTCATCCCCCCTCCCTTGCCACTATAATTCAGTATCCTCATAGCAAAGGAATCAATCAATCGACCCTTGTTTTTTTTGGGATTGGCTGACTTCACTTAGCATTATTTTCTCCAACTCCATCCATTTACCTGCAAATGCCATGATTTTATTGTCTTTTAGTGCTGAGTAGTGTTCCATTGTGTATACATACCAAAGTTCCCTATCCATTCATCTATTGATGGGCATCGGGGTTATTTCCACAATCTAGCTATTGTGAATTGTGCTGCTATAAACATTGATGTGGCTGTGTCCCTATAGTAAGCTGTTTTTAAGTCCTTTGGGTATAGACCGAGGAGTGAGATAGCTGGGTCAAATGGTGGTTCCATTCTAATTTTGAAATCTACTTTATCTGATGTTAATATAGTTACTTCAGTTTTCTTTTGATTCATGCTTACCAAGTACAAATTCTATTATCATTACATTTTTAACCTATGTGTGCCATATTATCAAAATTGGATTTCTAATAGTTGATTCTTTTCTATCTAATCTAACAATCTTTTTCTTTTAACAACATTATGCAAACCATTTAAATTTGATGTCACTTTCAACAAGTTTACTGTTTCAATTTACTATCCTGCTATCCTTCTCTGGTTTCCCCATATGTTCTTTTTGTTCTTTTTTTTCACATTATCTTCTACTTTATTTCATATTTTTTTTTAGGATTTCCTTTCCCCCTATATTTATTAGACCAATTTGTTTTATTTATGTTACTAGTCCTGTTGTGTAAATATTATGCATAGCTAACCTCCAAATAATGTCATTTGTACTTACATTTTCCAATTCTTGTTCTTTTTGATATTTTAGTAATGTATTTTCCTTCTTTCTATGTTATCAACCCAGCAAAATATTTATATTATTGTTGCATAATTAATTTAAGGTCTTTAGAGAAATTTAAATAAGTAAAAAACACAAATATTTATCTAATATTTACCTAAACATTGCTCTTTTTGATTGCTAATTCTTTCTTTTTTAGATCTAGATTTCCATATATTATCACATTCTATTTGCCTAAAGAAGTTTCTTTAGCATTACTCATTTCAAGTATGCTGGTAATATATTCTCTGAAAAAAAAAAGTTGCTATTTTGTCTTAACTTTTGAAATATATTTTCATACTGTTTTAAATTCTGGGTTGACAGTATTTGTTGTTATAGTATTTTCCTTTACAGTATTTAAGGCCTATTTTTTCATTGTCTTTAATGTCATCCAGAGCTTTTGTTTATTGGAAAAAGTTTTTTTTACTAATGTCTTTGAAAAAAATATTTTAACTACATACAGAATTACCAGTTGACAATCACAGCTTTCTTTTAGTAGTTTGAAGATATTGCCTATGTATTTGGATTTCAGTTATCATAATTTACTTCAATATCAGTCTCTCAGCAAAACAGCTAAAATTTTAATTAGGGCAATATACTAACTGTGGGTAATTTCCCAAAAGTACAAACTTTTTTTTTTTTTTTTTTTTTTTGCTAGCTGTTCTGTACCCATATCACTACGTAGATAACATGTGTCATGCATCCTGATCAAGGTCCAATCACATCACTGCTTTCAAATCCTTTTGGTGATGGATCACTGTGTGTGTTCTTTAGTTCATGCACAGACAGTAACGTGTGTCTGTGCTCACAGTATCTCCAATATTAAAATGGTTTGATATTTTACAACAGTAAATAATCAAAAACAGAATGGCAGCTATCAAGAACACAAACAACAATAAATGTTGGAGAGGATGTGGGGGAAAAAGGCACACTCATACATTGCTGGTGGGACTGCAAAATGGTGCAACCGCTATGGAAAGCAGTATGGAGATTTCTTGGGAAAATGGGAATGAAACCACCCTATGACCCAGCCATCCCACTCCTGGGTCTGTTCCCAAAAGACTTAAAAACAGCATATTACAGTGACACAGCCACTTCAATGTTTATAGCAGCACAATTCATGATAGCTGGGTTGTGGAACCAACCTAGATGTCCCTTAGTAGATGAGCAGATAAAGAAAATGTGGTATATATACAAAATGGAATTTTACCCAGCAATAAGAGAGAATAAAATAATGGCATTTGCAGGTAAATGGATGAAGTTGGAGAATATAATGCTAAGTGAAATTAGTCAATCTCTAAAATCCAAATACCAAATGTTTTCTCTGATATAAGGAGGTTAGTTCACAATGTGATTGGATGGGGGTACATAGGATTAGAGGAACACTAGAATGGTCAAAGGAAAGGGAGGGCATGGGAGGGAGCGGGGGGGGGAGAAGGGGGGAAAATGGTGGTTGAATGAGATGGCTATCACTATCCTAAATGCATGATTAAAGATCTGATTGGTACTTATATACTTTGTATACAAGCAGTTGTATGTAAAAAGATGATATACTTGTACATTATGAATAAGTAAATAAATAATCTAAAAAAAATAATCAAAAACAATGAAAAGGGGTAGCATAGGAAGTGGATTTGGAATGAAACCTAAGTCAAGCAATGGGGGGGTAGGAGCTGATCAGGGCCTGCCATCATTCCTGCTAATTCAGTTGGAGCCATGCACCAGAAGAACTTGGAGAAAGCTAAATTTTTGATGGAAACAGAAAGGGATTTTGACCAAAAGGGCAGTGATTCCAGCCCCACCTTCTGTTAGTTTTATTCTTATCTATAATGATAAACATTATATTATGATTTTAGACACTAATTTCATTAGTCTGCTACTGACTAGGAGAATATACTTTCTTAATCCCCCTTAATGTGATCATTTAAAGGAAATCTTTTCCATATTTTAGCCACATATATAATTTTGGTGTGGAGTATAACACTTCTTAGACACACAAAATAGTCTTTCTATCATAAGACAGTTTTCTAAGACCTGCAAAAGAACCAGCTAATTTTTCTTCTTCATTTATTTTTTTAATGAATGCTACCTTTCATCTACAAATCTTTCACTTTATACTTATTTATCCAAAAATGTTCACTTAACTTGTTAAATAGGTCTCTTTAGGGGCTCTTGCTTTAAATTATTAAGTTGTCTTTGATTTCCATCTTTTTGGAATGATTAATGGGTAAAATGAGATTTTCCCTGTATTTAACTCTGCTATATTTTGGTTTGTTAATTTTACTTGAATTCAACACTACTGAAAGAATTTGCATTTTAATTGCTATTTGAAGTTTAAAAGTAAAAATATGTGCTATTCCTTTTTTTTTTCCCACAGAATATCCTAAAGGTTAAATTTACATAACATGTCCTTTTAACAAAATTCATCTTTATATGGTACAGATGTACAGATGTAAAGATACATCTTTAAACTAGAAGGTACCCAGGTTATAAATTGAGAGGCATGGTAACAAGATGTGTTTTCATCAGTCATATTTTTTTTGTAAGCTGAAAATCATTTAGGAATAAATAAGTGCCCTTTCCACTTATAATTTCAGAGACGGCATCAATTATTCCTTCCCATAAAATTTATGTGAAATTATGTTTTTCTTTAATTATATTCTCTTGCTGAATATTTCTTAAAGTCACCCTAAGGGAAGTAAGGAAGAATGAGACATTATTAAAACTTATCTGAAAGGGTCTTAAAGGCAAACTTATTAAGAGATATTGTAGTAGAAATTTCTCAACAAAGCATTCAGATGAATTAGTTTAATCAAATATAGAAAAAAAAACAAACTTGTAGACCAAGACTAAGCAACATTGTACCTAACTACAGAGTATAAAATAAAAATTAAAAAACTCCAATGTGCTTGACTTGAAGATTTATGACTGAAAAATAACAACAAAAATTTTCCAACTTTTTCCCCCCACTTATTCTATTACAATGCTACATTGTGGGCAATACACAAAGAAAGGCAGAAATATAGATTCTCTTCTTATCAAGGATTTTGGTGGTATTTTGGTGCAAGGTATAAGGTAATGAGTTTCATGAAAGGAATATTAATGAAGTGTTATGGAACAATGGAGAAAAACAAGAGAGGTCTGTTGGTGAATAAATGAGAAAATTGCAGAGAAAAGATGTTCACATTTCTTCCATATGTTAAGAAGAAGCATGGTGGATATAGAACTATGGAAAGTAGAAACTAAAGGAAGGTGAGTATAGCTAGTAGACAACAGATCACTTTTGTTGTTGTTGTTTTGTTTGGTACTGGGGATTGAACTCAGGAGGCACTTGACCACTGGGCCACATCCCCAGCCCTTTTTTGTATTTTATTAGAGACAGGTTCTCACTGAGTTGCTGAGTGCCTCACCATTGCTGAGGATGGCTTTGAACTTGTGATCCTCCGGCCTCAGCCTCCCAAGTGCTGGGATTACAGGCGCCCACCACCGCACCGGGCAACAACAGATCACTTTGATACTTCAAAATGCACAAAAAGGAATTAATAATATTCGTGTGGAAATTGAGGTAGAAACCAGGATGCGGGCGAACTTGATATTGCTGAATATTTCCCAGACTTTACCTTGATTCAAGAAGGGACAGAAGTTCATCCGGCAACTGGACTAGGAAGTCGCATATAGAAGCTTGCTTTGGACAGGAGTGAAACCATTTTGCAGGGTAGAGTTTAAAAGACGACAATGAATGGATAGACCAGTGGCACATACATCTCTGTTTTCTTTACTCTGTCACTCATTGTCTGACTTTTGTTTTACATTGTTTGGTTTAAACTCTCTTAGAATAAAAATTACTCTTGATTATTTGTTTTAAAAAGAAAACAAATGAAATCTAGAGCTACAGAGCTGCTTTATTGTTCTCACAGGAAAGTAAATCCTACATAAAACACCAAAGAAGATCCAAATGATTTTATAGTTCTCACACTACCAGTCAGTCATTGAACATAATGGAAGGAGTTAAGAAAATCAAGGTAGCTGGCACAGTGGTACATGCCTGTAATCTCAGCTGCCTGGGAGGCTAACATAAAAGGATTGCAAGTTTAAGTCAGTCTGGGTAAGCAAGTGAGACCCCCATCTCAAAATAAAATAAAACAGTTTGAGATATAACAAAGTGGTAGAAGAGTTGTATAATTTGTGCAAGGCCCAGGGTTCAATCCCCCAGTACCTCCTCCCCCAACACACACGGGTAAGTCAAGCAGTAGAGCAGAATATGAACCCCATAATCCTAGCAGATAAATTTCAAGTCCGTTTCAGAACTTTCATACTCTTGCCCAGTTGCAGCTGGCCATAAGGCTATTCTTGCTGTCATGATGATGAATGAACCTCATGTTCCACATATTTATCATATTTTGACTTGGCCATTTTAATGTTCATTTATCTGAACATTAACACAGCATGCAAATAAAACTGCAGTAAGCAGAAAATAAATTGGCTTGGCCACCAAGGTGCAGTCACCACCACCACTGGGAGGACCACCGCGATCATCACGTGAGAGTGTTATATATGCAAAGTGCCAAAGGCTACTTCGCGAGTGAACAGCGCCCCCTAGTCCAGGAAATCGTTCTTCTCCCGGAGCCAGATTTTGCAACTCCTGAGTCAAGTATCCCAACGCCATTCTTACCTGGGCCATGATGTGACAGCCTTGGAAAAGATAGGAAGCATGCTAACCTTAAGGAGATTATTAGTTGTCAAAAGTTAAATAAACTCCTGATGGTCGTTTCTTAAGTCCTTTCATAAAATTACCAATCTAAATTGTTCCTGTTCGACTCTTGCACCATTTCAAAAGCTTCTTTTAAAAGGGAGCAATGTAGCCGGGCGTGGTGGCGCACGCCTGTAATCCCAGCACTTTGGGAGGCTGAGACAGGAAGATCGAGAGTTCAAAGCCAGCCTCAGCAATGGCGAGGCACTTAGCAACTCAGTGAGACCCTGTCTCTAACAAAATACAAAAAAAAGGGCTGGGGATGTGGCCCAGTGGTTAAGTGCCCCTGAGTTCAATCCCCGGTACCACAAAAAAAAAAAAAAAAAAAAAAAAAAAAAAAAAAAAAAAAAAGAGCAATGTTTCTTTTCCATTATAAATCATACACTAGGATTTAGGAGCCATGTTTCCCCTGTCAATAACTCCATTAGCCAATCTGTAAATCAAAAGAGGCTTTCTTCTGAACCCCCTGCACTCTACACATTTGAATTAGGATTAGCCCTGTTTTCAGTGGGTACACACCTACCAATTTTTACCTGTACTGTATTTTTGAAATATCCAGCCTCATTTTCTGAGTGATGAGAAAGCAGTTTGTCCTCGTGGTTTCCTGGTGTGTGTCCACATGCATGGCTGTGAGCTTAGTATGTGGAAACCTTTGATGAGAAAAAGTCACACCTGGTGTTCCAGGAATCACAACAGCCTCTCCTCATACCCCAAGGTGCTGTCTTATTGCACAGCTCCATTAAACAGGAACAGGAGCCACGCTCTAGAGGGATTGGAGTGTGGCTCTGTCCTAAGCAGAAGCAAAGTGAGGCTTTCTGATGATCAGTGCGGAGCTTCCTCGTGCATCATATTAAACAACAGGTCATTAACATGTTTCCGGGGACATGCATAAAATCTGAACATCTTTATATAAAAATACCCACCAGCTATTAATGTCTACAGAATATTTCTGTCGTTCTCAACAGTCTCATAGTAGAAATCTTTTCCATGGAAATGTGTAAACTATTCATATTTTAATGATATTATAAAACAGATAAAGGCCACTGACAAAGGTCTTACTGAATATTAATCACGGGTCCGGATCAAGCACATATTTTCTGACTCAAAAGTTAATAGTACAAAATAATTTATTCTTTTCTTCAGTAGGAAATACATTTCTTAGCAGTCTCTTTGATTTTGGTCATGTTTGATTGAAGTTTTTAAACTTTGTAAAGCTTAACCTAACCCTAATATTCTATAATGTATGAGGTAGTTTTTGACAAAAATTAATTTCATTAGCACTCTGATCATGATGAAATCAGAGAAACTATTAACTATCTCAATATAAGCAAGAAAAATTGAAAACAATAAATAATGATTTTTCTTTAGATATTGGAGAGCAAGCCTTTGAGAAAGGCTACAGTGATCTGCATGGGAGTTACACCAAATCTTTCTTAATGATCTGTATTCCTAATTCGACTCTAAGAAGTTGAGGAAAGGACACGTGGCGCACCATGAGAGGAGCATTTTGAAAAGTGCAGGGATACTAGAATTTTCATTACTCACGGGAGCCATTCGGTGGCTATCTAGTGGCTTCCTTTGGAGATAGGACTCTCTTCATCGTTAGGTTAAGGGCTGCACTATATCCACACAAACATAGATTTTTTTTAAAAAAATATTTTTAGTTGTAAATGGACACAATACCTTTATTTGTTTATTTATTTATTTATTTTTTAATGTGGTGCTAGGGATTGAACCCAGTGCCGCATGCATGCTAGGCAAGTGCTCTACCATTGATCCACAACCCCGGCCCTAAACACAGATTTTAAAAAGCTTCAAAATGATCAAAGTGAATGATTTTACATAATCTTGATGGAATCAGAGAAGTAACCTTAGTGTCTATCAGGAAAAAGCCCCAAACTCTAAAGAAGACAATAAACTGTTTTCATTTAACAATATGAAAGTCTCAGTGCCCAGCATTCATTAAAAATGTATATACAGGGCTGGGATTATGGCTCAGTGGTAGTGCGCTTGCCTAGCTCGTGCGCGGCCCGGGTTCGATTCTCAGCACCACGTAAAAGTAAAACACATTGTGCACAACTAAAGCAAATAAATAAATATTTAAAAAAAAATGTATATACATGCCGACAGGCAGAGATGCATGAGTTCCCCTGATAGGCCACCTATAAGCTGGGACCCTAGGACACCTACAGGTTGGGACCCTGGGGTGCAGAGCTGCAGGCCTCTGTGTCTTAAAAGTCTAAGGGAAAATGAAAATGGAATGCATCAGGCTAAAGGAAATAGGCTGTAACTTGACTGAGGTGATAGTCAAGTTGTCATATTGTCTAATTTAAAAGAGTGTGGGCTGGGGATGTAGCTCAGAGGTAGAGCGTGTGCTTAGCATGTGTGGGGTTCTGGGTGTGATCCTTAACACCACAAAAAAACAATAGATAAATAGGTGTGTGTGTGTGTGTGTGTGCACGCATGTGCAAATTCTACTTTATAATTTCGATATGAAAATTAATTGTTATAAATTAAGTTTGTTAACTGGCTTAAATCAACTATATTCTCATGATTATTAATAGATAATAAGATATCAATTGGTATTACTGGTTATACATTTATGTGAAATTCTATTACATAATAATAACATTAAATTGCTTTTGAATATCAAAGTAAGAACTTCAAAATGTAAGAGTAAGATAAATAATAAAATTATATTTGTCCCTATTTTGTAAGTCTCAGAATATTCACATGCTGGAAATGATATAAAACTGAAAACCTGTGAAATTGATGTTTTATATGCTATTATTATGGTAAAATAATGTAATATATTTTAAAATATGTATTATCTACAGTTTAAAGTCCTATAATGTCTATAAGACTATCAACAAATACTTAAAAATGGGTTTTCACAGAAATTTCCCCAATACTCTCATCACCACCAAAATAAAATTTCAAAACTCCACTAGTGTCACATACTAAAAGCATAATTTGTAAACATATTGGAAGGTGCTTTTTGTGTGGTTTCATTTATTTTCTCTGGTCTGTCCTGAGAACAAGCCTTCATCTGTTGTTGTCGATGTATTTCATCAAATGTGTTGACATATTATTTTGTGACCTCAACAGTTTGCCAGTGTGTTAGGTTCATGAATGTCACTTGATCCAAGCTGTGGCGATGTCCCCTTCATTGACCCTTACATATGGAGCTATGAAGATGCATAAATGACATGCAGAGAATGAGCCAGCCCTTTTACACAGAGGTGAATGCCCTTGGGGTGTCTTTTCTTAGGTCCTTCTCTCCCTATGCTAAAGGAAGCCACTGAGAGAAAATTCTTATTGCTAAACACATGTGACTTTTCCCTGTGTCCTGGTACTACTGGGGTGATTTTATTTGAACTATTCCACTTATATATAATGTTAAGGGTAGGATAGACATTATTCACCCAGAAAGCCTAGAAATTCACCACAATGAGCATTTTCGTGTCTCCAGTGGCAGTATCTTGCCATGAATGTGTGTTTTACTTAGAAACAGAATGAGTGTGTGTGTCTTTGATGTGGTCACTTGCTGAAGCCTTTCCCTGTATTTTCTTTTCCTGCTCTGCCCTGGTTCACCTCTGTGTGTCCTGTTGCTCACCATTTATTTCTACCCACAGTCTGACTACCTCCTCCAGAAGGTATATTGTCCTTAATACTGTTTCATGCTATTTCTTTAAACTTTTGCTTTCCTAATGGTTTATGAGGGTTGAGAAGTTATTTAGAGAATAAAGGTCATATGTAATCTCTTGCTGCATCCATGACTTTAATATTTATACATGTGATACACTTAAGTTTATATTTTACAATGGAAGTATTTTTTAAAAATTTGTAGTTATTTATTTTATAGTATGTATATATGTACACACATATTTAACTTTGACATGAAATTCTGGTATATAAAAATTAAAAAATAGAGATGCATTTATCAAAGAAGCCAGGGAGCTTATTTCTGTTCTTACCATCCACATATTCTCTATGGCAGCTGCTACCAGAACTCTAGATAAATTAGGAAATTTTCAGAAGGGAAATTTATCAGATTGAAAATCTTGGTGGCGTGTATTGTTGACATCTTCTATAGACTATGCCAAGCAGTGAGATTTAGCCATGTGATATTGACTTGATCCATATACACACATGCTATGTGATCTAGGCTCTATCAACACTGCCATGTGAATTTGAATCAGGCTTAACATGTGGTCAATTTATTTTGATAAAATTAGCCAAATGTTAGAGCAATAAGATCTTTTGGGTGCGTGTGCTTTACACTGAATGTGGTCAGTTGGTACTGAAAAATTAGGTTCAGCCTTTTAGGGTGAAGAGTAGTTTCTAAATCCAGTCTGTATTATCCTATAAACACATCTCATGTTGTTGATGTTTATTATTTGTCCAAATTATTACAATAAATTATGATTAGTTGAGCATTCAGATTTACATAGATGAATAATATAGAACCTATTTAAAATGATGCAGCAGAATACTCTATAAAACACTCTTTTATCACTTATGATTTATCTCATCTTTCCACTAATATAGTCAAAATCCTAAAAATGTATAATTTTTGAACAAAAGCTATGTTTTTATAATTTTCAAAGGAAGAAAGCATCATTCAAAAATTGAGTACATCTTTTAAGCTATGAAGAAAGAACAATGTTTGCCTTATCTTGAGATTTCAATAACAAATAAAAGGGCTTATTAATTAATTTTTTTGTAGGGAATATAGGAATTCTTACTTTAAAATTTTTGGTTTAACTCTTCTTGTTTTTTAAAAACATCTTTTAAAATTAGAATAGAACAATAATTAGAGATTCTATATTTATTTTAATAATGAATTATTTAATAATTTAACATCTTATAGAGCATTTTCATTTGTATGAATTATATCCAGTATTGTTTTATGGTGCCATCAATTGGGAAATTTTTAATTTGAAAATAGGGTGAGCTGCATTCTCTCAAGTTTATACACCTCCTTGGAATTTTTTCAATTTATTGGGTAGTATTTTGTCGTCTTGAGATACTAGGGCACTATGAGTTAATTGATGTGATTCTCCTTTAAAAACATACTGGAATAGTAATTGAGCACTGGATGTTAACATCTGTCCTTAGAAATCAAGCTTATTAATGGAAATAGGCTCAAGAGAGGAAAAGAGCATCATTCAAATCTCTAGCCATGAGGAAGTGACTGATTACCACACCAATCCTCCCCTCATTAATGTAACAACTGCATAAAACACATGGGGGATGGTTTCCAACGATCAGGGGCAGAATGGCACTGTCACCACTGAGGGAAGGGAGACACTCACTGCAAGCCCTCCGTCTTCTCTTAAGTACCTGGTGTGTACGTCTCCACTATTGCACAGAGAGGTAGAGCCCGGTGAGAGCAGAGAAGACTCCCTGAAGTTGGGAAGCCTGGTCTAAGGTAACAGATGATAGGACAGTTGAAATTTCCAGGAAGGAAAGAAAGAGCCGGGCGCGGTGGCGCACACCTGTAATCCCAGCACTTTGGGAGGCTGAGGCAGGAGGATCGCGAGTTCAAATCCAGCCTCAGCAATGGCGAGGCACTTAGCAACTCAGTGAGACCCTGTCTCTAAATAAAAATACAAAAAAGGGCTGGGGATGTGGCCCAGTGGTCGAGTGCCCCTGAGTTCAATCCCCGGTACCACACACACACACACACAAAAAAAAAAAAAAAAAAAAAAAAAGAAAAAGAAAAAAAAAAAAAAAGAAAGGCCCGGCACAAAAATAATCTTTAGAAATTTGCATGAACTTCCCACTAATCTTTGATTGAATACTAAGATGTAGTCCTTCTCAGCAAAACTGCATAAGATCCAGCTTAGAATGGCTTGTAGGGAGATTTGAGCAGGACAGAAATGGTAGAAACCAAACATTCCTTAGAAACAGAAATTTTGTTGGGCTTGGTGGTGCACACCTGTAATCCTAGCGGCTCAGGAGGCTGAGACAGGAGGATTGCAAGTTCAAAGCCAGCCTCACCAACTTAGCAAGGCCCTAAGCAACTCAGCGAGACCCTGTCTCTAAATAAAATATTAAAAAGGTCTGGGGATGTGTCTCAGTGGTTAAGCACCTCTTGGTTCAATCCGTGGCACTAAAAAGTAAAAAAAAATATATATAGGAGTTTCAATACACTAGTCACAGGAATTCAGTGAAGAATTCAGAAAGATACCACCTAGAATAACAACTAGCTCAGACTAGTTCTAAAGAGGTTAAAAATAAGACTTGGAAGGATAAATATGACATATCAGTATATTAACTAACTGCCAAAACAATATCTGTTGCTCACAAAAAGAAGACACCAAATTCTAAAATCTCAAAAATATTGCATTTACAATGTTCAACATGTAATAAAAATTACTAAACTTGTAAAGAAGCATAACTGCAGGGAAAGATGATTGATTAATAACCAACAGTAAGATAATCCATGTATTGAAATCAACAGTAAAGAGCTATAAATAAATTGTTACAAATAGGTTCAAGGACATAAAGGATAATATGACTATAGTAAATGAAGAAAATAGAGTGATGAAAAAAGTCAAATGGAAATTTACGATATCTGAAATGAAAATAACAATAATAATACAATTAATAATATAAAATAATATAATAATAGTCTGAAAAGAAAACTAAAACACAGAAAGCAAAAATCATTACTAGAGATTCAGTTACTGAATTAAGAGAATAACAAACTGTTTGGCAGATGTGTAAATCAAGGCCTATTGTTTTAGTTTTAGATATGAGCTGTCCCCCAAGAGCTCATTATGAGACAATGCAAGAATTTTCAGAGATGAAATTATTTAGATTATCAGGTTTGGATTAATCCACTGATGAGGATTAACTGGATGCTAACAGGAGGCAGGCAGGTTGTGACTAGGGGAGGGAGGACACTGAGGGTGTGCCTATGGGTTTTGTTTTTTCCCTGGCGAGCAGAGGTCTCTCTGCTTCCTGGTGGGATGTCTTGGGCTGCTTCCCTCTGTCATGCCCTCCCACCATGATGACCTGCCTCACCCGGGGCCCAGAGCTGTGGAGTCAGCTGTCATGAACTGAATCTCTGAAACCATGAGCCAAAATAAATCTTTATTCCTTTGAAGTTGTTCTTGTCAGGTGCTTTGGACACAGCAATGGAAAAGCTGACTAAAGCATCTGTGAACTGGGGAGAGAAGGTGGTGGGGTGGCAAAAATATACGGTACAAGACATTGCTAGAAAATTTCCCAAATTTGGTAAACACACACACACACAATAACAGAACCAATAATCTGAGAAATTGTCAAACTGGATGAATATAAAGAGAACCATATCTAGCGCTAAAAGCTATAAATGAAGAAAAGAAATCGAAAACAGAGAGGGAGAAATAAGTGCATGGAAGCAATGATAGGAAAGTTGCTGATACATAACCTGAAACAAGCCCAAAAGGCAATGAATCAACAACATTTACATGCCGAAACTAAGAGCAGTCAACTCAGATTCTTTACTCAGCACAAGCAGCATATAAGATAGAAAGTGAGATCAAACCTAGACAAACAATGATTGGGAGAATTCATCTCCAATAGAAATGAACTACAAGAAACCTTGAAGAAATTTATTTTTGACTGAAGTAAATAGACACCAGAAGAAAATTCTTACAAAAAAGGAATGAAAAATATCTAAAATATTTAACATGTTAGTAACCATGTGCATATGTATGCATACCCACATGTATATTTATTGACATATTGACATACATGTCTGCCTAAATAAACACATATGCATGTTTTTATTCCTTTAGTCTATTTAATGATATTCAAATCAATATTTACAATGACATTTGTGCAATATATATATGCATATATATATATATATATACAATTTGACAAAGCATAGCAACTCTTCTGCAAAAACATTATGTCCTATAAAACTTAACTTTTTTTGTGTGCCTATGTCTATATGTAATTTTCCCTTTTGTGTTTTTTAAAAAATTCACATGTAGTTTTTCATTCTTTATAGATTATTGTTCAAGCACACATTTCAAGACTGGCATTTTATTTCTTTTATATATTGAGTACAAATTATAGTTATTGTATAAAATATTTGCATTTTCACTCATAATCACATATGCAGATACACACATAAATATGTCTAAATATTTATAAATTATGTATGCATATACATAAATATGTATATGTATCTGCATATGAGATTATAGGAGTGAAAAAGCAATGACAGAATTGTATTTTCAGGGCTGGGGCTGTGGCTCAGTGGTAGCACACTTGCCTGGTATGTGTGAGGCACTGAGTTCAGTTCTCAGCACCTCATATAAATGAATAAAATAAAGGTCTATCAACAAGTAAAAAAAATTTTTTTAAAGAATAATATTTTCTTTCATTGATTTACTTATGCTTTAAAAGTAGACTCACATATACTTATTTTTTTAAATTTTTTGCTCATTGTTTAATACACCACAAAATCCTTTCGATGTCTACTAGTAAAAACATAAATCTTTCTTTTTATTGATTGCATAATATTCCAACAAATTACAGTAATAACATCCCAATTGTTTCTCTTTTCCCACCAGAATTACATTAAATAACATATATCAAATACTTATATATTAGTTTTATTTTTGTGATACATATTTATTATATATATTTCTATATGAATATACTATCCAATTTTGTTAGTCTGTAAAACCCAATACAAGAAGTGAAATTTTTGAGTTAAAGGGTGAAGTACATAGATTTTAATATTAATAGAAATTCTTTGTGAATCACTTAATTGTATTCCCCATCCCTGTTCTTTTAGGGCTTTAGTATTTTTTAACTAATTATATTAAATATTATGTAAATCATAATCACTTTTTTGTCAAGTAAATTGAAAATAAATTTCCTGATTATTTTTTCAAATGAGTTTTTGCAATATTCTTTGCAATATTGTACGTGTGTGTGTGTGTGTGTGTGTGTGTGTGTTGGGGGTGGGTAGCTATCTCTTGTAATTTATAAGTCTTAGTCTTGGTAAAGAAAATCTCCATCCCTAGTTTAATCATTAAACCATCTGGTGCGTGTTTCTGATACTGTGTGAGAAAGGGTCCATGATATCTTTGCCCAGATGGATAGCTAGTCGTGCCAACACGTCTTAGTAAGTGCACTGTGCTTTTCACACTTGCAATATCACGTTTGTCATAGAATGAATCTTATATATAATAAATGCTATTTTTGGATTCGCTATTATGATAGATTAATCTATCAGCTATTGAAGTAACAGTATAATGTTTATTGTACCTTATTAATTTTTCAACCAATCAGGTTCTGATATCTAATTTGGTAAAAAAATAAAAATGGCCTTTTGACATTCTCTGATTTTTTCCCCTACATATTCCTGGTTTTCATAGCCCTAAATGCGATGTACAATTAGTGGCTCACTTTGTTTTTGTTTTTTGTTTGTTTTGTTTTGTTTTTTTATTCAATGTTGTTGTCTATATAACAGTAGTATGCTCTACAATTCGTAATACACATAAAGAGCACCTTCTTACATATCACTGTATACAGAGCATATTCAGACCATTCACGTCTTCAAATATGCATTTAGGGTAGTGATATCCCTTTCACTTTGTTTTTAAAAGTCATCTTTGGTTTTCTATTTTACTTACAAGCAACTACATTCGGCGCAGTCTGTCTGCTGATTTTTTGGATCAATAAGATCTAACAAAGCCGCGCTCCTCCCTGGCCTGCGCTGCCCCAGGGCCCTCTCACGGCTTCTGTTCGGGCCTCTGCGCTCCAGCTGAGGTCCCCGCACCACCGCAGGTCAGGGCTTAATGCACTGCGGCTCCGCCAGCCTTTGCAGGGCCCTCGCCCTCACCCATTCACTTCTTCCCACTCAAGTGTAATAAGAACCCAAGTCCCGGTTGTTTCAAGTGACACTTTCCACTGGGTGGCCTCTGGTGCTCTAGACCGCAGTTCCCACAATTCCCCTCATTGGCTGTCCTTCAGACTCAGATTTTACCTGGGCTCTGGGCTTCCTCCCCAGGTTCTTCTCCAGGTGACTGCACACCTTCCCCGCCCAGCGCACCACCTTGCCATCTGCGCCCAGAGGGCCTTCCTCAGCGAGCTGGCCCGAGCCTCCCCAAGCTCTTCTCCACCCCAGCCCTATGCCTTGGCTTTAAAGGGACTTGTCCCCTAGCAAAAGTGAAATGCTGGAGGGAAGAGTCCGTTTGGCCTTCTACCCTAGAAAGCCAGCGCCAGGAAACACCAATGTTGATGTTTCCCAGATGCCTGGGAAAATAAGTCAGTAGTATTTTTCTATTAAAAAAAAAAAATAATAAAACTGTCAGGATTTTAATCAAAATTGCATTGAATTTAGAGTTGGTGATAATTTACATCAGACGACTTTAAGTTTTCGTATCCATCATGTCATATTTTCTCCATTTGTTCTTCTAATCACAGTTTGTACTTTTATACAGGTCTCTATTGAATGTATTTCTAAGTATATCACAATTTATATTGTTCCTATGATGGCACATTTTCCGCCGTTTTCCTTGTAATATTCAATCATTTAACAAAATAATTAATAGATTTTACTTAATTCTTGATTTTTAACGGTGGACATACTGATTTTTCACCTGTAGTTGTTATTTTGTTTTCTTGTTGTCTTTGTTACAATCTCTCAGGTAATTTTAATAACAATGGCAACCAAGGCAGGTGCTTTTAGTTCCTCTTCTACTTTATCTTTGCATTTTTTTTGTGGCCTGAGGCATTTTTTATCTCATAATATTGTAAGTTTTACTTTGGGGTTTTACAGTTACCATCATCATATAATATATATATAAATTTTTAAGTTCCAAAAGTGAGAATATTTCATGCCATTTTTTGCCCCCTTCTCCTTTGTCTGTCTTGTTAGTGACCTGATGAAAGTGTTCCTCCTGCATTTCTGCAAGGTGGTGCTGTAGGTGGCCTGTCTTCCTGGGTGTGTTCCTTGGGCCTGTGGTCCAGCTGTCGAGGGCCCCTCGCGGGTCCCTGGAGTCAGGCCCAGGGGTAGGGCGAGGGTGATCTTCTCTGGGTTCTGGAAGTCGAGCAGTGAGCAGGCTGAAGCCATGAGAAGATTTCCCTGCTACTCAGGAAGGGTTCTTGGTTCCTACCAGCAGACAGAGGCCAGGAAGGCCAGAGGATGCCCGACTCCACCGGCAGTTGCCGAGGTCACGGCCCTTGTGCAACTCTGGGGAGCATTCTCACCAAGCTCCGCGGCACAGTTCTTCCCCGAACACTGCTTCACACATCCTCATCTGATCTCAAGATCCTTTCCTACCCTCTCGGAGGAGGCTGGAGTTTTATTCCTTCTGCTCTACTGGCTTAGCAGATCCACAGGCAGACTGGAGAACAGAACCTACATGCCCGAGTCTCTGGAAAGGGCAGTCTTTTTTTGTATTATTATTGTTATTATTTATTTCTATCATTATTTTTAGATATATGAGTGTATGGAAATTTTATGCTTGTCTAAAATTAAAAGCTGTTTAGATTTATTTAGACACATTATCTGACAGAAGATACTATATTTCAAATGCCTTTATTTGCACCTTAGATATAAAATTTCCTAAACTCAAGAGTGACTTAATAAATGTTATTTGAAGTACTTGCCATAGTGCCTGATGATAACAAAACCAGCTAAATGATCATTTTTATACCAGAACAACTTATATATGGTTTAATTTTTAAAGATGAAAAGCTATAGTTCTATTCCTAAAATGATGAATTATCAGAATATTTTTAAAAATCGTTAAAAATCAGCCAACTTCCAGTAAGTTTTAAGATATCGCTATAACCAAGGTACCAGATGGCATGATTACAAGAAGTAATCAAAATTTTATGAGCATGTAGTTGGGACTTTAGGAGCTATTCTACTGCTATAATGGTGCTAGAGATTTTAGTGAACTGTTAATTATAGATTTGAAAATAAATTAATTTTAGAGAATCATGGAATTCATCCCTGTAGGTTACAACTTAATCTCATAGTTGAGCACAATTTTAAAATACCATTCTGTACGCTATCAATAATGTCATCATTTCAGAGAAAGCAGTAATATAAAGAATTTAATGGCTCAGTGTGAACCAGGACATCTTTCTTTACAATGGTGCTCTGGTCCCTGGGTGCTTGTTGCACTGTGATATATGATGGTCGCCCTGTTAATTAGTAAGGCATTTAGAGGATGTGGGACAGGAGAGGATCTTCTGTGAGGACTTGTCCCCAGGCTGTCTGTTCCTCCTCCTCGGGAACCCTATTACTTCCCCAGTTAGATGCACAGCCTCAGGCAGCTCTGCAGGACGCTCACCTGGAAGCCAAGGTCATCGCCAGGGGTGTCCTGCCTGCCATCAGCTGGCATATTAGTTGGTTTTATACTGGTTCGGTGTCTCCTTTTGGAATAGAGACCTCGTGTATGATTTCATTACAGCAAAAGCCTCTCCGTCCTTAACATTCCAGCAAATCAGAGTGCAGTCCACACACTGGTATGACTCTCTGGACTTTTTGAACGAGGTTTTCATCAGAAATTTTCTACTTCATAACTTCTCCAATGATACCCTTTTGCAATGTACAAAGGTTAGCTGAGGAAATTTCTGGGAACAAATTCTAGAGACTACTTTTCAGGTACGATCTTTATTCACTACTCAATGTAGAGAACATTTCCAACTTTGTGTTAAAACTCCTTTTCTCCCAATAAATTGTAAAACGAGAAAGAGACAGAGAGAGAAAGAGAGAGAGAGAGAGAGAGAGAGAGAGAGAGAGACAGACAGACAGACAGACAAGAATGCCAGACAGACATGTGGACACGCACACAGACACAATTGGTATGACAAACCCAGTTTCTTGGGTTATATTTTGGTTTTGTTGTTTAGTATTGGGGCTTGAACCCAGGAGGGTTTTACCACTAAGCCACTTCTCAAGACCTTTATTTTGAAACAGGTACTCCCAAGTAACCGAGGCTGGCCTTGAATTTGTGATCCTCCTCCTGCAGCCTCCCTGGTTGCTGAAATTATCGGAGCGCACCACCTTGCCGGCACTCTTAATTTCTTTATTTCCACATTTCTGATTGTGTTTTCTGCACCATGGGTCATGACTTTGACTTTGCCTTTAATAACAATTAAGGAGTTCTATTGTTGAAAACTTCAATTTCCTAATTGATTCTTTCTTCTCTTTTCTGACCCCTTATCCCTTATCCTGGAAATGACCTCTTCCATACTGCTTGACCACATCAGAGTCCCCAACACACCCCCTCAGAGTCCATCCTTGCCCATGCATTCTCATTTTCTCTTGTCCAGCTGAGGTTTAATGCTCAAGATGCTGAACAGTCTCCTGTCTAGATCTCCATGTGCCTTGCTCCTCATGTGGCTCCTCTAGGAAACCCAAATATCCACCTACTTGATACAAGCATGAAGCCCAATGGAGAAAATATACAACTATATTGAAAAGTCTGATCTTCAAAGTTATCATCCCAAAATTAAGGTGAGGTCTAAAAGATAAGTAGTGGCAACTACCAGCCTAGTCAATTTCCTCTCCCACTTCCCAAAATACTATCAAATACCTTTTTATTCAACTTCCAACAATTCACTTCTTTAATCTTTTGTAGCTAATGGAGTCTTAATTCAATAAGAAATTGCAAGTGATAAGCTAAGAAGTATTAATGCTCACCACTAAATGTGCCAACCTATCTATGATGGGCTATCTTTCCTGGTATGGATGAAAACTGAAGTCAGACAATGACCCTGAGAATGTGCATTGTCACGAAGTTATAAGGGGTTGGGGTCTTTAGTCCCCCTGTACCCAGGATGGACCTCTTCTGTCTACCAAAAGAGGCCAGAGGGGCCTACCTCAATGATGAGATTGGATTGGGAAAGTAAAGGCCGCCGACGCCTCCTCCCCCGCCTTCAAAAGACTCAGAGCCACGTCGGGGAGACCAGTCAGTACAATGCCGGAACTCGGTTTATTGAGGAAGTTGGACAGTCTTATAGAGGACATGGGCCAATCAACAGAAAGATCATAGGGACACATAAGGAGCATGGGCGGATGCCATTGGCGGAGCCATTGGCCTATCCTTGGGGTGGTTTCAGTTCTCACAGCCATGCCCCCTGCTTAGCCTAGGTCCTGTAACAGGGCATGGTAATGTGGCAAGCAGCCAGAAAGCCAGAGCTTTTCCATCCCCTTGGCAGACAGTGTAAGGTCCCGACAGTACATCCCAATCCCTGGTTCTGCTACTGTACATTGTAAAATGGACTTTGAGGTTGTGAGTCAGTCAAGAAATTTGAGAAAGGGAGGTTTTCCAGGGTTATCCCCTAGTCCCAAGGCAATCACCATGGTCCTTAAGAGGAAAGGAGAGGTAGAAGAGCTTGGAAGGAAGATGTGACCATGGAAGAGTGGTTAGAGGACTGGATGTGCTGCTGTCTTTGAAGAAAGAAAGAGAGACTCAAGCCTAGGAACGTACTGACCTCCACTAGTTGAACAAAGCAAGGAGGCAGATCCCCCAGAGCTGTCAGAAAAGGGCACAAGGCCAAGAACTTGATTCCAATACAGAGAGACTGGTGTTATGCTTCTGAACAACAGGACTGTAAGATAATGAACTACTGTTATTTTGAGTCACTTAAGTTCTCTGTAATTTGTTACAGCAGTACAAACTTAATGGCTATCAGATGCATCCAAGAAGGGAAATGAGCAAAGGGATATGTGGATTGAAAATCACAAGGTTTTAGTGATACTGATTAAGCTTTGGTGATCTATTGCACGGGATGGTGACTGTATTAAATAATCATGAATTGAATATTTCAAAATTGTACATTTCAATATTGCAAAGGGAGTAGATTGGAAGTATTTTTAATCACAGAATGTAAGTGTGTGAGGTGATGGATTTGCTAATTGCCTGATTAATCATGCTTCACTGCAAATATGTATCAAAACCTAACATTGTACCCCATGGATATATCAAGTAAAAAATTTAACACATTTAAAAATAAAATAAATGAGATAAACTTTATCTATTCCCATATAAAGTAGATGTCTCCTCTGTATCTTCTTCCCATTGCTTAATTGAGATATTTGCTCTTTCCTTAAATTTTCATATTTTTTAAATGTTTATTTATTAGCTTTATTGAGGCAAAATTGAAATATAATAAAAGGACACACTTGAGGTATGCAATTCGATCAGTTTTGACATGTTTTGACACACATGTAACCAATACAATCAATATAAAAAGCATTTCCATTACTTTTGTTTTAATTTGAAATCATGCAGACTATTTCCTGCATGATTTATTACATTTGAAATCAATGTAATAAATATCTAAAGATATATAGAACCCCACTCCCACATGTAAACTACTTCAAAATTAAATGGCTCACTTATAAATATCTCACAGGCCAAGGAAGAAAGCATAAAGAAAGCAAAAAAAGAAAAAAAAGTGCTATGAACTAAGTTATAATAAAAGCTTTAAATATCAGAATCTCTGGAATAAAACAGTACTCATATGAATATGTATAACTTAAAGTACTTGTATCAGAAAGAAGCTAGCTTAACAAATAGATCATTTTCAAATTATATAGTAGGAAGGAAAAATTTTAAGAGTAGGAGCAGACATATATGAAATAGAGAATTAATACAATTAATTCAGCTGAAAGTTGATAAAAACAAAACAAGTATAATCAAGAAAAAACAAGAACTCAAAAATTAATATCAATGGAAAGGGAGCTATCAAAATAACCCTACAGATGCAAAAATATATGAAGGTAATATTATAATTGCATGCCAATATATGTGATAGCTTACATGACATGGTCTGCATTAGAGAAGAATCTGTGTGCTGCTGAGAAGAAAGGGTATTCAGTCGCTGATGGATGAAATATACTATGTATGTCTATAAAGTCTAAATTATCGATTGTAACTTTTGGTTCTATAGCTTCTTTATTTAGTTTTTGTTTGGAGGATCTATCCAGTGGCGACAGAGGCATGTTAAAGTTACTCAGTATTATCGTGTTGTGATCTATTTGATTCTTGGAACTGAAAAGGGTTTGCTTGATGTATGTAGATGCTCCATAATTTGAGGCATACATATTTATGATTGTTATGTCCTGTTGATGCATTGTATGAAATGTCCTTCTTTGTCCTGTCTTATTAACTTTGGCTTGAAGTCCTCTTTATCTGATATGAGGGTAGAAACCCTTGTTTGTTTAATAGTTCCATATGAATGATACATTTTTTCCCCCATTCTTTTACCTTCAGTCTGTGGATGTCTTTGCCTTGAGGTGAGCATATTGTTGGGTCTTGTTTTTCAATCCAATCCACCAGTCTATGTCTTTTGATTGATGGGTTTAAGCCATTTACATTCAATGTTATTATTGAAAAATGATTTCTTTATTCCCTTCCATTTGGATTTATTTCTGGTTTTTACTTTGAATTAGTTTCTCCTTTGATTGACTATTCTTCTAGCATAGTTCCTCCCTTTTCTGGTTTTCACTTTTATTTTTCATTTCTTCTTCATAAAATATTTTGTTGAGAATGTTTTTTAGTGCAGGCTTTCTAGTTGTGAATTCTTTTAACTTTTGTTTATCCTGGAAGGTTTTTAATTCATTATCAATTCCAAAGCTTATTTTTGCTGGGTATAGTATTCTTGGCTGCCATCCATTTTCTTTCAGAGATTGGTATACATTATTCCAAGATGTTCTACCTCTGAGAGTCTGGCTTGAGAAGTCAACTGAGATCTGGATTGGTTTCCCTCTAAATGTGGCCTGCTGTTTTTCTCTGGCTGCCTTTAAAATTCTATCCTTATTCTATATGTTGGGAATTTTGTATATTTGGCATACCGTAAGCCTCCTGTATTTGATTTCCCATTTCATTGTTTAGGTTTGGGAAATTTTCTGATATTATTTCATTGCAAATATTGTGCATTCCTTTGATTTATATCTCTGAGCCTTCATCTACCTGATAAATCTTATATTTGGTCTTTTTTGTTATCTCATATTTCTTGGATATTCTGTTCATGGTCTCTTAACATCTTTTCTCCATGGTCAACTTTGTTTTTAAGATTATATATTTAGTCTTCATTACCTGAAATTCTGTCTTCCAAGTAGTGTAGACTATTGGTGATACTTTATGTTGAATTCTTAATTTGTTTTTTGATTCCTTCACTTCAAGTATTTCTATTTGATTTTTTTTCCAGAATCTCTATCTCTTTATTGAAGTGATCTTTCACTTCCTGTATTTTCTCTCTGATGTCACTCCTTACATTTTCCTTTGCCTTGCAGATTAGTTTAACTATGTACATTCTAAATTCCTTCTCTGACATTTCTTCCACCATGGTGTTGTTAGATTCTGTAATTGAAGTACCTTGGTTTGTTTGGGTGATTTGTTCCATTGCTTTTTCACTTTTTTTTGTGACTACTCATTTAACTATATGGATCTGAAACAGTAGATTTTCTACCCTGTGGACTTACAGTGTCCCTAAGTGTTTCCAGTATCAAACTGTTTAGGGGGAGACAAATAATATCAAACAATGCAAACAAGATACAGCATTAAACCAAATATTCCTACTATGATGTCTACAGTGTTAATTATCACAATAAACAGAAATGATGTGATCAAGGGAAGCAGGTAAGTGGAAAAAAATATATATGTACAAAGTAAATATTTTTAAAAAATTAAAAAGAAAAAGAAAAATAATTCAAAGCAGAGCTAAAATATACTTGTCAAACATCCTAGTCCTCAAAAACTGATCCATGAAAAATGACTGGCTTCAGAAATGCTAGACATGAAGGAAAAAAAAAAAAAAAACAAATATGAGGCTGTATAAATGTCCATGTACCATTAAGTTCAAAGAAAAGGAAAAGAGAGCAAGAGAGAGAGAGAGAGAGAGAGAGGGAGAATTCTTGATACAAAGTTAAAGAATTCTTTCCATTGGAGTTCAAAAGATTCTCAGCTTCTCTTCTCAGCAGTTTTAAGCGGGGTATGCTGGAGCATGATGCTCCACCCTTCAGATTGCTGGAATAAGAGAAGTAAGCCCATAGACGGAATTCCTGGAGGGAGGCTTTTGGCTTATGTGGGGTCCAGACTCTTTGTTGAATGCCAATGGTCTGGTGATTTTTATATAAGCACACCTCCAGGGCCCAGTAACTGCTGGTCCACGCTGAAAGACTGTCCCTTGGGGATCTCCCCTGAATTCCACTCATGTGGTAGAAGAACCAATTTTTAGTCCCCTATGCCACCTGTTCTCTATGCATTTCCTGATCTTGGGTTCAGTCTCCAAACTCAATATCTCCCAACCTGCCCTTATGAATTCCCAGCCAGATGAGTCTCTTCCAGCCCTTCCTGCAAGCAGCAGTTTGGAGAAGGTGGGGTAGAGCTGGGTGGGTTTCTGTGACCAGTTCTCCCAAGTGTAAGACTCTCCATGTTTGATTTTCTCTTGTTCACTTAAGCACACTCTACAGCATGCAGTGTGTGTTTACTGGGCCTGTGTTTCAGGGCAAACTTGGGTTTGCCAGGAATTAGCTTCCTTAGCTGATGGCCCCCATGCTGTGGCTGCAAAATTTTTCCTTCTTTTGTCCTCCACACTCTACCTGGAGAGATGGTGATTTCTTTCCTACGCAAGGATATTGTGCAGTGTACCTTTCAGGTTTGTCTGACAGTGTCCTTGATCTCTAAATGCTCCATAGCCAGATATGCCTCAGGCCTTCTGAAATTGCAGGTTCCTTTAATCCCTTTATCCCCTCTACTTTACTAGCAGAGGGACTGCTTTGGCTGGTGCTTCTGGCCCGCCCATGACAGTGGCTATGCCACTGAGGATTTATTCCTTACTCTATTGTTTCCAATCTCCTGAGTCCCCAATCTGCTTTGAATGTCAGTTTTTAAATTCCAGTAAAGTTCTCCCCCTACCCCTCTTCCTTTGTTTTTGTTCACCCACCTAGCTGCCTGTCTGCTTTCTTGGTTTCACTCCATGGGACAGCCAGGTAAGTGACCTTCTTTATCCCATCATCTTGAAAAACTCACATATATGATTTTTTTTAGAGATTTGCTCTGAAGTATTCTCTCATTTCTCCTGTAGTCTCAGCTGCTCTATAGCTTGTCTATTATCTACCTACCTATCTACTAACATGCACATGAATGTGAATCAGCAGATACAGATGCAGACACATGGCTTGCCCATGGTTGCCGAGACCAAGATCTCTGATGCCAGTGCCCATCTCCCTGAGAGCATTCCACCAAGACTTAAGGTGTGGTAAGGGGAAGAGTGCAGGACCCGAGGGTGTGAGGGAACTAACCCTGAGGATGAGCACACCCAGCTCCTTGCTTTGCTTCTCTCTCATAGCACTTTTTACCCTTCAGAAAACCTAGATTGCTTTTCTTAATGAACTAGCAGAAACCAAGACGATCTAATTCAAGAGATTTTCAGTTTGGGGCCATTACTGGCAAGGCTCTGTTTTAAGGAAGTCAAGCACTAAATACTACTTCCATGAGAAAGGTAAAGATTTGTTCATTGGATCCGTGGGGATCCAGGACCCCCAGCAGATACCAAAATCCAAGGAGGCTCAACTCCCTTATGTAAGACGAGGAAGCATTTTCATATAATCTAAGCATATCCTTTTGTTCTGTAAACCATCTCTAGATTAGTTATCATACCTAATCTAGTATAAATTTGATTTAGTTATATAGTTCAGGCTTCAAGGAGAAGAAAAAACTGTACATGTTTGGTATAGGATCAAGCTTTTAAAAAAATATATTTTCAGTTCATGGTTGGCTGAATCCATGGATGCAATGCCCATGGGCGGGAGGCAGGGCTGTGTTCCATCAGAACAAAAGACACATTAATGTCTCAGTGGGGACTCAGTGTACAGCCTGTGCTTAGCAGGCAGGAGGCCCCTGGGTTCAGTCCCTTCATGGGCAGGAGGTGATCTCAACACGTTTCCTAACACAATAATTTGAAAAGGATTATAGGATAAAGAGGTTAATAAAAATCTATTATATTTTTAAATGTGATCCAATTCACTTTTAATTTTATATCACATAGTTTAAATAGTTTAATTTGAAGTAATGTAATTTATGATTCCTTTTGACCAGTAGAATGTTTTTTAATAAAGACCTGAACATATTTTTGAATGAGTAAAAAGACTCAGATGAGACAATGAATCTCAAAATAAAATATTATGTAAGGATAAATAAAAAGGTTTTTTTTAAAAGGAGATTTAATTCTCCAGTTTGAAATTAATGGAAAGGATTTGCATTCTTTATGTTCTTAAGGATTTACTTTAGAAAATTCCTCAGTATTCTTTTCTCTCTTTGAAATGTACACAAGTGCTTCTGAAAAGTAGATGGGCCTTTTGTCAGCTTTGAGACCTTGGGGTGTCTTTCTCCAGAACCCAGGAGTCAGCTCTTTGGGACAAAAACATCAGGATAAGACCTATGTTCCCCAGGTTCCATAGAAGGTTGGGACCCTAACTTCAGGGACACCTTCCTTCAAGCTGTGAACACATGCTCCATGATAAAGATGTTCCTTATTCCTTTCTCTTTGCTCATCTTTGGATAGGGCGAACACAGGTGGTCAGGGAACATTTGACACAAACTATGTTTGATAAAAAGTGCTATTGTCCCCTCCCCCTGAGGATGCTGCCACTTATCTTGAAACCATCGTGTAATGGGTTAGATCTGCTTTGCTGTATACAGGAGTAGGGATTCTTCCTGTCTTTGGAATCTCTTAGTGGATTGCCTGTGCTGTGTTTCACATTCTAGTTTGATTCTTACTCAATAACGAAAGTGATTTCTTTCTTTATTACCTTGTGGCAAGGACATCAGGTTGGGATAGAGTTTGTTTTTAATTATATTTTACTGAAAATTGACAATGGGCTCCATATACAACATGAGCCCATGGAGGTGAGGCTAAGGGATAAAGAGAGCTAGATTTAGAGGAACAGAGAATAGTGACCAGAGTTTTGATTATGTGCCTAGGAAGGCTTTTTAGATTTGGGGGTCCTGTGGTTCATATTTTTATTGAGTATTATAGTTATACACAGTAGTTGGACTTACTTTGACAAAATCATACCTGCATGGGATTTGATTTTTAGTCCCATTCCCTGCCTCCCTTCATACCCCTATTCTCCTGCCTCTACTCTACTGATCTTCATTTTGTTTGTTTATTTATTTATTTTTTGTTGGTACTTTCTACATGTACATAAAGGTGAAATCCCCTGTGATGTATTTATCCACGTGTACAGCATGATTGTGCTCATGCAGTGTGCGCTTCCTCCCCTTCCTGTCCCCCTCACTCTCTCTCCCTCTCCTTCTACTCCACCACCTTTCCCGTGTCTGCATGACACCCGACCCCCACCCCGTGGTCACCTTCTTCCCCTTCTTTTGCTCTGGCTTCTGTGGCTCACACTTCAAGCACAAACTTCCATCAGTGGGAACGCGTCTTAGAGCTGGTAAGGAGCCTCGCGCTCTGTCATCACGTACCCAAATGCTGAGTGCCTTCATCGTGATTCTCAATTGCTAACTTATTGGGCGGTGAAATTTTAGATTTTTGTCACTTGATGTTGATTTCTGTAGTAGTCACATCCATATTACGTTATTCAATTTCCAAATAAGGTCATAGTTTTAAGTTACTGAGTAACCCCAGTAATTTCAGTATATCAGATTTTCAGGAGGGAAATATTTAATCCATAACATGTCCTAATTATGTTTTCCTTTGAAACATACCCTATAGCATGGACTTTAAGACACGAGAGAATTTTGCTTGAATTAATACTATAATAACTTCATATTTATATAAAAAACTGCTAACTCTAGTCCAGAATCTTTATTGAATATGGTATCTATTTAATATTGTATTAATTACTCAGAAACAAAAATAAAAATTTCATTTTCAGATACTGAGTTCAGCTGATAAAAGACTATTAAATAGGAATATACACTCATAGAGAAATAGTCAAGGTATTTATGCAAGCATTGATAATAAGCCTTTAGTTCAGTCTTGGGGTTAGAATGAGACAAAATATAACACCACAGAGTCTCATTCTTTTTTTGTTTTTGAAGATAAGTTTTTAATTTATATTTTTAGATTATTTTTTTAAATCCAAAGTTGTTGTATATATAACAGTAGCATGCATTACAATTCATCATACACATATAGAATACCTTTTTACATAACACTGTTTGTATACAGAGTTTATTCATACTATTCATGTCTTCAATCTTGTAGCTGAATGAAACAATGAGCGAAGAACAGAGATATGGAGGGTGGTTCTAGAAGCAGATTTTATTTCTACTACTTAGAGATCAGGAAGGGACATATGAGAGGGTTTGATGGATAGACAGGGGCTAGTTGACAGAGGAACTCCTAATGCGGCTGGATTTGTTCCTCCTTGCCAACCAGTGAAGCTCTGTCACCAGATGATCAGCCCGACAGTATTTCCTGCGGTTGAATCACTAGCAGCAGTCTGGAGTCTGGCAGCTCCGAGCTCAACCAGGAGGTGTTTCAGTGAGTGAGAGTTTATGCAAATCAGAACAGTTGGATTGAGGACAGAGATAGTTGGAATTGGAGACAGAGAAGAAAAGATGAGTTGAACAACCCATCGTAAGAGGTACTATGTACCATCTGATTCTCAATAAAACCGTGGGATATACACAGGTTATGGCATTGCACACACCACACAGTTAATACATAAAAAAAGCAGATAAAAAGCCCAGGTCTGTGACTGCAGCCTGGTTCTATTACAGTCTCCTTTGTTCACATTTTGATGTTTAGTTGTATATTTTTAAAGTTTTATAAATACCACTGAACGTTATATAAATATAAAGATTTTTAATACAATTTAAGAAATGTTGACCACTCTTTTTCAAGAAACCATCTGTGTTCTTGAGCTGTATTTTTAACAGCACTCTTTTGAACCCCCTAGCCGTGATGTGGGCCCGTCACAGATGTTGCTAGAAGGTAAGGTAACCTCTGCTGAGGTGTCTCACGTAAGCGGATCTGCATTTACTCCTTCTGCTTTCTCTCCCTTTGCTGAGGTTACCCTCTGTCTTTGACATATGTCCTCAGTCACTGCTGGTCTCCCAACTTGCCGGAAAACATGAAGCAATTACTCAGACCCTGTCCCTCCACCCCAAGAGCGTAGACTGCTCTCAGACCCACCAATCAAGACAAGCAGAAGGAAAATGAGGAAGTGATGGCGTGGTTACTCCCACCCGCTCCTCAAACCCCGTGGAATCCAATCCAAGCAGTCCCAGAGAAGTCGAAGTATGTTAGAGAGGAGAGATTTCAGAGCATTAGTTCCCACACCAACGTCAAAGATGAACACAGCTCTTAAGAGGGCATTTGTCTCAGGGGGGAGGTTTACTGCTACTCCAATCCGAAGGGATAAGTGACTTTTAAAATGAGCTTCTTATTTCTGAAGAGCTTTAGATGGAAAGTTGCAAATGGACTGGACTAGACTGGGACAGTGGACTCCAGAGCTCTCTAGTGTCCTTTACCTGGTGGCTTGGACTGTTATAAATTCCATTACCATGGTCCACTGATTACAGCCAGGGAGTCAGTCCTGGCACATGATTGTAAACTACATTCCACGCACTTCATTCGGGTTTCTTTTTCGGTTGAGAATGCCTTCAGCACCGTACTTAATTCAGTCATCATATTTCTTTCGCTTCATCTGACCTGTGAGAGTTCCTCAGACTGTCCTTGTTTTTGACTTCAGCAATGTTGACAAGCCGTGGTCAGGTATTCCACGGAATGTCTCTCAATTTGGGTTTGTGTGATGCTTTTCTCATGGTCAGACAGGGGTTTTGTGTTTGGGGCGGAAGACGACAGGAGGTAAAGTGCCATTATCCTAGTGTCCTCCCCAACAGCACTCATCTCATCAACCCGATTTGATTTATCACTGTTGGGATTAACCAGGGATGGAACCCAGGGGTGCCTAACCATTGAGCAACATCCCCAGCCCTGTTTGTTTATTTATTTAGGGATAGGTCCTTGATAAGTTGCTGAGGCTGGCCTTGAACTTGTGATCCTCCTGCCCCAGCCTCCCAAGCCACTGGGATTACAGGTGTGCTCCACAACGCCTGGCTTTTGGCATTGACTTTGATTGCCTAGCTGAGGTAGTGTTTGTAGGTATCTTCGTTCAAGATTATTTTCTCTTTCATGCTGTCATCTTTGGAGGCAGAGACACTATTTACTGACACCTTTGTAACTAAGTACAGGGATGGACGTGTCATAGCGTACCAGGCCACTTAACACAGGGGACAGCATTTTCAGTGCATCTCTGTACCCAAGAGGGTCTCCTTGATGGTGGCTACTGTGGAAACTTCAGGAGAGGCTAAATTACAGTCATCAGCCATGTTAGAGTGCTACCACCAATACTATAGGGTTAAAAGACCCTTTATTTATAAATGCCAAGAGCAAAGGACATAGCTCTTCCACTGAAAGAACTGGACTGTACTTGTTGCTTTCTGGTGCAGTTTGAAAAAAATAATTAAAGGCTATTTTCTATATTTGTTTGTCTTTTGTAAAATTTTTAGAATAGTTCTTCCTAAACTGAGTTTCATGCTTGAATACAGTCAGGAAATTCTGTGTACCATGAGGCAAAAGAGGGTATTTAACCCACAGCTTATAATTGTTAATATGGAGCACAGTTATATTATGTTTCCCAAACTGAGACTTTGAATATTCAAAGTTTTATAAACCACTATATTCAGAAAACATATTTGTGGAGATTTTTTATGAAGAAAAATTGAATAACTCAGAGAACTAAATAATCTGAAATGATGAAGTTCTTCTTGAAGATGGGTGACCTACAAGCAATTATTGGAATGGTCCGTATATGATCTCTTTCCAACTGTATAGTTAGAAGGCATAAAAATGTGGAGTTTTTGTTGCATAAATCTATATCCTTTTTGCATTTTTTATAATAGAGATCAATTATTATGGCCATTTTTTGGTTTGTGGCAAAATTCAGTGAAGAGTACAGAAATTTCCCATACGAGCACAGCTTCCCATACTATGGACATTCTGGTACGTTTGTATGTTTGTTGCAATTGATGGATGGTCACTACAACCCAAAGGAAAGATTGCTTTACATGAGGAGTCACTCTCGGTGTTGTATATTCTGTGGGTTTTGACAAATGTCTAATGCCAGGTATCCCCCATTATAGTACCATATAAAGTAGTTCCACCCTGCAGGAGCCCTGTTTGGGGAGATGGCTTAAATTGCGGTTGACTATGGGCCATGGATATTTGGCATTGAGGCCTTCCATAGTCTCGTGGGACTTGGCCCCGGGATCTCGCGAGACTTGGCCTGGGATCTCGAGTGACTTGAGCCGAGATTGCTGATCGGGTCTGCGCCATTTTTTGGTGGTGTGTGTGGTGCGTGTTAGTCGTTGTTAGAGCCAGAGAGAAAAGTTATCAGAATAAAAAGCCTTTGTTTCCAGTTTGCCTCTGAACTTCTTCCCACGGCTTCGTTGCTCCAAGCGGCCATCACTTCAGGTGACAACACCACCCTAACTTTCCTCTGTGCTCTGCCTATTTATCCCACCCTGTCCCTGTCCCCTAATCCCCAGCAAGCATCCAGCTTTTCACTGACTCAACAATTCTGTCTTTTCCATAGTTTCACATACTTAGAATTGTAAGTATGTATCTCTTCCAGATTGGATTCGTCCTCTTAGTAATAGGTGTTTTAATTTTCCCCCGCATCTTGTCATGGCTTGATGTTGATTTTTTTTCCAGGTTTGAATAATATTCCATTGTCTGAATGTGCCTTAGTTTATTTATTCATTTCCTGAAGGGCCCCTTGGTTGGTTGCAGGTTTTGGCAATTGTGAATGAATCTTCATTTCTGGGGATTTGTGTGGATGTAAGTTTTCAGCTCACACAAGCCTGTTCTGTAAGAATCTGTAAATGTGTCCTCCAAGTGGCTGTACTACTTTTCCTCCTCACCAGCAAAAACTAAGTGTTCCTGCCTCCCTGTCCTCACCAACATGTGATGTTGTCAGTGTTAAGTATTTTGGCCATTCTAATAAGTATAGTCATATCTCATTGTTTTAATCTACATCTCCCTAATGACATAATGTTGGCATCTTTTCATATGTGAATTCACCATAGGCATATTTTCTTTGGTGAGGTGTTTGTTCCTATATTTATCAATTTTTTAATCATGTGGTTTATTTATTTATTTGTTTGTTTTAGTTGTACACAATACCTTTTATTTTTACTTGGTGCTGAGGATTGCACCCGGGCCGTGCACATGCTAGGCGAGCGCTCTACCGCTGAGCCACAACCCCAGCCCCATGGTTTATTTTATAACAGTTGAATTTTTGTTGTTGTTGTTCTAATTGAATCGCACTAATCATGTAATCATATATGTGCATAAGGAAATAATGCCCAATTCATTCTACTATCCTTCCTACCACTATGCCCCTCCCTGCCCTTCACTCCCCTCTGCCTGTTGAGTTTTAATAATTTCTTTTTACATTGTGGATAACAGTCCTTTATCAGATATGTCTTTTGAAAATACTCTCTTCTAATCTGTGTCTTGTATTCTTATTCTCTTGACAGTGTTTTTCATGGTGCAGAAGTTTTCAAAAATTTTAATAGAGTTGCATTTAAGAAACATGAAACATGACCACACCCATGGTCCCCTAGATTTCCTTTAGGCACTTTTTGTGGATTTTGTGTGGTTTTTTTTTTTTTTTTTTTTTTTTCACGTTATAGGTTTGGATCTAAGATCCATTTTGAGTTATTTTCCTGAGAGGGGAGCAAGGTCTGTGTCTGGATTGTTACTATGTTTGCAAGTGGATGTCCAGTTGTCCCCACACCGTTGGTTGGTTTGGCATATTGTCATTTCTTCATTGGATTTCCTTTGTTTCTTTGTCAAGGATCAGTTGACTTTGCGTGAGTCTATTTCTGGGCTTTCTGTTCTGTTGATCTTCGTGTCCATTCTTTCATGAACACTATATGTTCTTGATGATCAGAGCTTTGGATAGGTCTTACATCAGAATAAATTAAATAAATTAATTAATTACAAGTTGGACAGCATCAGTACTTCAGCACTGTTCTCCTTCAGAGCTGTGCTCGCTGTTGTGGGTCTTTTGCTTCTCCACGTACACTTGAGAATCAGACTGTTGGTATCTACCAAGTGCCTTGCTGAGATTTTGACTGGAATTTCATTGACTCTACAGACCAAGTTGAGAAGACATGTCATCTTGACAATATTGAGTCTTGATATCCACACACATGGACTACTCATCAATTTTTTTAGTTTTTTTTTTTTTTTTTTTCTTCATCAGAGTTTTTTAGTTTCTATCATGTAGATATTGTACATGTTTTGTTAGTTTTTGCTTAAGAATTTCATTTTTGATTGTACGAATGTGGATGCTATTGTGTTTTTAATTTCAATTTTCACTTGTTCATTGCAGGTATACAGGGAAGGAATTGAGTTTTGTGTATTAACCTTATATCCCATAATCTTCACAGTTTCTTGTTGGCTCTTTCAGACTTTCTCCATAGACAATCATGTCATCTACAAAGAAAAAATTCTCTTCACTCCTGAGTGTACACTTTTTATTTCATTAGGTTAGTTCTGACTTCCAGTACAATTTTTTAAAAAAATATTTTTAGATGTTGATGAACCTTTATTTTATTCATTTATTTATATGCAGTGCTGAGAATCGAATCCAGTGTCTCACACACGCTAGGCAAGTGCTCTACTGCTGAGCCACAACCCTAGCCCTTCCAGTACAATTTTGAAAAATAATAGTAGTGAGAGGGGACATCCTTGCCTTTCTCCTGATGTTAGTGAGAATCTTAGAGGTTCTCAGCATTAATTAAAATATTAGCTATAGATTTTTTGGAGATGTTCTCTATCAAGTTTTCAAAGCAGATTATTTTTATGGATTTTAAAATGTTGAACTGCACTTGAATATCTGGAATACATCTCATTTGGTTGGGCTGTGGAATATAGATTGAGTTTCAGGAGTCTTTATGGTGTGAAATAATATAAGCATACATGCATTAAGCACCACATTTTATTTTTAAATACAGTTTTAAGTATAAATAGCATTATTATATGAATGTATGTAGACCACTGTATCTTTTATGTTGAAATATTCCTTCTTCTCCAGAAGTTTTTTTCTTCTGCTTTATAAAAAAGTTAACCAAGCTCCTATTAAAATTTTGAGTGATTTTAGCAATTTTATGTGGAAAAACCACAATTAGACATGCTTATGTGAACACAGTTATAGAGAAAGGCTTGGGGATTTGTGCTTAAGTTAATGGAGAATTTCACACAGGAATTCTATTATTTTCTTCTCATGTATATTTTTTCACACTATATCTGCTACTTTTTTAAAAAGTCAGAATATAAAATCAAGATGAAAAAGACAAGAAACAGTTCTATTTCTGCACATTTTTGGTTTATATTTCTCAAGTTCTTTCTATTACTATGGTACTTTTAAATGGACAAAATCAAAATCAAAATTTTCTCTTTGTGTGGGAGTAAGGAATGGGAATTTGTGAATATATTTAATTTTATTTTCAAGGGGTCCATCACCATAGTAATATAATATGTCCTATTGTGAGCTCAGAGAAAAGTGGGGTGAGGGGTTAGGGCCACCTTAGTGTGCCTTGTGGTCAGAGTGATTGTCCCTGGTAGACTGAGAACCCAGCAGGAGTTGAGACAGGAATTGTGAAATTATACCTTTCTATCTTCCTTTCACCTCCCTTGCCCAATCCTCTTCCACCATTAATATTTGTCTCTGTCAATCTGGAAAAAGTAGTCAAAAAGAAAAGCAGAGGACGATCAATTTCAGTAACCTTGGGGACACAGGGTTGAGACATGCTGTCTAAAGACACTAGATAAATTCTTCTCCCCGTAGCCAATTCACTTGGGAATATCATTTCACAAGATTTTTCTACAGCCATGATTTTTATTGAAGACCAGGAGTCATCGAGTACATTTAAAATCCTGTGACTTGAGGTTGGTGTGAGGTAGAGTGACGTGTGGGAGAAAGTGATCTCACACAGGGAGAAAGAGCTTAAAGAACAAAGGTCTGTTATACTGTTGTACAAATGGCAGCTTTGGAAAAAACACTAGCATGGTGAAATTATTTTTGAGCCAGTAGGGAAGAAAATACAAGTGAGGAGACAGATGATACCAGGGAGTATTTAAAAGGGAAATTTCAAAGAGAGAGAGAGAGAAAGACAGAGAACCTAACATTTATTTATAGTTGCTGAGGTGAGATAGTCGCAATGTAGCAACACATTTAAAACTCATTCCTTATGAGGCAAAATCTAAGATTATCAGAACTAAAACATGGCCTAAATTTGGCTGTGGCGTTTCAAACATCATCTAGGTGTTTTTAAACTTAAAATATTAAAAATTTTTAAAAAATTTTTTTTTGTTTTTACATTTCAGTTTAGAACTTATTTTACTGCTGTAATTTTTGGTGTAAAAGATTGAGACGTGAAAATTTTACATGCAAACGTGGATTAAAGAAAGCTTGCAAAATTAATCATGCTCACTACAAAAATATTAGTCCTTTCTTAGGTAGCTTCATATCTTTTATTTTAAAGATGACTTTTTATATTATTTTATATTATTTCTGCCCAAAATGATAATATTGTTCATATGTAATATAATTCAATAATGTAATAAATTACACTATTGTGTATGTATGTATATGCTTTTATATCTCTATCTCTATCATCTATCTATCTATGTATCTATCTATCTACCTATCTATGAGAACAGTCAAAGAGAGGCTGGTTGTGTGTGTGTGGTGTGTGTGTGTGTGTGTGTGTGTGTGTGTGTGTGTGTGTGTGTGTGTGTGTTTAAAGTATACCTTTCAGGATTTGATGGTACTAAACAGAAGAGAACAGTTTTGAAGTTTTATGAGACACAGTGATTATTTGAATGAAAAATGGACTTGACGATAAGGGCCTTTAAGTACATGAAAGGTCAACAGTTTTAAGAAATAACTTTGTATGTCTAAGGCAAAAAGGATCATGGCTTCCACGAAATGAGGGTGCCGTTAGGAAGAACTATTTTAATTGGGTCAGAAAGGCCCAATCATTTGAGGTGACTATAGAGAGGACACAGAGTAGGATGTGGGGAAAGAGTGGTAAAACAGGGAATAATAGTAGAAATAAAAGCATCAGAAGGCTGGGGACCTCTGAGAGCCAGAATAAAATAAACAAAAGCTAGAGGAAAAAAAGATGGGTACAAAAGTAATTTATAGCTATGATGTTCAGAAAATTCTTTCAAGATTTGTATTTTATTTCTAAAATAGGGGAAGAGATCATCTGATAGAAAAAAGGGTAGGGAAGAAAGAATATTGAGGTGGTCTCTGTGGAAAATATAGTAGTGCTTTAGTTATCATGATAAACCATGGCTGTTAGTAGTGCTTACCCTTGGGAAAGGCTGAATACCATAGAAAAATGGAGGTTAAAATCTAGATGGCTGTATTTTTTTTTTTTCTAAAATTGTTCCATTGCCCATGTTTTTGAAGGGTTAATGTGTGGAACTGGATAAATCTGTACTTGGGACTTTTGCCAGGCAATGGAAACACAGTAGGGCAGCAGACTTGGGGACATTGGAGAGTGAGTGGTGCAGGTGACGGTCATCACATATCATCTAAAAGGAGAAATAAGAAAGAGAAATGGGTGAACCAGAGGGGGGAAACCAAAAATCAGTGAAAGGCAAAACTACAGTGTATTGAAGTATGTAAATAAGGACACAGAAAATTCAGTGATCACAGATTATAAATATAAATAAAAATAAATCCAAAGTCTTCTAATTCCAGCCACACCACAAGCGTATCAGGTTAATGACAGGCTTTAATATGGAGCAGTGTAAGAGACTAAATGAAATGACAAGTGATAGATTACTGGCTGTTAAAGATCTGTGGACTTGGGCTACGTGATCCATGACCTTGAAGCTGTCCAGGATGAAGTCTGGCTTTGTGACAGGTAAAGGTCATGTGACATGGAACCAGAGATCTTTAGTTAATGAAAAGAATTGACCAGGAAGAGGTAGAAGATAAAATACAACAGAGACTGAAGTTAGTTACCTTAGAACAGTGATTCTTTTTTTTTTTATTCAAAGTTGTTGTATATGACAGTAGAATGCATTACAATTTATAAGACACATACAGAGCACATTTTTACATATCTCTGGTTGTATACAAAGTATATTCATACCATTCATGTATTCATACATGCACTTAGGGTAATGATAGGGTAATTGTGCTGCTATAAACATTGATGTGGCTGTGAATAGAGAACCTACTAATTGGGAACAAGGCTTTACTACACGCACATCAGCTAGAGCACTGATCTCGAGAATATATAAAGAACTTAAAAAATCTTAACACCAAAAAAACAAATAACCCGATCAATAAGTGGGCCAAGGAATTGAACAGACACTTCTCAGAAGAAGATATACAATCAACCAACAAATACATGAAAAAAATGTTCAACATTTTTGGCAATTAGAGAAATGCAAATCTAAACTACTCTAAGATTTCATTTCACTCCAGTCAGAATGGCAGCTTTTAAGAACACGAACAACAATAAATGTTGGAGAGGATGTGGGGAAAAAGGCACACTCATACATTGCTGGTGGGACTGCAAAATGGTGCAGCCAATATGGAAAACAGTATGGAGATTCCTTGGAAAACTAGTAATGGAATCCCCTTATGACCCAGCCATCTTACTCCTGGGACTTAAGAACAAATACTCCAGAAGAGTAATTCTTAAAGAAGACATCTTATACAAGGACAAGTTCTAGGACTGACCAAGTGTAGTGACTTCTGTCCTTCATCCCTCAGTCATGAAATACGGGAGATATGGCCTTAAGTTTACTAATGCACAGGGAAAGAAGTATTCACAGGGGAAGGACCACTTGCATTGAATTTAAGATTATGGAAGGAGATCTCAGTGAGCTCAAGTTCTGAAGGAGCCTTTTAATAGACTGAACGGTGTGGATGCCTGCACAGTAAGTTTGATTATTTTGTTTGATTATTTCTCTGCAAACTTGAAATGGAACAGTCTGCACTTGAATGTGTACATATTAATATGAAACAATGAATCCACTATTATTTATAATTACAATGCAACTACAAAAATTTAAAAATGTTAGGATTGAGAAAAATCACAATGGATCACATTTCTTTTTTCTTGAAAACACTGTAACATGGTTACTGACTCTCGGAAATTTAGCATTGTAGGCACCATGCCCAAATGGCAGGCATCTTCTTCACATTGTTTTCTATTTTAAAGGTTATTTAATTTTTGTTATTTGCTGGATTCTCAGACATCCATTATTTTACTGTGGGTTTAATTTTATACATAAAATTAAAGAGATTCAAGAGATGCCCAGATAGAGGGTAAAACTATTTCTGAGCCTGTCAGGGAGGGTGCTTTTGGAAGCGTTTAGTGTCATAGACTCAGTAAAGCAGGTCACCCGCACGAATGTAAGCAGGTAGCATTCAGTCTGTTGGGGAGCCGCGTAGAGCACAGAGGCGAAGAGAGATGAGCTCATTGTCTCTCTCCCCCGCCGAGACACCCCTCTTCTCCTGGCCTCAGATATCAGAGCTCCTGGTTCTCAGAGCCTTGACCTCCAGCTTTACTGGGTTTGCAGCTTAGAGACCCCTTGCTGTGGGACTTGTCAGCCTCCATGGTCCTGTGAGTCAATTCTCAAGAGCATCTCCATCTCCATCTCTCTCTCTTTTTTCCTCTTTTTCTTCCTCAATCCATATACCTATTGGTCCTGTTTGTTTTTATTGGTGTTTCATAAAAATTTGGTGGCGTGCACACGTCTGCGAGGGTATTTCAAGTATGCAGCTCAAGGCACAAACTCACTGAGCAAAGTTCCAGGTGTTTCTTTCCACTCAATCTGACCCTAGAGGCATGCTTTATCTTAACTTCAATCGCTACAGGTTACTTTTGCTAATCTACCAAGTTCTTGAATTTTATAGAAATGAAGTCACACAGGCTGTTCTTTTGGAGGCCTTATTTTTTCACTCAACATTAGTTCAATAAATTCCGCCATGATGTATGTAGAAGTAATTTGAAATGGTTATCCAAGATAATTATTCTTTTTTCATCAGATATTTGAAATGATTTGAATGGTGTGAGTTTCGTTTTCTGTATTCCAGGTGGGAGTTCTGTGTCAGGTGTGTATTTGGTGAATGGCTGCATTACGTTCGTGTTCTGACTTTTTCATTGGTTCATTTTTTAAATCATGTTCTTGATTAAGCAAAATCTCTTAATTTTAACAAACCCAAATTACGGGAGTTTTTTTGTACCTTTTATGTCCTGTTGAACACAACTGCATACATTCCACTTCAGTTACCTCATATATTGTCCTGTACTTTCCTTTGCAAGCATTATTATTTGAGCCTAGACATTTAAGGTTTAAAATCCATGTTATAATAATTTTTCATATTGTAGAAAAATGGTTAATGTTTACCAAACAAATTTTTTCACTAAATCGTGCTGGTACTTTTATTGCCTACAAGTCACTATATATGTGTGGGTCTAGTCTGAGATCTTTATCTTGCTTTACTGGTCTGTTAGTCTTTTCTGTGCCAATAACAATCTTCTTTTTTTAGTTTTTTTGGTATGGAGGATTGAACTCAGGGGCACTCAACCACTGAGCCACATCCCCAGCCCTGTCTTTTTTCTTTTTTTTTTTTTTTTTTTTTTAATTTAGAGACAGGATCTCACTGAGTTGATTAATGCCTCTCTTTTGCTGAGTCTGGCTTTGAACTTGCCACACTCCTATCTCAGCCTCCCAAATCGCTGGGATTACAGGCATGTGCCACTGCGCCTGGCTAAAAATCTTCTTAATTACTATAACTTTATAGAACATCTTGATGTCTGGTAATGTATATTCTTCAACATTCTTTTATACTTTTAATACCTAGACAATGTAGATAATCATTCTAATTTTGTATCATTAAAAAATTCCTATTGTGCAACTACCAAGTATTTTCCAAGTTCATACTAGATGTTATGGAAATTAAGACAGCATTCAACACTACAACAGAAGGGTTTTTAAAACTGCATTACTTGGAGAGAAAAAAAAAAAGAAAACCTTGATTGAAACTTGTATTTTCTATGAATTTCTGTCAATATGCAAATAATTGTTCAATTGTCTGTTCTTGCAGAGAAGGAGCTAAGTAGCTCATTTCTTTGCTTATAGTTTCATGTAACACAGGATCATAAGATCTTAACAGTGTTATTATATCTGTTTTCTAAGTTAATTTATCTGTAATAATGTGCTAAAATTTTCTTCCCTGGTTTCTTATAGTAGTAGAAGTTCTATATGACTTATACACAGGGGCTGGGATTGTGGCTCAGCGGTAGAGCGTTCGCCTTGCACATGCGTGGCCCGGGTTCGATCCTCAGCACCACGTAAACATAAATGATACACAAATACAGGTATATTTCTGATGTGATTTTGAGTTATTAATCATGAAAGAATCTTTCACAGACACACAAATTAATGTTTTCTATTGTTTTTTTTTCTCTAGATTAATTTGATTCTGAATTTATAAATACAATAAAATTCTATTTTTTTCTTTTCAGTCTCTGTACATCAAGGTAAATATTCAAAAAATTCAGGGCTTTGTGTGTTATAAATGTATTACTCATATTTGCACTGCATTGATTTTTTTGCTTTACCAGATTTCAAACTTATTCTCAATCAAACATGAAACAAATGTTTATCAAATAATTTAGTTTCTTCAGTATTTCAGCTCAGAGATTACAGCTGATTACATTCCAAATTTTACAAGGTTAACATAACTGATCATAAAACCTGGTGTTGACTTTTCATCTCATTCTATATCATTAAAAAAAAAAAACATGATTTTGAATGAATTTCTGTTTAAATAATAGTAGCTGTTGCTGAAAACTCAGTTCCAGAAGCATGACACAGGTTGTTACAGTTTTTAGATTAACTTGCAAGCAGCTCTGGAGAGGGAAGACAAACTGTTTCTGAATCTAGGACCTTCCTTCTCCCCCCACCCCCAACCCCCAGGGATATCTCCAGGTTATTTCATTTCGGAGGCAGCTGGCAGAGAAGAAATTCAAATCCCTTTTCAGGATTAAGGTCAGAGGGACGATTTGATGAGGGAAACGAGGACAGGGCATGATGGCTGAACTATGCATTCATGAGTGGACTTCTGCACGCCTCAGCCAGGGGCGTGGTCAGGACACCCAGATCTGATAGGAACCGCGTCCCCCAAATGTCGCGGCCCACTCTCGATGCTAGTATCCCACACTCCAAAGACGTCATGCTTCTCTTCCTATCACCAAAACAGCTACCATCACCACGGACGTTCATGGCCACTATTACAAGTACCACTAATGTTGACACATGCTGTTGTGGCCAGATGTCATGTTAATTTTCTCTAAAGTTGTCTCTATCACGTGTCATTTCAGTGATGAATTACCAATTATCCATTCACCCCTCCCTTTTGCTGATGGTAAAAGCTGAGTTTCAGAGTCACTCTGCAGAGCCAGGTAGTACTCAGCCTCTCTGCCAAGCCAGCAGATGATGCCCTTCCCACACCGCAGTTCAGGAGCTGCTGCAAGCCCTCTTGCCTTTGTGTGGGAACTAGGCCCCGGAGGACGTCATTTTCTGTCCCCAATTCACGAAACTTCTTTAAACTCACTATAAAAACATCTGACCTTCTCTTTAGTAAAGTGTGTCCCTCAACCCACCCCCCCGCCTTGCCTCTCCCCCCGGGTTAAGTGCTGCACCTTCTCCTTTTAACCCTTGGGACACTTTATATTTCATGATAGTTTTGACATATTTAAATTTCATAACAATTATTTTTAAAAAATTACAAATTCTTCAGAGCCTGTGTTGTATGCTACTTTCTTGATTTCCATTATATACAGCCTGGGCTTGAAGCATACATCCTAAATTGGTTTAATTATACAAAATTCAAATGATTATGATTATCTATGATGTTTGCGTATTTAAAGGTGAAAAATTAAATGAAGCATTCTAAATGGTTATTGTTAAAAATGTTTTATTGCATTGCAATTGGAATGTTTCATCCAAAAAGAAATTGAGATACAAAAGTGATTATTGCACCTAAGCATAAGCTGTGTAGAATATCTGTCCAGTGCTTTAAAAATTGAAAGAGGAATATGAGCTCTCATCTGTTAATCAGGTGATAAACATGCATCTGGTTATTTACCTTCACCCAAAGACCTTTTCTTAAATAAACATTAGAAATCCTCAATGTGATACTGTCTCGATGCACGGATGTCTACTTTGCAGGAGCCTTGCTCCTCAATTACTCATGCAACCTGAAGCGCCTGGTATTTTAAGAGGAGAGGTCTTCACCCAAGTGGTTGGCTTGCACTGGGAAACCTTAGAACAAGCAGGGGAAGGAGGCTCCATCCGCCTGTCCTCTAGAGATGAGGGTGGGGAGGTCTATGTTCTAAGAAGAGCAGGTGCTCACTGTAGCAGCCGTTGGAGCAGCTAACCTGAAACCCCCCAGGGCTCTGTGTGGTCCTGTGGGGACAAGGAGATTGTTTGGGTGGTTGTGTCATTCCTGAGGCACCCGTGCCCTGTTGGTCTGAGAACACAGAACATAAACACAGATAAAGCAGAGCATAACGTGCTCTGTTCTTCAATTGTCATATCTGACTCAAAACAAGGGTTTTATTTCTTCAAATTATTTTTTTTTTTCTAAATGAGCTTTGGAGCTGAGTTTCATTACTCTGCAGTAATCTCTGATACATATGAAAACTCATGCACACAAAAGCTCTCCGAAGCCAGGCAAATATTTTATTTTACATATCTTCAAAATAATGAGGTGTTCATGTGACCAATGATGTGCCTTCCTGTCAACATCACTGCCACATTTTGAATCAGTGTATTTACAAAAATTTCAGCTTTTTTTTTCTCTACTTTGATTGGTTCCTGAACAAGGAATGCTCCTTTTGATGAATTCATTAAAAATGTTTTAAGTGAAAGGAAACTCCAAATGCTTAAATGCAGATGTGAATTTCATTTCATTATGATGATTAATTCTTTTATTGCTATTTTGGAAATGCCTTTACTGGACAAGTTTATCATATTTTGTGCAAAATGCAAGCATTTGTATCATAATGATTTCTCACTTACAGAGATCAGAATCCATCAATTCATATCTACAAAGAAATTACCATATGTTCTCCAAAGAGGTATGCATAAAGAACTTTAATATCCTAAACACCACTGCACATATTTTAATGAGGAAAATGGAATATTTATTTATTGAAAGTAGTGTTCTACTGCTATTCATAATTGAAAAATTAATGATTCTTTAAGAAATCTTTAATCACATTTCTAGTAATTAAATTCTTTTGCTTGTATTTATTGAGAAGGTAAAGTAAGTGTTGCTGTACATATTCCTCATGGTTTTGAATAACCATTTTTGTTAATAACCATTGTTTTCAATGGGAAAAACTAATTGTTTTCTGTGAGTAGAGAGAAAACTTTAATCTCATTGATTTAGAGACAAGACATGCAAAAAAAGCTTTAAAAATACAATAGGATTTGTACTGGAAATATACTGGTTTAGTTTTATTTCTTATGAGATTAAAGTACAAAGAAATAGGCTTAAATTCTAAGATGAGAACTGATGGAAAGATTCTAATAATTGTGGTATACCAATGTGCTAATGGCAGAAGGCCACACAGTAATACAACCCACACAGCCCCCTGCAATGGCCCTGCAATGCAGTGTCCTTGAATTGTCAGCTTTTGAATATTCCACACAGTTGACCCACATTCACCCTGTTGTAGAACTTGGAGTTAAGCAGAAAACAATATAGATAACAAATGTCAAATGATTTTATCGTGCACATAACGCATTTGTGGTAATTGTACATGTTATCTATGAGGGTACTTGGGATTCTTAAATACAAACAAACAGGTAAATGAATGCTCTATAGTAATTGATAGAGGCTGCAGTAGTCGTATTGACCCGGTGCTGTGGCAGACAAGAGCGTAGCTGGTTTCAGGAGAGGGTGGGACACGCTGCACAGAAAAGATGATTGCCTAACACAGTTAGAATGGCATGTAGGGGTCAAAAAGAGCTGGAGGTGTTGCTGCCTGACGTACAGCCACAACACCGCGGGACAAAAACTCGGAGGCAGAATGAAGATGAAAGAAGGTTTTTTTATTAACTATCTCTCATAACTCTAACACTGGCTCTTTCACCAACCTCTCTGACTCTTTACTTCTTCTGACTACTGACTCTTTACTTCTTTACTTTACTACTTTACTTTCTTTTACTTTCTTAGAGAGAGCTTAGAGAGAGAGAGAAAGAGAGAGAGAGATTCTTCTTTCTTCTTTCTTCTTCAGCTTAGAGAGAGAGAAAGAGAGAGATTCTTCTTTCTTCTTCTTAGAGAGAGAGAGAAAGAGAGAGAGAGATTCTTCTTTCTTCTTCAGCTTAGAGAGAGAGAAAGAGAGAGATTCTTCTTTCTTCTTTAGCTTAGAGAGAGAAAGAGAGAGATTCTTCTTTCTTCTTTAGAGAGAGAGAGAAAGAGAGAGAGTACTTTTACTTTCTTCTTCTTCTTCTTTCTTCTTTCTTCTTTCTCCTTTCTTCTTCGGCAGCCTCGGCCTGACTCTGACCAGCAATTACTTCTTCTATTTGGTTTCTCTTCTGACCGAACTCTTAACCTCTCTGACTCTTATTTCTTCTTCTGACTACGTTCTGGCCGCTCTGACTCTTTTCTTCTTCTCCGACCCGAACTCTTCTTTCGACCGACTGAGCGACTGTATGACTGACTGAATTCATTCCGCTTCTATAATCTGAAAGCGATTATTCATTCATAATCGCTTTCACCCGATGATATACCTTTAGCTTTGCGGGTGCATCACGTGCATTTACAGGTGCGTCACGTGCATACTTATTATCAGGTGGAACTCATGGCTTCCAGCTAACCGCAATAGCCATCTCCCTGATTGGGGCTCCTTCATGGAGGAAATTGGAAAAACAGGTAAAGATAAGGGAACAGTATGCAGACAGAGCTAGTCACATTGTGGAAACGGCACCATGATCAGTGTGCCTGGAGTAGCGTGGGGTAAGTGCCTGAGCTCCGAGGGCCTCCAGCCAGGATCAGCAGTTCAAATCTCAACACACCCAAGATCAGTCCCTGGGCAAGCATGCAGGCCAGAAGGGTTTCCTAAGAACACTGACGCAGGTTCGTGGAGATTAGAAGGAAGGATGTCGAGAGGCAGCCCTGTAACAATTCAGTGAAAAATGAAAGCTTTAATTAAATGCAGTTGGTAATGGAGAAAAGGAAAACATTGTTTAGATTAGCTCTTGTATTTTACGTACACAGACAAATGCATTTACATATAAGATTATCTGCCTTGGAGAGTCATGGTAATAAGAGTAACATAGTCTTTTCCCCTCAAAATTCACATCCATCTGAAAAGAATAACCAAAATGGCACACTGTGAGTCTACATTTTTTTTTTCAATGAAATTATATGCCATCATCATTTATGCAGCTACGGAATCAAGTTCATACATACTTTGGATTATTTCAGTACTGATCTACATTCATTAGAATTTCTGAATGATGAACACGTATGGTTCTCTTGTTTTTTTTTTTTTTTTTTTTTTTTTAATTTGTTTATTTTTTTAATGACATTTACAGGTCACAGACTCTTGCATACTCTTATGTAGTTTTCCAGCTTGATTTTAGTCTTACCTGAATATGAAAGATGTATATGAGGTGAGGAACCTCAATTGCAATGACTTAAGTTAGAGTCACACTGGGGCCACATCCGAACATGAGAGGGGATCCTGTAGTGTCGCTGACCAAAATCCAGGAGTGGAAGTGGAGTGAGGTGTCAGAACCTGTGGTCCCTGGCAGCCATGCATGAGGGACCTTGAGGAGAAGTCATCTCCCACGGGGCCAGCAGCAGTGAGAAGGAAGAAGAGAGAGGTGAGGCTTGATGATTCAGTGATTCATCTTGCTTGATTTTTTTTTTTTTCCTGCAACTACACTAGAAATCTCTAGTTTTTCCCCTGGAAAATGCAATGACATTCTTACATGTATATTTTCCCAAATGCTTGTTTACAGTTTGGCCCACACCAAATGGTTATTTAATCCAAATATCTAAGCTGAGCTGATCCTTCTGAAGGAAGTGTGTTTGAACAGCCTGGACCACTGGGTAATCAAGGAGAAGACCTCACATCCTGAGCATCCCAGCCAGGTGTGTGGGGAGGACAGCCTACTGGTACCTGGATAAGCAGTGATCAGGCATCACTGGCCCAAACCTTGTTTCTGCCCACCACTGCCACAAATCCAGTAGTAGTGCCATCCCTTTGCTCTTAGCTTTAGTACCCAGAATTTCATCTGATTCCTTTTGAGCAGACATTACCTGAAGTTGACACAGGATTCCAAGATTTCCACAAGGCTTTTTGAATTTTTTCATTGTGATGGACAAAATTTTATGGCAATTAGCTCTTCCTTAGATCACTGTGGGTCATTATTTCCATCATCCCTGAAAAACATATTCACTTTAGGGGATAAAACTTATATCCTTCCTCGGTACCAAGAACTCCTTTGAGAAAACAACCAGTCACTGTTTTGCAAACCCATCTAATTGGAATCATTTTACTTGGGGCAGGATGAGCTCTCTCCTCACATTTTCTGTTGAGAGCGGTTCTGACAATGACTTCCATTGTATGTGTTTCTTGCTGTAGTCGGGGTCTTGAAATGCAAGAGGACTTTTCTTGGACTGTCTAACAATTCAGGGACTTCTTTTGTTTTACCCTGATAGGGTGTTTTGTTTTAAAAATAATGTTAAGTTCCTTAGAGATCACTGTTATCTACAGTGGCTTGAGAACAGTGACCATACTGGAAAGAAAGGCTGAAATTTCAAAATGGCAGGTTGGTTAGACCTCAGTTTACTTGTGATTTTTATAAAACATTCTTAAAAATTCCATTTTATTTGATCAGAGGTGTGACTGACTCAGAAAAGGCAATTTAAGATTATACTTTTTTAAATGTTAGGTTTGCAGTTGTAAAAAGGATATCAGGACACAGAAATAAAACCCATTTCATACACTTGGAGGTCACATAGGGCCAGGATGCTGGGTAAATGAATTTGAAGGTGAACATTAAGTCTATACATTTTAGCATGAAATTCCCATCATGCATTGGTACTGCTTGCAGAATTTCTATGTCATCTAAAGTTGGAGAAAAGGCCTGAAATCAAGTAACAGATGGAAACTGGCTAAAGTAATTAAGCATTGAGAATTCAATTCCTCTTTACAGCTGCACAGAATGTTAAATCATGCATTTGACCAATGAGATCAGGCAAAGAGAGAAATGTATTTCTGCTCACAATAATACATATATTTAATATATTCAAAGTACTTCTGAACTCAGATATGAACCCTGGATATCACCATGGTAAGAGTAATTTTATTTTATACCATTTAAATCCTGCAAAATGTGCCTGCAGCAAATTTTGAGTTCTAAAAGCAATTATAATATTATTATTTGTTCTCAGTGTCTTGTATTTTAGTTCAAATATAAAGAACGTTTCTCTAGCTAAATCATATTTAGTCAGTTCACCTGCCAAATAATAAGGGACATGAAAAGAAATAGATTTATTATTATTCAAACAGGTGGCAATGAATAAAATATTCTAGTCATAACATTGAAGTGAATTTTTGTATGAATCTAAAATAGCTAAATTTGTAATGATAAATTCTATAACAATGACTAAGGAAGAACTTATATATTCAGGATATCTAATCTGACTTGTCTAATTAGAATGTCATATAATACACAAATTTAACAAACTTAGCTTTTGTATTGAATTATTACTGATAATTTAATTAAAATATTTTAAGTAGCATTATCTTCTTTTAACAACAATTTGATCAGTTGTAGCAACAAAATAAATATTTGATTATAATCTAAATTATAAGAACACATATCCATGAGTCCATACTACTATAAATAAATGGATGAATAAAAAAATCAATGAGGGGGCTTTATAAATCTCCCACTTAGAAGAATTGCAAATAATTTAGGTAGCTACCCTTTTTCTTAAGGAGGAGAAACCCAACTTCCCACTTAATGCAATTTGCACTGGATGTAGTGACTTCCATCCAAAGAGAACATCATGTGGGGAAGAGTAATTTTCCAGTGGAGAAGCCTGACAAATACTACTAAGTCACATGATCAGGACTAACATCAGTGATGCTATGAAGGTGTTCCTTTACCTTACGGTCTTCCTCCAAAAACAGATAATATAATAATGAGCAAAATGTAGACAAATTCCAAAAAAGGGGGGCATTCTACATAACAAACATCTGTCCAGTACTCCTTGATACCATTAAAATCATCAAAAACCAGAAGCATCTGAGGAACCACCACAGCCAAGAGGAACCTAAGGAGATGTAATGACTGGAAGTAATGTGGTATACCCTGGGTGAGATCCTGGAAAAGGAAAAGGTAGGCAAAACTAAGGAAATCTGAGTCAAGCATGGACTTCAGGTAGTAATGGTGTGTCCATACTGTTGGATTAAATGTTACACAAGTACCATACTGATGAGAGGAATTAATAGTAGCAAAACTGGGTGCAAGATATATGCACTTCTATCTTCTCAATTTTTATATAGATCTAAAATTATTCAAAATAAAGAGCATTTAAAGTAAAATTAAAAAATAAACATTACACGCACATTTAATTTGAAAAACTCACATGAACCCCTGACCTGGTATAATGAGAAAAATATCTAGAGACAAATAATATAGTAATTAACTAACTCAAACTTTCAGTGTCATATGTATTTCTTTTTCAATTAATAACAAACTTGAACTTATTAATTTTTTAAGGATTAAAAGGCTAATGCAAACATGCATAAATTGCATGAAGAGGTAAATTTTATTTGCTGACGAATTGCTAAAACACCTCTTGAATTCACAAATTTGTATTTTAGGTGCTTCTTGGTCAATTTAGACATGAGTTTGTTACAAGAAAAGGAGTTTATCTTTGGACTAATTTATGTCTTTCTTATTGGTATGTCAAGAACGTTTCCTGCTCAGCACAGCCTTCAGAGTTGATGGGGTGTGTGTAGACTTACTTTTAGGGAAGGACTGTCAGTTATAATACCTTGCTGTCTCCTCACATGAATGTGTTAATATTCTGGTGGATCTCTCCCTCTTCTGAACTCCCATAGTAACCTGATCATGATCGTATTTCAGGTCTGATCATTGAAACATTTTCCTGATGACTTCTTTTCTCTCTACTTCCTTCTTTGCAACAGCAGTCGACAGAATAATGGTCCCACCAAATGCTCACGCCCTTGTCCTCAGATGCTGGAAACGTGTTGGTGACATGGCATAAGGGAATTAAAGGAGTTGATGGAATTAGGTTGCTAACTTCAGTTTTTAAGATAGGGATGTTATGCTGTGTTATTCACATGGACCCAAAATAATCTCTAAAGGGCCTTAAAGGTGGAAGAGGGAGTGGAAGAGGAGAGGTCAGAGGGGCCTGAGGAAGCAGGGGCAGAGAGATGCGGTGCTGCTGGCTTGGAAAGTGAAGGGTGAGCCACAGCTCAGGATGACAGCAAGACCCTAGACGATGGAGAAGGCAGCGAGGTGGTCTTCTCTGGATCTCCAGAACCATCTGCTGATACCTTGATTTTTGCCCAGTGAGACCCATTTTGGACTTCCGAATTACATAAATGATACATAAGAAATCCATGTTTTCGCAAGTCATCTTTAATGTTTTAATAATTTATTATGGCAGCCATAGAAAGTGAATACAGTGTCCCAAACATATCTCATGCTATGCACATGTTTCCAGTAGCATTCCTTCAAGCTATCATGCCTTTACTGATGCAAGTGTATTTTCCCAAGGTCATGAATCTTGGGCCAAGAGCAATGTATTACTTGTGACTATAACTTAACAATGGCATATTTTGACTAGGTTTTTAAAAAATTCTAATTTGTTATATATGACAGCAGAATGCATTACAATTCATATTATACATATAGAAAACAATTTTTCATATCTATGGTTGGATACAAAGTATTTTTACACCATTTGTGTTTTCATACATGTATGTACTGAGGGTAATGGTATCCATCTCATTCCACCATCTTTTTACCCCCATGGCACCTCCTTTCTCCTCCTACCCCTTTTCCCTATCTAGATTTCATTTAATCCTCCCATGATCCCCCTCCCAACTCCATTATGAATCAGCCTCCTTATATCAGAGAAAACATTCAGCATTTGGTGTTTTGGGATTGGCTAACTTCACTAGGCACTATATTCTCCAACTCCACCCATTTACCTGCAAATGCCATGATTTTATTCTCTTTTATTACTGAGTAATATTCCATTGTGTATATATACCACATCTTCTTTATCCATTCATCTGCTGAAGGGCATCTAGGTTGTTGACCAGGTTGTGGTGTTCAATAAATAATTCCTAAACAAATGAATGATGTTCTTATAGCTCATGAAATAGCAATCCTAGTCTTTAAGGCAGAGGATATTTAAACCTTAGAGGAAAACTTTTTTGTTTCTCTAATTTTGTCATTTATAAATATAATAATTATGCTCTTGGTAGTTGTGGGTTTGAATGTTATAGTGAAATTAAATATTAAAACATTATGTAGATATAAAGTTTTATATTTCAATTTTATGTGGCAGTTAGTACTTTGCCCATCAAATACCTGCCAGTAGAGACCGATCGAATTCACTAATTTACATCTCTCTTGCATATAGATGTTTATTTATTTGTTGTTCAAAAATAGTTACATTTTAAGGTCAGTTTAATTAAATATAGTAACAATGCATTTAGGCAAAGAAGATAGAATGGGTCAAAGGGAACCAAAATTTCACTGACATCCTAAATGTCACCTTTTTCATTCTAATTTTTGGGCTTACCCTAGAGACTGTTGTTGTCCCTTATCCTTAGTGTTCTCAACATTATTCATGGCACTTTCTAGAAAATGAATATAGTCTGGATGCTGATGTTGCTGATGATGGAATTATGATTTGTCGCTCTCTGCACTGAATATGTTAGTGCTTCAGTTATCGGTATCTGCCATCGCCCTTGATGGCTCTCTGTGGCCTAAAGGCCCACATCTATGGGATGGCTTAGCCACTCTGCAATCAGGGAATGGCAACAGGAGGCAAACTTCTGGAGCTTGCATAACAAATTCAAGATGGGGACCTTCTCAGAGTACCTGGGGATCTCTCTGAGTTCCTCCCTCCTTTACCATGAAAACTTCATCCTCTGTCAGGTTGTTCAAAATCCTCATGTTTTAACTGGCAGCTTCCTTTGCTGAATCTGAATCAAAGAAAGACTGCTGTAGCTCTCCTTTGAACTTAGCAGAGGTGCTTTGAGTTTCAGGTTTCAATTAACTCTGAGATAAGAGAACCTGGCCACGTTGGAGAGCCTTTCAGCCATCACTAAGCAGCCAGGAAGGCGTATTTTGGAGGCGGGATGGAATTCACTCAGATCTCATCACCAAGAAGCAGCTTATTCTTCTCCCTTCTTAGCCGGGCCCTGCTGTTCCTGTCACTCAGCACGTCCTTTTCAGGACATGAAACGTCCTTGACCCTGGGCTAATGAGCAAAGTTCCAAGATACCTTATCTTTGCCAAAATGGAATTTATAATGAAATTCTTTCTTACATTATTTCAATGTCAGTGTTATTGTAAGATTTAATCAGTGTAAATCATGTTGAGATCTTTTAAGAATGCAAGTCAACCAAGAAAAGATGTTTTCTGTTACTTTGCCTCTTCTATTTTGTACGTAGTAGAAAAATATACTTTTGGTATTTAAAGGGGAGAAGCATAGAGGGGGACTGCTAAATGCTTTATGATAGAATAATGCAAATATAAAAAATTCATAATAGCAAGCAGTTTTACCATGCAAATCATAAGGACTCTACTTGATGAACGGCACTCGTTCAGAATTAATGTTCACATTTTCACAAAGTTGTGTCTGTCATTTAGATTGAGGTGATTTCACTTTAGATTTGCCAGTTCACTTAACCTCATGATTCTTTTCTATAATGTTTTGTCATTTTTCAAGTTTTCAATTTCTATACTGCTCTTTGGCAGCAATGATTCACTGCCTGGGAAAAGTACTGGAGTCTGTGATATTATATCATAAGCAAAATCCTCACATTATTTTTAATATTTTCCTCCATCCTCTTCTAATGTCTAGAAATTTTAGTGAAAACTACTTTTTAGTCATTTCTACATTTAACTGTTAAATCAGAAATTATTCCTATTTCATATTGATTACATCTCCTCATACGTGGGAAACAATCTACAAACTACTTGAAATAAACTTTCAAAAAATGACTCCAAAGTTAAACTTGTCATCTTGAAACTTCAAGGGAGAAGAAGGAGAGAGCTGTTAGTAAGCTAGTTATTTCCAAGTGTGTCACTGCTTATAGTCACAGGTGTGAATCCTAGCAAACCAACCATAGTTATCTGAAGACACGTAGACAAATGGGAAATCTTATCATTCTACCATATTTTCTTAATGAATTTTGGAAACAGGACCAATTTTGTCCATTTAGATACCTCTACAAACTCCACTAGACATTGAGTAGTCTCTTTATTCTTTAGTTTCAGTATATTCAAGTGCTCAACAAACATCTAGACAGAAGCAAACGAGCAGAAAACTCAACTTCTCACACTATGTCTTAGATAAATCTAAAGAGCCTTTTTAAATGAAGCTACTTCACTCTTCAGTGTTAGAGGAAAGCCCAGAGAAGCAGGTCCTGCATTGCCAAGGGGAATCCAAGACCTTTCTGTAAGACTCCCTGTTGTCGCCGGAAGCAATGGCTGCTTGGAGCAACGAAGCCGCGGGAAGAAGTTCAGAGGCGAACTGGAAACAAACAGCTTTTTTATTCTGATAACTTTTCTCTCTGGCTCTAAAAATGATTTTAACACGCACCACACACACCACTAAACAACCAACACACCAAAAATGGTGCAGACCCGATCAGCAATCTCAGCTCAAGTCTTTCGAGATCCCGGGCCAAGTCCCGTGAGACTACAGAAGGCGGCAATGCCCAAACATCTACATGGCCCATAGTCAACTGCAATCGTAGCCATCTCCCCAAACAGGGCTCCTGCAACTCCCAAAGGTGGTTTCTGCAATTATTGTCAGCCTGCCACGGAAGATGGAAAGCTAATTCAAGAGTGGAAGACTAGGAAAGTTTCCTCTCTCAGCTCAAAGTTCGGAAGAAGGGGGTTTTACTTAGAAAACGTATGTAGTTTGACATTTGTTTCCTAGAGTTTCAAAGACTTAAAGAACCAAAGTTCAACTCATACCTGAGAAATAAACGCACATGAAGTTGGCTGTCTCACTTGTGTGATCACAGGAAAAAGAGAGAGATGTGTGCATATTCTGACTGTGTCAGGTCAAAACTGTAGGAGAGCTTCCCAGGAAGGGCAGTGAGTGAGAGGAAGCCGGCACAGAACTGCCATAGACCCTGTCCAGGAAAGCAGGTGGGAGAGTAATGGAAGGTTCCATGAGCATGAGAGAGAGAGAAATAGAGGGAAGACAGAGAGATGGGAGAAAGAAAGAGGAGAGAGAGACAGAGCGGAAGCAGCTGCTGAGACTGTGCCACCAGAAGTTTAGGTCCTCCACAATGGGGGGTGATGGAGGAGGGGCATGTGCTGCACCCTGATCCTCAGACCCACACAGCAAATAAGCTCAGCCGAGACATGGCAGCTGTGGAGAGCTGCCAAGCCCAAGGCCCGGATAACCTGGAGAGCCTCTCCCATCCCCCACAGCCTGAGGGCTGGAGAGCTGAGAAACCAGTCTCCAGGCAGGGTGGACACCCAGGGAGGGAAGTGGATGAGACACAGTCTTCTTTCATGGCTGTCTCATAGCAGGTCAGAGCACGGGTGTGACAAACTTCCCGTGGAGCTTGAAGATTTATGTGTCACTCAGATCAGAAACCTTATCACCCAAGAGGCTTTTGTATCTAGAAACACTGTATTTGTAGGGTACGGTGCTATTGGTGGTTTCAGCCATTCAGTGGGGGATCTTAGAACATACCCTATGGTATGTTCTATCTATCTATTTACCATCACCCATCCATCCGTTAGCTCTCCACCTACCTATGTCCATCATTATTGTCATCTTTATCAGATTTACATATCTTCATCATCATTATCACATCTAACTCCACCTACTATTGACCAATCACTGAACGCACATTGACACCAGATTTCAGAGCAAGATCACCAGGATTCTTTTTGGTCTTCCCTCTTTGCTTATCTGTATCTTTCTCTCACAGTATGACACTTGCTTTCAATTCTCTTATAATAATATAGATTCATGAACCAGATTTCAGCATTTATATACAGGTTTTGTTGTCTTTAGCCCTACAGTAGCAAATCAAATCGTGTTTTCAAAAATTATATAGGTTAGCTCTTTCTTTCCCCACCACATTGATCATTCATATTTTATAAAACTGGAATGGAGTTAGGTTTGCTTGTTAGTGTTGTCCTTTTCTGGTTCCTTTCCAAATCTGTCTTGGTTTTAATTCACACATAAAATTTTACATGTCTATATTTTTACTTATATATAATCATTATATATATGTATGTGTGTATGTGTGTATGTGTGTATATATATATGTGTGTGTGTATATATATATACATATATATACATGTGTGTATATATGTATATATATATATATATATATATATATATATGTCTTCTTTTTCTTGCCCCCAGGTTCTCATTGACTCACATACAATGTCTGTTGCCAGAGAAAACACATCACAATTTTAGAGTTTTGATTGAACTTGACAATCCATACATACATTGTGAATGACCCAGATGATGTGTGTAACTGTCTGTCTAACCTGCCACATAGACACTGGATAACCATCAAGTTTGAAAACTCATATTTAAAATAAGATGACTGACATTGATTTCCAGTTTTCAGAAGGTAACTAAGAGAAGATCAACAGATGAAGCGATCAATATTTTACTTTAGCTTATGAGTCTGTCTTGTGTAGTAAACATTTTTTTTTTTTTTTTTGGTACTACTTTCTTAATTTTTAGATGATGCTGCTGTCTGCCGTTTTGCCATTGTGGTTCATCCTTTTTAGAACAACAACAATTTTAGAACAACTCTTCAGAGAATTATCAAATGCAAGATATTTGTCATGACATGTGAGAGAGCAGGTCTGACTATCAGTGATGAAATAGTCCAGAAGAAAATGAGAGAGCAATACCCAGGCTATTTTGTACCAGCCAATCTTAGAAATGCCATGTGTGTATGTGTGTATGTGTGTGTGTGTGCACAGAAGTGAAGATCTACCAGCCGATGCAAGTCTTTGAAGACTTTGCTATCACCATAAATAAGGCATAGATAAGGAAAATTCAAGTGACTTTGATTTTCTAAAATGAATTGAACTGTGTTCTATATGAGAGAGATTAATTGCTAAATTGAGGTGCCAGAGGATAGGTATGGACAGGGAATAGTTAGGAAAATGAACTCCTCACCTAGCCACAGAGAAGTTCAAAGTGGCATGATGAGCTCTTTATTTTGGAAATGATAGGAAGAATTTTACTGGGGTAGAGTAACTTTGGACTCTTTTTTTTTTTCATTGTTTATATGAAAGTGTTGTCCGGAAAGCTCATACACATGCAATGTGGTTAGAGAGTAGTTTAGCAAGGTGTTTTGATTTCAACATGGTTTGGAGACATTCTTCAACCCAAAATGGTTCATTGCAAGTAAGTTCAAGTTGACATTCATCCTCCATTAATTTTAATGTCCAGAAAAATTATTCAGATAGATATTCGATTTATTGTTATATTATTATTTATTATATTATGTAACAATATAATAAATTGAAGAGATACAGATCATACTCAAGTGCAGTTAACCATCTCCCACAACTCTCTGGAGAGTAGGTATTATGAGAATGGTGAATCTCTCCTTTTCTCCTACAATAGCATCAGGGCCCTCAGAGGAACACACACACTAACAATCCTATTGTAAATGAATGCATCGGCTCTATAGATTAATTTCAAAAATAATTTATTTCTTATTTCCCACGTGTTGCAAAGCATCTCTACATTGCCCCATAGGAAAAAAAAAATCACAGACAGTGTTAGCAATGGAAATTAAGATTTGAAGACAAATTATACGCTTTTTAAATCTAGAAACAAAGGAACCACATCTATATAAAAGGTAAACATTTGCTCTTCTCCAGTGAGAGAGAGAGATGGAAGGCTTTATTGAGTCTACAAAATGTTTGTGTCTGTCTCTGGAATGGAATGGAGGCTTCTCTGGGCTAGGAGTAGCTGGAGCAGGAGCAAGCCACAGTCGACATGACAGCCACCCTGCTGTCCTACAGCTTCCCACGTCCGGTGGAGTCGGTTTTGAGATGGATGTGATTCCAGTGGCGTGCATTCCTGGCAATCCTGGTTCTCCATCTATGCATGTCCTCCAGGAATCACCTGTAGTATATGGTACTATTACGATCTGTCGCTTTTCTTTGGGAATTTTTTTGAGAATGAGAATCAGGAACAGCATAATTTCAGGATACTATATAACACTTCTAAAATGAAATTTGGGGGAAATTAATTATATTTTTAATCGATGGGGTTTGTTTGGTTCTATAATCTATTTCTGTAGGAAAGATTGTCTTACATGGGGCAATGTGGATGGAGGTCTGACTTCTTCTAATTGAACAAAACTAAGATTACCTCTCATGTAAGTGACAAATTCTACAATTCAAGCTGGAAGTGGCAAAAGCATAATATCGATTGAGAATTGTGTGATTTAGATAGGGTATAAATTATTATTGTATTTTAAAATGTTAAGGCCATAAGGCAGATTAGAAGACGCTGAATGAGTAACAATGTTTTTCGTGCTTAACTTATTTTACATGCACTTATTACATTTGGTTTTTAAATTCATCTTGATTTCAATTTGGTCTACTAAGTGAGATGAAACTAACTTGATTATGTTTTTTCACAGTGATAAGCAATTTTATCTTGACCATTTTTGACCAAATCCATCTTTTCCCCATAAGTTTCTCTGCTTCATTTTGCATGTATTATACCATGTTTAATGTGAAAGGTAGAACTCTACCAATTTTTTGTATGGAGGAACCGCCTAAGATATTACACTCGCTGGACTCTCACAGGACAGCACTCAGAAAAGACATTCTGGACACGACTCCAGTACAACATTGAGCATCCATTCTTCCTGGAAGGTGTCAATGTGCAGTCAAAAATTGTACTGACCCCTCGGAAGATCCTCCAAGGTGACTGAGAGAGTTGACAAGAATAGAAAGATTCACAGGGCTTACATACAGCAGGTGCTGCCTTTGAGGCAAAGACAAGGTTCTGGGTCTCTTGGTTATTGGTGAATTAATATAAAACCTGATCCTAGGGGATTTCTAAACAATCAGCTCATATGAAAAGACAGGCCAGTTTGGATTTTTGAAGTAAGGTTGTGGTATTTAGGTGGTACTTTAGAGGTAGAATTATCAAAGGGATAGGTTGATCTAAAGTTAAAGGTTTCAGTGACGTGGAATAAACTTTAGTGATCTATTGCACAGAATGGTGACTGTAATAAATGATAATGATTGGAATGTTTCAAAATCATGTATTTTAATATTACAGAGAGAATAGATCCTAAATGCTTTTACCACAAATATAAGTGTGTAAGGTGATGAATTTATAAATTTGCCTGATTTAATTATGCTGCATTGTAAATATATAACAAAATCTTACATAGAACCTCATAAATATATCTATTTTTTTTTATTGCCCAGAACTTGGAGACATGGCAACCTCTGATTACATACAAGAATGGAAATGTGGGTGTCTTGTTCTCTAAACTGTGGAATAAAGTAAACAGACAAAAAGGGGATTGAGAAAAGGTTGTGGTTGCCAAGGAACACGTCAACCACAGGCGGGTTCGTGGCATTGTCCTTGGGTGGATGTATTGGGGCTTAAACAATCACACTTAGAGGAGAGTGAGAGAGATAGTAGGTAAAATGAAAGCTTTACTTAGATGTAATGTGAACCAATAAGTTGGAGACTTCTCTTAAATATCCATATTGCTTTAGTCAGCTTTTTCAGTGCTGTAACCAAAAGAACTGGCAAGAAGAGTTAGGAGAGAAAAGGTTTATTTGGAGACTCACAGTTTCAGAAGGCTCAGTCTATAGGTGGTTTTTTCCATTGCTCTTTGCACAAGGAGAGGGAGAACATCGTGGCAGAAGGTGTTTCAGAGGAAATGAGCTCAGGACACGACAAGAAAACAGAGAAACTCCCCTGAACAGGACAGACAACGACCCATCTCCTCCAGCCACACCCTACCTGCCCAGGTAATCCCTCTCAGGGCATTCACTCACTGATTGGGTTCAGCCTCTCACAACCCAATCATGTAACCTCAAAACCTTCTTGCATTCTCACAGATGAGCTCTTGGAGGACACCCCACATCTAAACCTTAACGTTCTGTCCCTGGTCCCCCAAAGCTCATGCCCATCTCACAATGAAAAATCTATTTAGTTCATTTTCAAGAACGCCCCCTAGTTTCAACAGTTCCAGGAGCGTCTCTGTTTCCTCTGAGACTCAAAACAAACTCTGAGCACGAGCCCCTGTAGAAATGAAAAGCACATCACATACATTCCATATATAAGGGCACAGAGTAAACATTCATTCTAAAAAGAATATGTAGGGAGATAGAAAGAAGGGATGGGACCAATAAAAGCAAGACAGAAATCCTGCAGGGCAGACAGGTCCTGTAGCTCCACATCCACCCTCCACATGGCCTCCAGAGGGCCTGTGGCTTTGCTGCTTGCAGCCCAAGTGGCCTTCTCCCGACTGTCTCTGCTTGATTCCTGCAGCTCTCCTTGGCAGATGGTCCCGAGTTACTGGCTTTTCTTAATCTTGGGGGACTCTACATAGCAGCTTCTGCTTCTGTCTCTCATCTCCACACATTGGCCTCTCAGGAGCTGCCCAAGGGACTCCTACCCTACTGCTGCACTGTGCCAGGCCTCCCAGGCTTTCCTTTGACTTCTCGATGGGACCTCCATGAGCCCCTAACTCCTGCATCCTGCAATCCTGCAGACGATACCAAACTCTGCCACCATCTTAAGCAGTAGCCAAGCCTCCAAGGACCATGGCTGCAGCTGCCTTTGAGTGTCTGGGTGGCTGAGCATGGTGAGACAGCTTCTTAACAACCCCCAGCCCCATGGTCTCTTCTCAGAGGAATTTTTACTTTTATACCCTTGATCCTGAGATGAGTATGGTCTTGCCAATTCCTGAGCCTCCCTAAAGCCATCTTTCCTATTCCTCAAGTTGAAGTAATTAGTGTTTCTTTAGTGGCTGTGATGTCTTTAACATCCACTCCTTCCTTAGCCCCAGGTTTACACTTACTTGAAGTTTTCTGGCCAAACTCCAAGTTTTTTCAAATCTTTCTGCTCTGCTTTAAGCTCCTGATTAACTTGACTTAAAGCCTCCAGCAACATCCATACCTGAATATTATGTGGCCTAAAATGTCTTATGCCATATTAAGAAGTCCATTACTTTTAAATTCAGCCTTACAGAAAGTCCTAGGACATGGGCAAAATGTAGACAATTTGTGTTTTGTTTTGTTTTGTTTTGTTTTGTTTTCCCAGGATATAACGTGAGTGGCCTCTAGTTCAGTTTCTAATAGAGTCTTCCTTCTCCTTTACAACCTTATGAGTCCACAGGCTGGGGCTGTGGTTCAGTGGTAGTGTGCTTGAATCACATATGTGAACACTGGATTTGATTCTCAGCACCACATATAAATATAAATAAAATAGAGGTCCATCAACAACTAAAAATATTTAAATTAATTAATGAAACCTTATGAGTACAGTCGACTGTCCACAGTCCTATCAGCATTCTGGTCTTCTGAGCTCCACCAGAATCACCCATTAACCTCCACTTATGAGAATATAAAACTTTCCCAACCACATCTCTAAACTTTTCAAAATTCTTCCCACAAATTCCACAAAGCTCCAAAAGCTTCTGAACCACATGGTCAGGATAGTCACAGTAAGAACTCTACTCCTGTTAGCAATTTCTGTCTTAGTCAGCTTTTTTTGCTGCTGTGAACTAAAAGACCTGACAAGAACAGAAAAGGAAAAGTTTAGGGGCTCACAGTTTCAGAAGTATCAGTCCAAGGATGGCGGTGCCAATGCTCTGTGCATAAGAAGGAGCAGAAGGTCATGGCGGAGGGGTTTGCTGAAAGAAAGCAGCTCAGGACTTGACAATCAGAAAGCAGAGAAAGAGAGACTCTTACTGAACAGTGACAACATATTTACTCCAAAAGCACACTGCAAAGACCCGCACCCTCCAGCCACATCCTACCTGCCTGTAGTTACCACCCAGTTAATCAGGAGATTAATGCCCCAGTTAAGTTACCGCTTTCAAAGCCCAATGATTTCACCTGTAAACTTTTCTACATTTTCTCACACATGAGATTTTGGGGGACACCTCAGATCCAAACCATAACACACATGGAAGTTTGACTATGATTCTGATGATAAAGGATAGTTAGAACTAGACACAGCTCAGTCTTTAGCTCAACAGCATCACATTCATGGATTTCAAAGGCCTTATAACTTCTAAGATTCCACTTTCCCCATTTTGGCCAGGTCTTCTTTTCTAAAAGGGAGAGGAAGGAAGAAATGAGTGGGGTGGGAGGGGAAGAAAAAAAATAAGAAAGTTATTAATTTAAGACAGAATAAAGAATGTTATTAAGATTTTAAGAAAGGAAAGAAAATATTCAGAAGGACACATATGAAGAAAAACTCAGAATACAATTTTTATGGGGAAGTTGTTTTGAGATTTTCATTTTTTATTTTCAGTTAATGAAAAGCTTTACAGAGTCCTAATTGTAGCTGGATTAAAGGCAGATATTTAAAATTTATCAACAAGTGTTTTGGAAATACCATATAACAAATTAATAAAAAGATATATTTTCTTTGTACGTGTTTATATATGTTCCATTTATCTTGTAGGAAATAAGTTTTAACAGCAGATAAAACATTACATTTGTAATAGTCAAAAGCAAATTAAATATTCAAGGGGCTGTTGTATTAATTATATGCATTTTTCAACAAGTTTCTGGTGAATAACAACTTTTTAATTAGTTCAGGCGATGTTATGTGGAGTCATAGAAATAGGAAAGTGATGTTTGTTGTGCATGTTCTACATCTGAATGAAAATAATATAGAAACTTCACAAAACCCTTAACTAGTGGCTTTTTTCTCTTACAAAGCATTTTAATTTCAGTATTATTGTTTTTCATTTCCAAAGAACATTTGAATTTTGAAACTCCTTATTCTTTTATGTTTTGCTATTGAAAATATGTCCTACAATAAATCATTTTGACATTGGATTTTTCCATTTCTCATTTCTTCTCATCCCAGTCCATGGTTATTTGAAATGAGTAGGCAAAATGGCGGTGAAGCAAAAACAATTAGTAAATTCACATTGAAACTTATTTTTTACTTAGAGTAAATGCTGTGCATATTGAATCAAAATTATAAGGCAATAAGTATCCAATGTTAGAACGTTATAATATCTTTAGTGTGTTTGCAGATTCTGTATGAAAAAGTTAAAAAAAATCATCAACTTAAGTGTGAGATATTACATGAATTCTCTGAAGTTTCTTTGTAGTAGACTGATTTCATATTCTTTTATGCAGACTTTCTTTTAACATTGTGAATGTTTTAGTTTAATCAAACTTTAATGTAACTCAGCAATAAAGCACTCAAACATTAATATAACAATTAATCAGTAAAATCTTCATTCATTCATTCACATATTAGCAGTAATTAAGCATCTAGAATGCTTAAGGTATCAATGCTAGGGTGCTGGGGTCTAGGTCTATAATTGGTATCAAGAAACTTAAATAATATTAAGTTAAGCAGTTATAATAAATAAACAACATTTTAAATGTAAAAGTTAAAAGGAACAGAGCTACCAAAGGCTTAGAAGAGTTCAGAAAAATAGTTCTGTTATAGAATATGGAAATTATAGAAGGAGGAATTTCATTTGAATGCCATCCACTTTGGATAATTGAAGATAAGGTAATATATATTCTAGGCATTTAAAAATGAAGGAATGAGCAATTAGAGAAATGCAAATCAAAACTATACTGAGATTCCATCTCACTCCAGTCAGAATGGCAATTATCAAGAACACAAACAACAATAAATGTTGGCGAGAATGTAGGGGAAAATGCACACTCATACATTACTGGTGGGACTGCAAATTGGTGCAACCACTCTGGAAAGCAGTATGCAGAAAACTTGGAATGAAACCACAATTTGACCCAGCTATCCCACTCCTTGATTTATACCTAAAGGAGTTAAAATCAGCACAATACAGTGATGCAGCCAGTTCAATGTTTATAGCAGCTCAATTCACAATAGCCAAACTATGGAACCAACTTAGGTGACCTTCAATAGTTATGGTATATATACACAATGGAATATTACTCAGACTTAAAGAAAAGTGAAATTATGGCATTTGCCAGTAAATGATGGTGTTGGAGACTGTCATGCTAAATGAAATAAACCAATCCCAAAATATCAAAGGCTGAATGCTTTCTCTGCTATGTGGATGCTAATTCACAATAAAGGGGGTGCTAGGGAAGAATATAGGTATTTTGGGTTAAACAGAGGGGAGATGTGCATATATGATTACACAACCAGTGTGATTCTACATCATGTACAACCAGAAGAATGTGGAGTTCTACTCCATGTATGTGTGATGTGTCAAAAAGCCTTCTACTGTCATGTATAACTAATCAGAACAAATTTAAAAATGAAGAAATAGTTTAAGCCAAGTTATTATAAAAAGAAAAGAAATGTATACAATGAATTCAGAATGTAATGTAATTGGCAAGACAGAAATATAAAATAGTCATCCCTTGGTGTTCACGAGGGTTCCATTCTAGCTGCCCTCAGGGTGACCAAAGCTGAAGGTACTCAAGTCCCTTTTATAAAATGGCACGGTATTTGCATATAATTTGCATATTTGCATATAATTTGCATATTTGCACATTATTTATGCACATCTTCCTATATACTTCAGTTGTGTCTAGATTACTTGTAATACCACAAACATTGTAAATGCTGTGCAAATAGTTGCTCTATTGTCTTGTTTGAGGAACAATGTCAAGAAGAAGTCTGTACATGCTCTGTACAGACACCATTTAGTTTTCCAAATAGGTTCAATCCAGGGTTCATCAACTACGTGGACAAGGAAATGGTGGATATGTAGCAGCAGCTGCATTTTGCTACAATGAAGAATGGGGATAAGGGTTTACAGATGTACATGGAAGCTTTGTAATCTACAGGGATTTTGTAGAGGTGAATAAATCTTTTAACAGTGGATCGACACTGCCCAGGTTGGCAGCATTCTCAGTGAAAAGTATATCGCCATAAGGTCCCACATTTGTAGAATGGTCCAGACACTATTTTTGAAGTGGTGATAGTGCCTGGACAATTCTCTGGTAGTGTCACAGAACACAGAAGCCTTACTGAACTGCACTGGAGATCAAATAAGCCCTCACATTCCAACAGGGCGTCTAGAGAATCAGAATTTTCCAGAATGAGACTCCACAATTGTGAAGAAGCCTTGGAGTTTAGATAGGAATTCCAGCAGTGGTTAGCACACCATCTCTCAACATGCAAACTGGGTGGAAGGTTGTTAAATAGGCACATTTTCTGCAGTGGAACATTAGAAAACTATAGACTCATACATTATATACTTATAAATATTTAAGTACAACTTGTATATAAGGGAAAGAAGCCAGGCTTACTGTGGGCCATGTCTAGACAAGATAGCAAGGATGTTTATGATGGCAGGTAAAGAATAGCATGGTCAGTGGGTGTCTTGAAACTCTAATTTACGAGGCAAGAGTTTGTGACAACGAGGGATCCCTGTCATCAGAGCAGACTTTCTCCTTCCACATGCCCCATACCTCTTCATCCAACTCTGACATACTCAAGTTTCTCATTATGGTTATGATTTTTAGGGAAGAATAAAAGATACTGTGCCACAGAGCTACTTTTAATCCCAGTCTGAGCTTGTCATGACCAGTAGTACCCCATGTCACTATGCAACCTAAAATGCTGGCCTTGCTCCTAGGAAACCACAAAGTGAATGACCATGCCCAAGCGTTTGAGTGTCACTTCTAATCTTCCTGTTTTCTGCCGTGTTCCATCCTCAGCAACAACAAGATCAACACTAACTGCTTTAGCTCAAATGCTTTATTGAGTTTTTATTCATTTTAAATTTCCATTCTGTTATTTTCAAATCTACCATGGGAGGATTTTTAGTCACTCCACTTTGGGGCTGTACACCATGCATATAATCCAACCTCCAGTACCATAAAACATTAATAGGCTGTTTTTACCTCTTGGTTTCAAGATAACCATGAAGAAATATAATATCATGTAGTTTTCTTGCTGATGTTTTGAATTTTCATAAGGCAAACAAAAGAACATGAGTGTGAACATACAACAACTCAGATCAAACCAAAGCATTTGTCAAGGAGAAATGAGCACTACTTGTTGGATCCTAGTATAGCTGGGCTCCAATAAACCGCAATTCCATGCTCTTGCCTAATTATTTCCGGTGTTGAATCTGTAAATCAAGGAAAGGAGACAGACATGTTAGACACTCATGGTTAGGATGGATTTCTAGCATATTCTCCCTGTGGAAGCCAGGTGCATGTGTAGATTCTGAGGCAAGCCAAGTCAGCCATGTGGGAAGGTCCGTGGAGAGGGAACCAGATGGGCTGAGGCAGCCCTCCCTGACGGAACACGCTGTGCTTGTGAAAAAGGGGTTGCTTGGGCTGCTGGTGGTGGAGAGGAATCATGTGCCAGGCTCAGGGCTCCTGGGCAATCATTTTACCCCTTCCAGGTTGTGGGAAACCCCAGACCAGACACCAGGCTGAAGAATTCCTGCTGTGTCCTCTCCTAACTTCTGACCCCTGAATCATGAGTCCATTAAAAGTCTGCTTTCTTTTTTTTTTTTTATTTTTTTATATATTTATAAAAAATAGTAGTATGTATTACAATTCATAATGCACATGTATAGCATCTTTTCACATACAACTGTTTGTATATAAAATATATTCATACCATTCAGGTCTTCAATCATGCATTTAGGATAATGATATCCATCTCATTCAACTACCTTTTTTTTCTCCTTTTTGCGCCCCCTCACTCCCCCCTTGCTCCCTCCCTTCCCCTCCCTTTTTCCTTTGACCATTCTAGTGTTCCTCTAATCCTCCTATGTACCCCAATCCAACAACACTGTGAACTAGCCTCCTTACATCAGAGAAAACATTCGTTATTTGGATTTTTGAGATTGACTAATTTCACTTAGCATTATATTCTCCAACTTCATTCATTTATCTGAAAATGCCATTATTTTATTCTCTTTTATTGCTGAGTAAAATTCCATTTTGTATATATACCACATTTTCTTTATCCACTCATCTACTGAGGGACATCTAGGTTGGTTCCACAACCTACCTATTGTGAATTGTGCTGCTATAAACATTGAAGTGGCTGTGTCACTGTAATATGCTGTTTTTAAGTCCTTGTGGAATAGACCCAGGAGTGGGATGGCTGGGTCATTGGGGTGGTTCCATTCCCAATTTTCCACGAAATCTCCACACTGCTTTCCATAGCGGTTGCACCATTTTGCAGTCCTACCAGCAATGCATGAGTGTGCCTGAAAGGCTGCTTTCTGTGCCCTCAGATTTAGAGTACAAAGAGTCATTTTAACTACACAGCAGTGAATGGCTGGGGAATTCCTAAATCAATTATTTAGATCAACTTTTGAAGTATTTTGGGGACAACAATGTACAGAGAATTTTAACTAGCAAGGGAAATTTAAAAAACATGAATAATGTCAACTTTTCTGAATAATTTCAGTCATAATTTGTTAGGACAAAGAAAGTTTTCTGAATGTGTGACTTGTAAAGAGTAAATGTTTGGAAAAGAAAAAAACAAATGATTACATGCATTGCCACTTAATAGCAATATTTAAAAACTCATTTGTTGGGAGAGGTGAATGAATTATGGGTTTTCAAGCTGCCCAGAGACAGAGACTGACACCTTCCTTGGGAATCTTTCAGTGCAAAGGTGCCAAGAAAACTGTCCATTGTATGGTGACACCCTGTTCAAAGGGAAATTCCTTGGTTGCCCCGGAGTTCATTGGTTCATGACCTAAGGTTCAGGAACCAGCGGCCCAGGGGTAGAGCACTGTGGGCACAAGCTGATGACCATAACTGGACTGTTTATACCTTTGACCTTGGTTCTGTTTTAAAGTAACCTTCTCACAATGAATTCCTTTGATGTCAAAACCTATGTAATAAACATGCGGAGCCTAGTCGTGGTCAGGTCTTCCTCCACCAGAGGTCAGCTGAACCACAGGGTCCCACTTTCTCTATTTTCTCTATTTTCGAGTTTGTTCTTCTTTTTTCCAATCGCCTCATCAGCCCAGTTTGGGGAAACTGAGTAAATGGTCACATTGGCGGTGACACTCATTAAAATATCCAAGTTTAAATACAGGAGTTACCATTCATTTGGGTATATAAATATTGATTTACTAATTTCAAGTGAAGAATACTTATGAATTTATAAATAATGTATGTCTTTGAAAGAGGTCATATCCAATAAGATAAAACAAATATATTTAAAAGCACTTTACATGCGGTTGAGGTTACAATATTTAAAAACATAAATGGATGAGACTTTTTCATATTCCTGGTAGGGCTGCTAGGGGTAGGAAACAGGAGGGACAAAGATACAGAAGGTGAAGAAACTGTTTGCCATTGTGGTTCCTTTACCTCTGCAGGGGGAGTTCCGAGTAAATGAACTAGAGAAATGAGAGAGGAGGCCTCTTACAGTTTGGTGTCTTTCAGGGATTGAAGACAATTAAGCTCTTTCCAAAAGTCACAGTTGCCCTAGTTTTCCCAGTAGTCTGCTAGGAAAGAATGGATCTTGTGAATTTTATGCAGTCCCTATTAAAAGTGCAGAAACGAGGTGAGAAATTGAGCTGACAGCTTAAGTGGCTGCCTTGGGGAGCTCTTACCAGAAATGTGAGACGAGAGACCATTGGATCACACCCACCATGTTGGATCAGAATCAAATGTGCTCCTATCCCTGGGCCCCGGTGGCAAACCACTGTGAAGACAGGAATGGCTGAGGCCAAGGAAAGAAGTAAAGGAAGACAACCTGCAGAGGATGGATACCAACTCTGAACTCCCAACTCTGTTTCCAAATGAGCTGATCATTTCTTCTAGAAAGATGGTGGAATGAGATGGATATCATTACCCGAAGTACATGTATGAAGACACGAATGGTGTGACACTACTTTGTGTACAACCAGAGATATGAAAAACTGTGCTCTATGCGTGTAATATGAAATGTAATGCATTATGCTGTCATACATACCAAATTAGAATAAAATAAGTAAATAAAAAGATGGTATTGTATTGCTTAAAAAAAAAAGAAAAGAAAAGAAATAGAACTTGTGTGTGAGATTGGGGCAGTGTGCACAAAGGTATGGAGAGAGAAGCTGGGGATTCATCAAGTCAGTCACAACTTGACCAAAACATAACCACAAATTGCACCGAGTTTACTAAAAAAAAAAAAAGTATTTATATTAAGTCAACTACATGGAAACAGGCAAGGACTTTAGACTTGAAAATAAATAATGTCAGTTAAAGAATTAAATGCATCACACTTTTAACTAATTTTTGACTGTTAAAATCTTCTAATTATTGCATACCTGTCTCATTAAATATAAATTTTCTGGTCTATATATCATCTTCCTATGAGTGCTAAGCAAGATAAACATTGGAGGCAGAATGGTCCCCAAGAGACATCCACAGTGCAGTACCTAAAACCTGTAAATGTATTGCCTGATGAGAGGGACTTTGTAGATACAGTTAAATTAAGAACCATAAAATGGGGGAGATTAGATTGGACTGTCAGGGTTGGCCCATTCTAGTCACTTGAGCCTTTATAAAAAAAAAAAAAAAATGCTCAATATCGCTGGCAATTAGAGAAATGCAAATCAAAACTACTCTAAGATTTCATTTCACTCCAGTCAGAATGGCAGCTATTAAGAACACAAACAACAATAAATGTTGGATAGGATGTGGGGAAAAAGGCACACTCATACGTTGCTGGTGGGACTGCAAAATTGTGCAACGCTATGGAAAGCAATATGGAGATTTCTTGGGAAACTGGGAATGGAACCACACTATAACTCAGCTATCCCACTCCTGGGTCTATTTCCAAAGGACTTAAAAACAGCATATTACAGTGACACAGCTACTTCAATGTTTATAGGAGGACAATTCAAAATAGGTAGGTTGTGGAACCAACCTAGGTGTCCCTCAGTAGATGAGTGGATAAAGAAAATGTGGTATATATACACAATGGAATTTTACTCAGCAATAAAAGAGAATAAAATAATGGCATTTGCAGGTAAATGGATGAAGTTGGAGAATATAATGCTAAGTGAAGTTAGCCAATCCCCAAAATCCAAATACCGAATGTTTTCTCTGATATAAGGAGGCTAGTTCACAGTGTTGTTGGATGGGGGTACATAGGAGGATTAGAGGAACACTAGAATGGTCAAAGGAAAGGGAGGGGAAGGGAGGGAGCAAGGGGGAGGGAGGGGGGAAAAGGAGAAAAAGATTGGTGGTTGAATGAGATGGATATCATTATCCTAAATGCATGATTGAAGATCTGAATGGTACTTATATACTTTATATACAAACAGTTGTATGTAAAAAGATGCTATATATGTGCATTACGAATTGTAATACATACTACTATTATAAATAAAAAAAGAAAGGAAAAATAAAAAACAGAGAACGTTCCCAGGCTGGAGTCAGAAGTGAAGAATGGAGGGTGCTGCAGAGGGGACGTTGCTGGAAAGCCCTGCAGGACCGTGGGCACAGAAACCAAGCCCCCTCCTGGCTGGCAGCCACAAGGAAGGGGCGACCCTGTCCCTCAGCTGTGTGCACTGGATTCTTCCATCACTTGACATAGCTTGGGAGCAGTTTTCACAGCACGGGCCAGCTGAGACCTCCGCTGTGGCTTTGTAAGGACTGGAGTAGAGAAACCAGCTGTGTATTCCAGATTTATGGCCCACAGATGAATAAAGACAAATTTTTATTATTTCAAGTTTCAAAAATTGTGGAAATGTGCATGGCAGCGATAGAAAACTAATATCCTGAAGGATCAAATAAAGTTTTTGTTAACCAAATTTTGAATTTGTAAGTAAAAACAAACAAACAAAATGTAGTTTAGACTTTAGAGGGAGGGAGGAAAAATAAATATGTCTATAGATTGATGTTCACTCAGGCCTAAGGTCAGGGAGTGGGTGTGGGGTGGAATAGGAAATGACTGCTAATGCATACTGCAGACAGCTCTCTGGATGGCCCTGGATGAACCTACTGCTCCCGTCCTCTCGCTTGTACTCTCAAGGACAATGGTGGAATATGTTGGGGAAAAAGAGTTGGTCGATTGTTCAGGCTCTGTTCCAATCCCTTCCAAGGAACAGGATGTCCTTCAATGCTCCATAATGTCATATGACCCCAGGAGGTAAATCCCAGAGTGGGCTGTGTTCCACAGCCCCTTAGCTCTAGTACAAGTGATGTCCACATAGAAAGGCCTCCACTGAGCCTGGGAAGAGTTCCAGCCGTGGGGGACTAACTGGCAATGAATCATGGCCTACTGTGGCCCCTTCTTGCTGGGTACCCATAGGTAATAAACTGCTTTGTGTAACTTGCTGTGTGACGCAGACGAGTTGGTAACCAGTACACAACAAGCCTATTTCTTGGTACACAACCTCACACCCCATACCATACGCACACATACACAGTTGGCAGCCAGCCTGCAGATATCTAAGCTTTAAATTGCAGAATGAGTTCTATGTTTCTATTAATAAAAAGGATCCAATGTGTAGAAAGCACTAATCATTGAGAGGAAATGTATTGCAAATACCACTTTCACCAATGGACAAAGCATGATTTTTATTCCTTTTTCTGACTGGGACAATTAAATGAAAGAAATTACAAATTATCCCTTGTGTGCCACCATTAGCCAAATGCTTAATCAGACAGGACTTTGGAAAATAATAATGCCATCAGAGAAAGGGAGCTTTAGGAACTGTGTATGTTTTCATCACAGTTTTAAAACCCCTGAGCTGGAAAGGAAAATTAAGTGATATATTTCTTTTCATGTCATAGATAACTCCACATTAATTAAATTATTTGTCACACCTTGAAAAATTGTGTATTCGTATAGGCTAAGAAAATTTCTATGTGAGATTTGTAAATGACATTCATAAAGTTTTTATTTTAAAGAAATCTTTATATACCAATAGTCTTAATTGGCCCACAAGTCTATTGTGCTATTCAATGTTAATGGTGGCAATTTTCTTTGAGGCTCTTTATCTTATTATTTAAAAAGAGGGGCTGAGGTTATGGCTCAGTGGTAGAGCACTTGCCTAGCATGTGTGAGGCACTGGGTTTGATTCTCAGCACCACATATAAATAAATAAAGTTCTATCAACAACTAAAAAAAATTTAAAATAAAGAATGCAATAATGCCTATTTTCTGAGAGGTTTTAAAGTTATGACTTGTTGTACAGAAGCATCATTAAAATGTTCTATAAACACCCCAAACTGTTACTGCTAGACTCTGGTACTTCATGTTTAGATGAAGGATTAAAATCTCTATTTAATCTTGTCTTTCAGGCTAAGAAGGAAACAGAAAGTTTTGATAGGACATGTAACACAATTTTAAGTCCTTAGTGTCCTTAATGTTTGGATCATTGTTTCTCTTTCAAAAATATTACTACCAAGTTACATTCCTTCTAAAGAGAAATACAAAGGTTATGTATGCCTTATTTCCCCTGGTGTTTAGAGTCTTTTATGCTTTTATTTGCTTTGACTTGTTCTGCTTTCTTTCTCCCCACAACATCCATAATGCAAAGCCTGTCACCACAGCGGGGAATGCATCTCAGAACACTAACAGTCATAGGAACATCTTTGCAGCCAAAGATAAGTATGAAAACCATGCAACCTAATTTAATATTGCACCCATATAAGAACATTTTAAAAATCCCCAAACTGCTATTAGGCACACTATACAGTTAGAGAATGTTCTGGTTTAGATATGATGTGACCCCCAAAAACTCATGTGTGAGACAATGCAAGGAGAGTTATGGGTAAAATGATTGGATTATGAGAGCCTTAACCCAACAGTGAATCAATCCCCTAAACGGGATTAACTGGACAGTAGCCATAGGCAGGTCAGGGTGTGGCTGGAGGAGACAGAGACGGGTCGTTGGAGGCATGGCTTAGATTCATAGATTTTATCCCTGCACAGCAGAAAGCAGAAGCTCTGTCTCTCTGCTTCCTGGTGTCCTGTCTTGAGCTGCTTTCCTCTGCCACACCCTTCCGCCATGATGTCCTGCCTCACCCAGTCCCTGAGGAATGGAGTCAGCAGCCATCTATGGGCTGAGACCACTGAAACTGTGAGACAGAAATAAACTTTTCCAGCTCTAAAATTGTTCTCTTCAGTCTTTTGGTCACAGCAATGAAAAAAATCTAACTAAAACAGGAGTCAAGAAGTAAGAGAAAATACCACTGCTCACTTCCCAAATTTATTCCTCACTTTTTGAGTAAATTTTTGGGAAATTTGATTGTTCCCATTGTGAATAAAGAAAGTCCAATAGGAAGAAGCTTTTCAAAATTGAACACATTTTGGACAAATGCCATTGTCACTTTGAGAATGAATAAAGGAAAAAGAGAAATAGTATTTTGCTAAAATTTGTATTTAATATTGATAATCAAGCTAGAACTAAATAAAAGCAACAATGAATATGTGCAACCTGAGGCCTAGAATGTGTAGGAAATTCTGAGCTAGTTCATCATCATGGTGGGCTTGAGATACGGTTAAAAATAGAAATTCCTTGTTGTATTCAAACATATTTTACTATGAAGACCTCTGTGAAGAGAACCATGAGACTTAAAGCACCTGCTGGATTACAGTGGTATGAAAACAACAATCAGCTGAATGTTCTCAAAGGTTCACCCATTTGTGATACAATCTGGAACATAGAAATGTTCGGACAGCAAACGTGCTAAAATCACTCTACTTTAACTTTGACTCCAGGCTAGACTGCAGTCATTGTGCTGTCACTGAACTGGGTCTCTGTTGGCAATGAAATGAGCTGTTTATTGAAGACTTAAGCTCCTCCAGATCCTGGGAAAAAAAAATAAAAAGAAAAAAAGAGCCAATTGTGAAGAATTTAAAGGAGGAGAGAACAAACTGTAGAGTACTATTCTTAAAAATTTCCCAAGCAAAATCAATTCAAAATCCAGGTCTATTCAAGCAGGAGATGAAGACTGTGATCAGTGCAAGCCGCAACAGCAATGTGCAGACTCCAGTGCAAACATTCGGAAAGCGTTGGCCATTCAGGAGGCTGCTATTCAGAGCCCACTAGTATCTCACTAGACAACTGGAGAACAGTGTTGATCAAGAGAAATATCACCCATTTTCTCATGGAACTTGCCTGTGCAGGGGAAAGAACCCATCACACCAGATGGAACACTAGAAGACAGGTGCTGTTCACCTCCACAAAGCTGGGGGAAGTGAGTTAGTAGCACATGGGAGGAGAGAGAACCATCCAGTCTGACTAATGGAAGATTCACGGAAGACAAGTCTAGCTACCAATGCCACAGCAAACTATCCCGAATAAATGAAAACACTATTGACCTGGACGGTATTCCTCCAACCTGCCTAAAAAGATCATTCACAGAATGTATAATGGGATTGAATCTACAGGTACAGATAGGTAGGACAAGGCAGGTGGCAAAAACAAAGCTTGTAATAGCATATTTATAAGTGATAGCAATCAATCATCAACTAATTAAAAACCTAGCAAGTATTGGTTATCTACCATGTCATTCATAATGCCTGAAGTCCCAATGGATACCTAGAGGGTGTTAGAAGACATACAAGAACAGCTAGATAATAATACAAAGCAGGGTACCAAGCAAGCGTGTGTTATGAGCTGAAATACAGATATTCAGAAATATAGAGGCCAGTATCTTCTGGAGTATTGGGTAGGGGTCTATTGGACACCTGAGAAATGGCGATAGGAACATTCTCTTGTACTGGAAGCATTTGAAGCAGTTAGACTTGAAGAAAGGAATGGAGAGAAGGGATATTATAAACCAAGGACTGAATGTGTGTGTGTGTGTGTGTGTGTGTGTGTGTGTGTGTGTGTGTATAATGCCACTCACAATGGTTGAGGCAGTTAGAGAGTGGTTTGGAATTCTACACAACTTAATAAAGTTGACAGAGGGACTCCAGGGCACAGTGGGACGTGAATGATGGCATGAGGCATCTAGATTTGATTGATGTGAGCTCAGAGCAAGTAGAAGTAAATTAGAGGCTAAGAACAGATAACATGAAACAAAAGTGATTAATCTGAAATATAAACTTGTTTGGAGAAGATTTAGACAGAAAAGAATTATGATCTGTTTCTAAAATAAGTGAGACAGATTTAGAAAAACTTAAAAATAAAATTCAAATAAGGGATTGTTTTTAAGGCAATTTACAGCTTGACATAAAAAGATGTGTCTTGTGTATTTCAAAATGTATACACGAAGGCCCAGTCGGTAAAGTGCTTGCCGCCCATGCACAAGGCTCTGGGTTCAATCCCCAGCACCACCAAAAAAAAAGTATACACAAATATCAATGCAAAAGTGAAACTAGATAGATACGAAACTATGTTTAATATAAATATAAAATAAAATTTACTTATATTTTATTGAATAGGTAACTCCATACATATTTTTCACCATGGAAGGACACATTTGATATATAAGTAATTGTATTTTATGTTGATGGACAAATTAATTCCAATTCCAGCATCAAAATTTATTTTTTCTTGAGTACTTTGAAATGTTAACATCTTTGACAATTTTGCCAAAAAATTTGTTAGGCCATGTGACTAAAATTAAGTCATCATTGGGAATTTATGTTGATTCAAAACCCAGCACATGAATTTTACAGCTGATTTATTCATCATTTCTGTACCTGCAAAGCAACTAATATCTTCTTCAGTTGGTAAATAGATAAATTGTGAGATAGCCACACCACAGAACATTATTCAACACTAAAAACAACTGAGTTGTCACTCTATAAAAATACAGGAAGCCACCTTAACTACATATCACTAAGTGAAAGAAACCGATATGAAAAGCCTACATAAGTATCTGGTTCTAAGCACATGACAGAGCAGAAAAACTGTGGGGACAGAAAAAATTTCTGGCAGGGAGGGTTTGGGTCACATGAGGGGTGAACAGGTGGTGTACAGGGGGCTCAGGGCAGGGCCACTCCTCAGTACGCTACTACAAATGGAGATACCTGTGATGAAACGTGTGTCAGAAGCCGGAGAATGTGTAACACAGTGAGTCCTAATGAAAACTGAGAACTTTGGTCAATCCGGATGTGTCGGCCATTGGCTCATGGATTCTTAACAAATGTGCTACGCTGAAGAGGTGGGCTGGGGGCTTGGGGGATTATTTTCTGCTCAATTTTCCTGTGAACTTAAACTATTGTTAAAGAGAAGAAAAATCTCTATTAATAAAAAATGTTGGTGAGCTTACCAGGGTTGATTTTTAAATAATAGATGTGTTTTATTTGTTTAATAATTTAGTAAAATGTGGCAATGTAAAAAATGAAAAACTCAGTGGCTGCTAAGATTCCAATACACCACTCCAACATCCATTTGCCACTAGTCCCTCGCGTACAGTACCAAGATTGTGTTGGATGCTGTTCTTTCCAGCTGAAGAGCTGCATTTCCCGATGGCCTTTGCAGTGAGCGGGTAAGGCTTTGGTAAGTGGAATTGTGGGGTGGAACTTCTGGGACAGCTCCCCTAAATGGGGGAGGGGGGCCTCAGCTGGAGCCTTTGTCTGCCTGGCTTGCCTTTGTGTTTCTGTGGTTCAGGCCTTCAGCTGTCCTTTTCCCTGTGACTAGGTGATGCCGGAGGGAGAGCTGTGATCTCCTGACCACAGGCAATTATGAAAGCAATGTGAGGAGCAGGGAAGTGCCCAGGCTTTGAGATCCTTCAGCAATGGAACCACCCCAGGTACCACCTGGGTCCACACTCAGTTCATTTACTTTACACGCTGCTTTGCAGGTTTCTGTTCCAGCCCCTGTCACCTTCCAGCTGACATACATGCACTGACAGGACACTCTGTCCTTTGGAGTGATAGCATCTCCCAGGTAGAATGCCCGCGCCTGGGGGTCACTACATTCTTATGCAAAGAAGGCCTATGTTTCATGAAAATGTTCCCCACAATCTACATCCATATCCATCTTCATCTGTGCCGATATTATTGCTCTTTCTTTGTCTTTATCTCTCTCTATATATACATATATATGTATTTACACACACACACACACACACACACACACACACACATCCTTTTGAAATTACTTGTATTTTCCTATATGACTGAAATTGCTTTAAAACCAGCTATGGGCACTGGATGTTTCTACTAACTATACATTTATTGTTTATAGCACACTTTTAAGTACGTAGATAGATTGACATGTAATAATGTCCTGCATATATTACCAGGTTGCTTTTTTTCCCTCTACATAAATTATGAGTTTAAACTACACAGAAAATTGTATTTCCCTTTATTTAATATAACTGAGTCTATTTCAAGCTGGAAATTAATTTTTCCTAAAACTTTTCTCTTGAAGGTGGCTGAAAACTGTACAAACCACTGTGGATTCAAACGTTTCTGAGCTTTCTTTGCCCAAATTTCCATTTATCCAGGAGAAAATAGCTCTCATATCATTAAGTCATAGAATCCCATAACTAGAAGAGGACTGGAAGGCAATTTTATCAGCTAAGCATTTAATTAATTTACTAATTCATTCATTTGTGAACAGTAGGGAGTACACCAATATTAAATACTGAAGATTCAGAAATAAAAGTGTCATATATTCCATTCCTTAATGATCTTAATTTTAGGACATGATTTTTTTTTAAAATCACAGTATATGGTGATAATTCCAGCAGAACTTTCGCTAGCAACAACGCATTTATTGAGGCATGTTCCAAGTGCTCGCCATGGGCGATCTCAGTTGACTTTGTGAAACTGTCACTCTTTTTAGCATCATTTATCAGATAAGAAACGTTATTTAGAAAAGTAAATGAATTTTCTAATAGACACATAGCTTCTAGGTGACAGCAGGGCCTGGAACTTAGAGTCCTGTCTGGTTGGAGTGTCAGAGATGATGGAGTGCCCCGAAACTCCTGGGAGAGGGGAAGGGGACCACAGATGCAGAATTAAAACATGCCTGCTGTTCACTCTGAGCCACACGCATGGAAGGAAGCAGAGGGAATGTTCTGTAGCCAGTCTGGGTGTCCATCACCCTCCAGCACCTTAACATCCCTGAAAACCTTTCCAAAACTTGTGATTTCAGAGGAGGAATCTACGGCATTCCTGTGGAAGGGAAGCTTGCGATACAGACGGAGGGAGGAGGGGACCCGGGTTGTAAGTGAGTGAACTTCAAACGTGAAGGCTCCTCGTGTACGTGGCAGACTTTTCAGTTTTCCATAGACAAAACACTTTGTAGACACTTTGGCTTTCAAAACTCTGATTGTATGTAACCTGTAGATAAATAGATAGCTCTGTTACTGGTAGGAATGTTTTTTTCCCATCACATTCTCTTCATTCTGGGGGCTACAAGCCACAGGGTATACCTAGGTAGTCATTATCCTATTAATGTTGTCATCAAGCAGCTGAGCAAGGTGCAGCTGAGAAAGAGAAGCATGGAGACAGGAGGGAGTCACGGCGGCGTGTCACGTTCCACGCCACGCCCTGGTCCCAGAGCCGCCTCTGGTGCAGGAGTCTCTCCTGCAGTTGGCCAGTCCCTTTTCTTGGTAAGTGAAAGCGGCAGGGGGTGGTGCAAACCAAGTTGTTGTCTTTCATGGTCTTAACTCCATTTGCAAATATTATCATTCAATTTATAAGTCTCCCCAAAATTCAGCCCTATTTTTAGGTTATCTTTGATCCCTTCCATTAACCTAAGTATTTTTACATACGTTGATTTTTTTTTTCCTGATCTTCTTTTTTTAAAATTTTTACTTATTTATTTATTATTCTGTTTTGCTTTACATGACAACAGAATGCATTACATTTCATATTATACATAGAACACAAATTTTCATGTCTCTGGTTGTACACAAAGTATAGTCACACCATTTGTGTCTTCATACATGTACTTCGGGTAATGGTGTCCATCTCATTCCACCATCTTTCTTACCCCCATGGCCCTCCCTTGCCCTCCCACCACTTTGCCCTATCTAAAGTCCATCTAATCCTCCCATGCTCCCCCCAACCCCCATGTTGATCTTTGTATTGTTCAGTATTTTCAATTTAAAATTTTAACTGATAAAAACATGAAAGTTGTATATAATAACGAGGTACCAGGTAACATTTTGATTCAAGTATTCATTGTATAATGTTGAAATCAGTCTACATATATTATCATTTTTATTATTTTGTTTTTTTTTTTTTTTTAGTTATAAACCACATTAAGACTCATTTTTGATACGATCATAAAAGCATGGAATGTAATTTGCTCTAATTCAGTCCCCATTGCTTCCCCTTTTTCTCCTCACCCCTCCTCTTTCCATCTCTGAACCTTACTGATCTTTATGCTATTTGTTTAATTTTTTATTTTTAAATTAGTGTCTTGTGGATATACATTATGATGAGATTCACTGTGCTGAATTCCTATATGTACATAGGAAGTTTAGGTCAGATTTGTTCCACTGTTCTTCCATTATCCACCCCTCCTCTTTATTTTCAAAATTGTATTTCCTTTTAAAATACTTCAATTATCTGATATTTTAAATAAATTTCTCCTATTATAAAAGTAATTTTTATAATGTAATGAATTATTCATATGAACACAGTACATCTAAGTTCTTTTAGATGTTATGACACTGCTCATAAATTATAAAATGTGGCCATAAATTCTTAACCCTAAATTACTCAGTAACAAGACTGTTACCTAAAAAGGCCAAGTTCTTCTTGCTTTAGAAATGTAGGCATTTAGATATATAAATATCTACAGGAGGTCTTCACATGTTAATTTTTTTTTTTTTTCTGTTCTCTCACAGAATTCTACCACTACAACGTGTTTCTAAGGTATATGAAATGCAAGGCAACGTTGTACTTTCTATAGTTTAAAATACCTGATTGTTTCCTTTGACTTTGTTTAGAGGTTAATTTGAACTCATGTCTTTCAATGTTTTTTGATAAAATAGATCCTTCATTCCCTTTGGATGCTCCAACCGTGGACTCTCCATTCCATGGAAACAGTTCGTAGGCACATTGGATAAACTCTGTTAACCTTGGAAACACCTGGCCTTCTGGTCCTAGAGCATGTTCTGGGCTCCCCTAGGACACGGAAATTTCTGGATATACAAGGAGTTCTTGATCTGTTAGTGGGAAACAGGGTTTGGCCTTGTTTCTAGGCATTTCAGAGGACAGAAGGACCATGCATGAGAACTGTATTGTCTTTTGAAGATACAGTTCATACTGACATTTTTCACTTCAGCCTAATATTATCATATTCCTTTTAAAATATTTGGCTTCTCTAAGTGAACCCCATTTTCTTTCATGTTGGTGATCTTTCATAAAATATTTGGAAATCATATAATATAAGAAAATAATTTATTTAATGGACTTGTGGTTTCCTCTGAAGTATTTCTGTCCTTAGAACACCCAAGGAATGAACATTTAATCACTTTGCTCCGCTGACAGCCAATGATGCCCTATCATGATGGATAGTTTTGTTCAATATTGTCTTTTCTTCTTCAATTGGAGGTAAATGATATTATGAAGAATCCAGTCATAAATTCTTATGATACTCTTTGGGTGCTTGTCCTTTTTATTCTTTTGTTTTGTTTCCATGACTTTATTAAACTGTTGGAGGAGAGGGGCAAGTCTTTCTGCCAGTCATCCCTGAGACAACTGGAAAGAAAAGACAAAAATTTTATTTTTCATTTTGCCACTAAAATCCAACTATGGTTTTGTAAAAAATTATAATTCATAATGTTCATGTATTGAAGTTCCCGCTGAGCAAGTCCTTTTTGGCTGCAACTCTCAACTTCCTAGTATTAGTAGATTTTCTGTGTTTTTGCATATTCAATTAAATTTTAACTTTGCCAAACTTTCTTTATAGAAAAACTTGTCAGAACCACAGCTTGTCTTTATGTTATGATATGAAATATCTCCACATTTAAAGTACTATGCTATTTATTATTTTATTATTCATATTGTTCCAAAGCTTGTCATGTATCACTCTAAGTGATTTGCTCAGGGACTGTTATTTGCACCAGTCTTAGCCTTCCTGTAGGGAAATCCAGGGGTTGAGGCTTCTCTTGGAATTTCTCATGGCAAGTAGGGAAAATATGCAAAAACAAGTTATAGAGGTGCAGTCAGGACATTATTTTGAATAATGTGACAAAATCCAACTTTACATGTCCTTGTATTTCAAACATTTTAATTTTAACTACAAGAATTCCTATATGAAATTCAAAAATGTCAAAGAGCATTGAAATATATATATATCTACTTCAGTGATAAAGCTCAACTCCTAAACACTAAATCATAATTTTTGGAAAGGTTTATAAAGCACCTTCAAATACTAAATAATATTAAATATTAGTTTATAGATTCTATGGATTCTGTTTATAGATTCACATTTTTAGAGCATTAGGTTTATAAAATTCTAACTCACTTAAACCCTAAAACATTGTAATGACAATCCTAAATTCCTGTCCCATTTACATAATACTTCATCTACATTGTTTTAGTGAAGAAAAGCAAATATTTGCAGGAAATTTGATTATGCTTTGTCCCCAATTACATGTTTATATTACCAGTAACAGTGCTTATTTCTTGAAAACAACTTATCAAAACAAGGTAAAACAATAAACATCTTAGTTTCATTATATAATATGCACTTTAAAACCACAATTTAATTTAAAATGGAATTTGATATTCAACATCAGAATTAGAAAACATATTTTTTAAAACCTAGAAATTCATAAATAATTCCTTAACCATAGATAGGGTTCGGCAAAAATGTTTTTTCCCTCCCACCTCTCTAAACTCTGGATTTTGCTGCTGGAAAATTCAAAACTAACTCTTGAGAAAATAAAGATTTTAGCTTTGAATTAGTTAATCCTTTTATCTCATTCTTGGCTTGCAGCCTGATCTTATCACCCCATTAGTTATATTTCTTCTTGAACACAGGGTATTCTTAAAAAGATGGAGAATTTTTAGTGTAACAGGTTCCATTCTTATAAATTTTAGCTTCAACAAAATGATTCACAGTCATTCTGTCTTTTATTTACTAAAAACACAGACATTTAAGCAATGAACATAAATAGAAGCCTTCATATTTTTGTCAACGGAATGTCTGATTTTCCATTTTCTGGAAACCTAGTGTGGGGAGGCGGCTGTGTTGGGCACCCTCAGCTGGGCATTCCACAGAGCCTGCCTTCTTCACCTGGTGTCGCCCAGGACACTGACTTTTTGCTACATCCACAGGGCCTTCCGCCCCCTTCCACTGGGCCAGTGGAACCCCAGGAGATGGCCAAAGAAAGGGAGTAGGCAAGAGGGAGGGGTAACTGCCCCAGGCCCTTGGGAGCGTCCTGGGCTGGAGGGGTCCCCAGGACCTCTCTTGAGGGCATCCCCTCCTGGTGACAGCTGCCTCCTGCAGCTTTCGGGCTGCCAGCTGGGGCTCCCCTGTTCTTCTCATGCTCCCCACCCACCCCTGTACTAACCCTTCTGAAGGACACTAATTTGACTATGCCATCAAGTCCTTTGGTCTCTGAATGCTCTAGGAACCTTGTCAAAAATTCCTTGGTGATTGAATGAGATGGATATCATTATCCTAAATGCATGATTGAAGATCTGAATGGTACTTATATACTTTGTATACAAGCAGTTGTATGTAAAAAGATACTATACTTGTGCATGATGAATAAGTAAATAAATAATAAAAAAATTAAAAAAAAAATTCCTTCCTAAAAATCTGAGCTCTCCTGAAAAAAATAAATAAATAAATAAAAAGGTTTAAATTGTTTAAAATTGTGTTTATGTGAATCACAATACTTCAAAGTTATATTTGGAGCCCATAAATCCTTAGCATGGAAAATAAAAAGCTCTTCAGATATTGAGACACACTTACTTATGATCATGTGTTTCGTCCTTTCGTCACACAGTGTTTCTTGATTGAGTTGTGTTGTTTCAAATACAAACAACCCCCTTGCCCTTTTCCCTCATATTTAAAGGGAAAATTTCTCCATTTTTTTTTTTTTTGCAATTTTCAAGTTCTCGAAGTTAAGACTTAATGTCTTAAGAAGATGATTTTTTAAAGTGGCCTTTTTCCTAGGAGGAATTTTCAGTTTGTTTAATGAGGGCTCAGTGGCCTTCTTTGGATTACAATCCTCCTTTTATTTGTTGAGTCTCTAAGAATTTAAGTATTTTCTCTCCTCTGGCATATCTCCTACTGGTAGAGAACTTTCATTAAAATGCCTCCAAGGCTGAATCTTATACAATATAATCTTATAGAAGGATGCTTGGCATCGGGAGAAGAGAAATCAATTGAGGGAGGTTATTTCAGGTTATCACCCTTGGAGCGAAATCTGTGTCAGAAGACAATCGGTCTTGCCGGTGTTGTGGGAAGACTGTGTGCTGCCAGTCTTATTATATGTCTAGAAGTAACACATGGGGCTTTGGGAACTTTGTGATTTTTGTCTCAATTTTAATTGTAAGAATGACTATCCATTCCATTAGTGTTAATATCTTGCAGCTTGTGAAGTTCTTTAAATTTCCTTTTGTAAATTATTTTATTCAATTAGGTAAGAAACCGTCTCCCTGATGACCTTCCCCTCTTCGTATTGTGCAGTTTTGAGATCTTTCTTAGCTGTCTGTGAGAAGAAATAAAGGACTTTCTATGTACTTCTGTAAAATTTACTTTCTATTTCAGCCATGGTACATTAATTGTGAGGGGAACACCACACTGAGGGATCGTTTTACATTTTAACACCATTCCTGATACATCCAACCCTTGTCACGGCCCTACAAGGCAGTTACTGTTATTTTTCTTCCCTTTTACAGGGGGAGCAGAAGTAGCCGGTTCATGGTTTGAGTCTTGGCTGGGGGTCTGATGTGTAGTATGCTATTTGGTCTCTCCTAGATATTTCAGGATATCGGTCTCTCAAATACATCAAGGGGAGACTGAAATTTCTGGTCATTCCTTGCATTCTAGTTCTTGATTTTTGGAGTGTGAACCACAATGTGATCTAAGTGGACTTGGATTCCCTCCTTGGCACAGGACTGGGCACCATCCACCATTTGTCAGACCAGCGAGGGACCTAAGGAAAAGTCTGTGAGATTAGGGAAGGGGTAGCATACGGACAGACAGTTGGACAGAATACATTCTCTGTAACCTCTACCAAAAGCTGGCCGGTTTCTGAGTGTAAAAACAGTATTCCGGTGGAGATTTCTTCTCCTTCTTTTCATAAGTTCTACCCAAATCCACTTTGCTTGATGAAAGAAGAATCGTGAGCTCCTCAGGGGAGGAGGTACTTGAAGTAGGAAATTCATGGAATTCTCTTCCCAATTGTCTAGTTTTATTGGGATTTCTATGAAACTTTCACTTGTACCTTACGTATGATCTTCACTTACTGCAAATGCATTATTTTGCTTGGTTTTGAGTGTATTCTATTTTTGCTATAGTTTGTGGTAATTAAAGGCATATTCCTTGGTGATGTCTGTCATTTTAATCACCATCCCCGACACAGCAAAATTACATGGAAAGGAAAGGTGGGGGACTCGGTACTCATCAAGAAGTTCAAGGACTGTATTTAGGCAAAAGCATAAATTTGAAGAATTAAGGTACTTAAAAATCTTTAGCTATATGGTAACTTCAACTTTCTGTGTTCAACAGCAGGGTTCATGACTAGTGAGTCCATGTGTTGGGGAGCCGTGTTCCTCATCCTTAGCGCGGAGGCAGGGTCTGGAGGACTCTGGAGTCCTACCTGGAGAGTTGAGGCTGAGATAAGCCCTGAAGGAGGCACTGCTGCTGCAAGCCAGTTTGAGAAGACACTTAGACACCTGGACTCCCTAAGACTACAGCTTCCTCAGCCTTTAATTGTCTTCAAATCAGCTTCTTGGTGGCAGATGTTATCTTTGAGGATGATTTTCATGTTGCTCTTGTAAAACATGATGTTAAAAATGAAATAGAGACGTGTTTTGTTAAGTTAAATTATTAACAATAATTTTTGTTGAAAAGGATACTGTAGCTATTGGAGTTGTTTCTGGTTGTCATCTCTAAAGTGTGTCAGTAGCAGAGACCACAACTGTACAGACTTGGGGAGGATTTTGAAAATGCAGGAATTGCTCAAAACTACAGATTTATGGGTTAACAAAAATACAACTGAGGGCTGGGGTTGTGGCTCAGTGGTAGAGCACTTGCCTAGCATGTGTGAGGCACTGGGTTAGATTCTCAGCACTGCATATAAATAAGTGAATGAAATAAAGGTTCAGCAACATCAAAAAAAGAATAAAAGAAAACCACAATTGATACAAACTCAGATTGTAACCAGCTCATAATGTGGCTTGAAGGAAATAATGGAAAAGACCATATAACAAGAGAAAGCATGAGAGAGGCCACCTAGTAATTAAAATAGGGCCTCTTTTGTCATACCAGTAAGCTCAGATCCCCACACAGATCTCTGGCATTCCACCTCAAAGTCGCAATGTTAACCAGCAAGTCCAAAGTTAAGTCGGCAAGCTCCAAATCCTCTTTAAAAATAAAATAAATTCCTATAGATCTAAAGGGCTTAAAGAAATTGTTTTTATTATGACACATAAGCGCATAAAACTCTTTATGGGTATAATTTTCATAAAACAAAGCATGTAAATGTAATTACAAAATAAACAGAAATCGAATTATAAATCAATTAAAATTGAAAGTGGCATTTGAATTTGATGAGTGATGTTTTGCTGAATGTAAATCACTTCTGCCAGGTTTGTGTTTTACTGTTGTCTACTGTTCTCTGGAATTCATGTTCATTGCCACATGGGAGGACTCATGGAATTCTCTTCCCAATTGTCTAGTTTTATTGGGATTTCTATGAAACTTTCACTTGTACCTTACGTATGATCTTCACTTACTGCAAATGCATTATTTTGCTTGGTTTTGAGTGTATTCTATTTTTTCTATAGTTTGTGGTAATTAAAGGCATATTCCTTGGTGATGTCTGTCATGTTAATCACCATCCCCAACACAGCTGCTGAAATTACATGGCAGTGGTTGGGAATCCGGCGGTCATCAGAATGATCCCTAATACACACTCAAAGTGAAAGCTGCAAATTACATCTTTGAAACTCCCAAGGATCCCTGATAATATATGTCCTCAGATCCTGTCTCGATAAATGTTTGCATAGATCATTACAATCGCCCCTGCCTTACCAGCATTCTGTATTGTTCCCTGCAATTCAGTCTCTGTCCCAAAGCCTAACCTCACCATGTTCATTTCCAAGCCACTGACGACTTTGACTTTCATGTTTTATGTAAGTGCCGATTTGCTTCAAGCCCTTCACTCACAGTAGGCTCTGTGATTCCTTCAGGTCTTCGATCCTGATGCACCATCTGTTTGGATGTTTTTCTGAACCTGATGGTCCTCATTATTTTTCCTTTAAGTACTGGATTAGGTGTTATTTTTCTACCTCCAGATTTCACACTAGGCCAGACTTTTTCTTCACTATATCCTTTCCTGTATTAGGTAGACTCTGAGTGTGCTCATCTCCCTAGTGGTCAGTGGCCCAAAGGTGGAGACACTACTCTGTTCAGCTTTGGCCCAGAGCCTAGTGAAGACTGGTGGGAGGTGTTCCTGCCTCTCCTGGAGAGGGCATCAGTCTTCATGAGCCACGGGGGAAGGGAGAAGCTGTGGAACTCTGATATAGACCCAAGAAGGGCCTCAGGCTGTTAATCAGTGATGAACCCCAAGTCAGGTGTCCAGGAAGAGTAGCACCTGAAAAAGTATTCTGGAAAGAAGAGTTAGAACAGACAAAAGTACCGACAGAGAACAACCAGGAGAATTGGAGTACGTGACGCCTGGGCAGCATGGTGCGGGTGGAGGGCGGTCCCTGCAGGACGCTCAGCCTGGAAGAGACAAGATGAGACAGACAGTTTGAAAATACCACGTGACATCAGGGAGAGGACAGATGTGGAAGCCAGACTGGAGTCTGTGGACCACGACAGTGTTAACGATCCCCTCAGCCGGGCTGAACTTGACAGGTTCTTCCCAGACTCTTCTAGGCTCCTGGCCTCCCTTTCCCTAGAGCACTGACTACAGAAATCTGTCTCTGTAGTTTGGAGACCTAAGTCCTTTTAAAAGCTTCTTTCCAGTTTTACCACCTGAGATTTTGCTTCTGAAAGTCTGATCATCAAGCTCCCTGGAGAGTGAGACAGTGCCTTAGCAGTGCCTTGGAACTGTAGGAGCTTTAGCTCGGTGGGAGTCCTTCTCTGAGTGGTAAAACCATGTCCTTTCAAGAAGAAGAGGAGAGAAAATCAATTAGCAAACAGGTGGTCCTTGATTTCCCCAACCCAGGTCTTAGCACCTGGCCTTGGCTCAAAGCCACCTTCTGGCCTCACCTTATCACAATGCCCTGAGTGAGAGTGAAGTCTCCTTTGGTGCAATTTTTCTTTGACACCCTATAGAAGAATGTTGGACTGATATGTAGAGAAATGATGTCCAGCTTAACAGACTCTGCATGGTGAATAGAGAAAGAAATGTATCTTAGGCAATTTGCCAAATCATTTAATAAGACTTAGATAATGTGCAGATAAAACTGATGAAACAGATAAAGAAACCGGTCAGGGTGCCCCTGCTTTTCTGTGCTTGTTAAGGACCGGATGGTGCTGTCTTTCACTGTGAAAGGGCACCCGAAGAAAAGTTTCATCGGCACGTGAAGGAGGCCAGGACATGACCCAGAAGTCAAGTGCGGGTGGAAGAGACGTCACATGGAGTTTGGAGCTAAAGGGGCTCATGTTCTCAGCACCCTGCCGGGGCGTCGGGAACCTGAGTGTGGGCTTGATCATCCAGAGGCAATGGGAAGTAGGGCCTTACGAACATCAGTATGCACGTGGTAGCCACAAGCGAAGAATTTAAGAAGGAGTGAGAAGAAATCATTGAAGGTTGTAGGAGAGAAGAGGCTGGTGTCAGAGGATGTAAGGGAAAGATGGTGTCACGGTGGAGGTGTGACAATAGCATTGGATACAGGAGGGACATCCAGCAAGAGAGAGGCTGTGACGGGCCTCACACGTCCTGCAGCTCGCCTGAGGCAGGAATCAGAGCCGGAGCAAGCAGCCACCACAGGGCAGCGTGCCCTCAGTGTCCCCTCTCTTACCACCGGCTTTGTGAGCCCTGGATTCAGCTCAGGCCTGATTATTGTGCCACTTGGAATTAAAGATCAATCTGTATTCCTTCAGACCTGGGGCCTGAGTCACTGATGACTCCTTTCTTAACACCTCTCTCCTCCAGCTACAGAAGTGGTTCCTTGGGTAGGTTCTTTCTTTTCAAACCTGCATTTACCCCGTTTCATGGTGTTGACACAGACCGTGGTCATTGTGTGCAGCTACTTGTCATTGTCCCGAATTCCTGTGATGATTAGTTTTTCTGTCTAGAGAAGGAGTCTCGCCTTTGACAGAGGAAAGCCTTGCCTTTTCTTTTTTTTTTTTTTTTTTTTTTAATTTTATTTCAGATCACAAATTATAGTGCTTTATTGACAAAATTTTCCCCTAACAATTTTTGAAAGCCCATCATTTACTGCCTGAACTTCCTGCATTAAAATTCAATGTGTGCTATTTCAACTGAGAAGGATGTCTTCAAAATGATGTGTGAACTGGTATTCTTACAACGGGCATGTCTGAGGGACGGTGGAAGCTTCCAGAAATAGAAGACACTGTTAATCACAACATCACTGCTGATGTCACAGAGAGAGATATCCTGAAGTGTTCTGCCCACGTTTTGGAGAAAGGTAAATCCTCTGTTGATCAACATCCAAACCCCAATACTAAATCATTCATCATGTTATTGTTTTCCATAAGAATGCCAAGAAAACACAATGAGGAAAGAATAGTTTCTTCAAAGTAGGAGGCAGGGGAAACCAGAATCCACAAAGAGAAATAATGAAGTGAGACCCTGGTTTTTCACCATATATAGAAATCAACTCAGAATAAAGTATAATTTTAAAGGTGAAACCTGAAACTGTAAAATTTCCTCAGGAAAACAGAACGGAAGAGTTTCGCGACAGTGGTCGTGAAAGCGATGTCTTGCATATGAAACCAAGAGCACCAACAAGTAGAACAGACAGACAGGTGGAACTGTACCAGACCAAAAAGCTTCCATACAAGGACGGGAGTGACCAACAGTGAAAAGGAGAACTATGAAATGGGAGGAAGGTCTTTCAAGTTGTACATCTCATATGAAGCTAATATCACGATACATGAGGACCTGTTACAGCTTGACGGCCAAGGCATCTACAACAGCAGCAGTAACAAAAAACAGAACAGACAACTCAATTGGCATGGGCAGAGGATTCCAGTAGAGCAAGCAACAGGGATGTCTGACGGCTCTATGAAAAGATGCTCAACACCACCAGTCTTCAGAGAAATGGGAATCAAAACTGTAATGAGATATCACTGTCTTGACTTTATCAAACAAATAGAAAAGTAAAAGCAAAAGCAAAAATAGAAGCATTGGAAAAGATCTAGAAAAATTAGAGCCCTAATAAATGGTTGATGGGAATATAAAATCCTACAGTTGCTGTGGATAACCAATATGGAAGTTCCTTGAAAAATTGAAAATAGGAAAGAATTATATGATCTGGCATCCCACTTCTGGGTGTATATTCAGAAGAATAGACATCAGAATTCGATTCAAGGGCAAAGTGCTTGCCTTGAATGCACAAGGCCCTGGGTTCAATCTCCAGCATGAAAAAAAAAAAAAAAAGAAAAGAAAAGAAAAGAAAAGAAAGAAAGAAAAAAAGAATTCCATCCAATTTCATGGATCTATCCTGGATTTTTCCCCAAGGTATGGATCTCCAGTTTAGAAAGTGAGAGAACAAGCAACTAACTCCATGATGCTTTCACCACATACAGTCTGTTATTATTTTAACTATTCACTGTTGCCCTCTTGGTGGAGAAAGACTTTTGAATCCTCTGTGTATTGATATCTAGCTCTTTGATTCGCTTTGACCGCTATGATGTGAGTGGAAGTGATATGTGTTAATGTCAAAGGGGGCAATCAGCCAATTATGCCATGTCTCTGTTCTTTCTCCCACAAGATCAACAGATTCCAGAAGGCAGGTGCTCCTTCAAGGTTAGCATGGGAATGAAGGGATCTTGGAAAGTCACAGCCAAATCAAAATGGACTCACTGCTAAGAGTTTGTTCTCATTTGTTTCTGTTGGTACAGCATATGTTAGGCCTAATTATTCAACAGCTACCTGACCAGGGGTTAATTTAATTTTCAAGAAGCTTCCTAAAACTAATAAAAAAAACCCAAACAAATAAATAGAAAAACGGCAAAATCACAGGTGACCTTTCAAGGAAGAGGACCAAAACAGACACGGTGACTCACAAATAACCAGGCAAATAAATGCAAATTAATGTTTCGCATGCATTGTCAGAGTGGCAGTACTCAAGAAATTAACACCGATGTAGCGAGTGAGTGAATTAATAGAGTTCCATAAAATATTTACATTAGATTGCAAGTTGATACATCATTTAGAAAAGCAACATGTGAGATAGTACCAGTTGGATTTTCCTCACATGTTGCAAACTGGCAATTCTGCTAAGTGATGCACATTCATAGAACAAGGGGTGAATAATCTGTGACATTTCGATACACTGCAGTATAGTGAATGAGCTACAGGTGCCCATGGCAGCAAGAGTGGTGTTATGCAAAATAAAATGCAAGCTTCCAGATACAAGCCAGCATATTAACTCCTTAGGCATAGTTGTGAAATAATAAAAAGTTAAACATCTACTCTTTAGAATGTTTTTTTTTTTTTTTTTTTTTGTGGTACCAGGGATTGAACTCAGGGGCACTCGACCACTGGGTCACATCCCCAGCCCTTTTTTGTATTTTTATTTAGAGACAGGGTCTCACTGAGTTGCTAAGTGCCTCGCCATTGCTGAGGCTGGCTTTGAACTCGCGATCCTCCTGCCTCAGCCTCCCAAAGTGCTGGGATTACAGGTGTGCGCCACCGCGCCCGGCTCTTTAGAATATTAATGCATTATAAAACTTTAAAAATTGAACTAGAAAGCAAAAGTTGAAAAAAATGAATGGTTTTGGGGGGAAAAACAGGGCATTAGGACAGGGTAAGTGACCACCCAGTCTATGTTTTGGGCTGGGTTTGAGCAGCAGATTTACAGATATTTTATATCTAATTAGATACACAGATAGTTTATTTAAACTGTTTGCATTTGAAAGAATGTTCAAGGTAATTAGGATGACTTTATTCAGGCTCCTGCATTAGGAAGACACGACTAGTGAGGAATGTCTTTAAAGAGGAAGGGAGCCCAGAGGCAGCTGGGCAGCTGAGTCCCCTCTAGGTCCTGTGGGAGAGTTGACTGTTTCCATACATAAAAGGGTGGATGCATCTTCATCATCACTGTTTCCTGGGAGCACAGGACTCAGGTAAGATACCAAACTGTTGCTCCTCTCCTTATTCAAGATAACAGTGTGCACCTCTGAGCAGCTCTGAGGTGACCATCCATATCTTGGGCCATCCAGGGTGCAGAGAGCTAGTCTCCCAAAGATTCTCGTTGGCCTTGTTCTTGCAACATCCTTGGAACCAGATGTTGAAAAGAGGTGGTAAAGTTCAGATGCTTTAGGGTCCTGGCGATGAACCATCTTTGAACAGGAATGACAAAAATAATACAGCAAAATCTTCATATGAAAGTTTGTATTAGAGAGACAAGCGCTGAGAGTAAAGGAACCAGTCCAGTGGATTCCAGGAGGTTGGGAAAGGAAAATCTTCAGTTGCAGAGAATGTTGAGAATCTTTGTTTGCTTATTTTTAATTGAAACACAATAACCAAGCATATTTTGGGGGTACTGCATGATTTTTGGACACATGCACATCACGTGTAATGACAAAAGTTAAGTGATTAGCATATTCATCCCCATCATTGGTGATGTTGATCATGGCCTTGCTACCACTAGTCAAAAGACAGGCACAGACCAATTATATCTTGCCGGAAATCCTTCGTGTTCCAGGCCATGGAATGTCCACACTTGTTCTATTGTGGTGAAGGACTCTGATGTTTGTGCTAAGTTTTTAGGGCTTCCGCTCCCAGGATTTTTTCATATGTTAAGGGGAAATTCTGGATAAAAAGTCAGCTAAAGTGCCCATAAGAATCTAGACAGTCAGGATTTTGTTCTTTGTGACACCCCTCCAGACAGGAGGGAGAAAAATTGAAAAAAGTTAGCTTGGAGGACTGAAACGATATATTGAATGAAACTGGAAACATTCAAAATTTGGTTAAAAGAGCTTGGGCAAGAAAGCAGAATACAGTCCAATTCACAGTTATTTTATTAGTTTTCTATAGATGTGCTAGCAATATACCACACAATGGTTATGAAACAGCACAGTTTATTCTGACATAGTTCTGGAAATCAAGAGGTGTGGCAGAGCTGTGGCACTCTGGAGGCTCCGGGAGAGACCCTCCTTGTCTCTTCTAGCTTTGGGGGTGGTGGTGGTGGGCTGGCTGCTTTTGTAAACCTTGGTCTCTGGGGACTGTGGCTGCACCACTCATCAAACCCATCTCTGACTCCACATTCACGTGGGCTCCTCCCTCTCCTCTCCCTGCATCTTTTTCTCGTCCTATAAAAATTCTAGTCATTGGATCAAGACCCACCTTAAATCTAGGATAAGTTTATCTCAAAATCTTTAAATAATACATCTGTGAAGGCATAATTCCACATAAGGTAATGAGTTTTTAGTGGACATGAGTTTGGGGAGGGGGGCACTATTCACTCAATCATAGCCACCAAATCTGTTCTTTCCAAGAACGGGATTAGAAGCCAACTAAACTTTAGTCAGAAAAGACAGATTTTGTGTATATGTTAGTTACATGCAATATACAAAGAGGTAGAAAATAGCTCAAAGAAAAGGGACAGAGATGGAATACCTTAAAACTAAATAGAATAGTTAACATGACTCCAAAGAATCATGGTTTTATTTATATGTGAAGAAATTTGGCTCTTTTAAATCATCAAGGACATAAGAAAGTCAATATAAAATAAAGGACATTATTGTGAAAATACATAATATTTGCCTTCTAGGCAGGTTACTCAAAAGATAGAGAGCAATACTTTACAAAATTTTATTCATAATGAACCAATAACAGAAGAACACTTTGTAATAGTATCAGAAAAAAAAAAGCCCAATTCCAGCTTTGCATCTGTATGCTACAGATGCTCCCCAATTTACAATGGGATTACAACCTGATAAGCCCCACAAAACACAGTCAGTGCCCTGACCTACAGAATCTCATGGTTAACGACGCAGTGTGTTAAAGAGCATGGGGAGTTTACCCTCATGACTGAGTGCCCGACTAGATATGCGGTTACTGCAGTGCCTGGCATCCTGAGAGTGTCAAACCATGTGAACTTGGCCAGAGAAAAGATCAAACTCCAAAGTACAGTTTCTACTTAATGCACATTGATTTAGCATCTGCTCTCCTATGTTCAAAAAATAATAAGTTGAACTATCATAAGTTGAGGACCATTTGCATTTTATACTAAAATTAGTATATTCGTGTATAACTAAAAAGAACAATTTTTTTTTAAATTAACCAAAAAATAAAATTATTATAAAGTTGGTAATCTTATAAATACCTTATAATCAAATGCATTACACCTTAGCCAGCTTTGAATATAACAAATAAAATTCCTTTCCCCAGAATTTTCTACTATTTTCTATATTCATTCGTGTTTATTGCAGTGAGTGGGAAACTTACTTCTTTCTAATTTTGGAACAAACAATCATTTTACTTGAGGCTAAAACTATAGTCTTTTTCTTTTTTTAAAAAAAATTCACCCTGCTTAACTGACATGCAATATTCTATCTCACTGCATCTATTGATCAGGGTAGACCTCAGTAATTGATTATAATTTCTACCCCAATAGCCTCTATTCTGCAGAGAAGAATATGGCTATATATATATATATATATTATATATATATATATGTGTGTGTGTGTGTGTGTGTGTGTGTGTGTGTGTGTGTAATCCATGAGAAGGTGGATCATTATTGACTCTTTACATACCAGCATTTTGACATAATCTGGAAGAGTTTATAAATGTATGTGAAAAGTCTACTAAATGAGGATAAAAATTGAACACACCTAATAGAATGGCTGTGGAGATTTATAAATAGAAATATATGAAGCTTTTCAAAGTGTCTTGACTATAGTCAACACTCCAAAGTATATCCAAAGGGAGGGCTTGGAGCTACAGCCCTATAGTCATTTGAATCTTCACCTTTGATAGCAGGATCTCAAATTTGCCTATGTATTTGGGGTGACAAAAGGCAAGTCTCAACATTAATCATAATGAGGAAAACCAGAAGAGGTAATATGTTCACCTTTTTTCCAGAAAATGATTTGGATGCTGTTCTGGTTTACAAAATGTAAGTTTGCTATTGGGCTACTGGAAAGATTTGCTTCTGATAAAAGTGGACCCATGAAGAAAAAGTCACTTTCCTACCTGCTTTGGGAGTAGTAGCATTTGGAGGCCGTGGTAGCCGATTTTGTATTTTAATCCAATGGGAATCATTTTCAGGATAAAAGTTAGGATCCTGGAATTTGAAGCAAGATGGAAACCACTTTGTAAAGGATGAACTTGTGTTGCCGCCTGCAGCAACAATATCACGGGAAAGAATTTGGAGGCAGACTGGAAATAGATAGGTTCTTTATTCTTCCTTCTTTTAACTTCTCTCTCCGGCTCCAACAACCTCTCCAACTCCAACCACACAATCTAACCAAACTCACCTGGTTATATACTTTTTGCCTTAACAAGTACACACGTGTTAACAGCTCAAACTTACAGGTGCGTCACATAGTGTTCACGAGCATAGAAAGATTCTTAGATAAATGCATGAATATCAGGTGAAAATATTTAAACGCCTCTTATGGCTCTCAGCTAGCCGCCATCTTAGCTATCTCCTTATTAGGGCTCTTACAAACTTGTAATGAGCTGTAACTGAAGCACCAATCAGTATTTTAGGTGATGTATTAGGTGTTCTTATTGTTTGAATCATTTTTTTTTTTGTTTTTGTACTGAGGATTGAACTCGGGGCCCTCAACTACTGAGCCACATCTCCAGCCCTCTTTTATTTAGAGACAGGGTCTCACTGAGTTGCTAAGTGCCTTGCCATTGCTGAGGCTGGCTTTGAATTGGCGATTCTCCTGTCTGAGCCTCCCGAGCCACTGGGATTACAGGAGTACATGACTGTGCCTGGCTTGAATCAGTTTCGATCAAGCATTTTGTTAGGTGGAGCAAATGCAATCTAACTTAATGTGGTGAATGTAATGCTAACCAGTGGTTGAATTAGTTCACAGTTTTGGAGGCTGAAGTCCAAATAGCACAGAACCAACTTTTGGGAAGGGCCCTGGTTGCATGATCTCACTGTGGATGGCATTAAAAGAGGGTGAAGCAGCCCCAATCAGGGAGATGGCTATTGCGGCTAGCTGGAAGCCATAAGTTCCACCTGATAATAATCATACACACCTGTAAATGCACGTGACGCCCCTGTAAATGCACATGATGCACCCACAAAGCTAAAGGTATATAACCGGGTGAAAGCGGTCAGAAGTGGTATTCATTCAGTCAGTCGTTCAGTCGCTCAGTCAGTCGGAAGAAGAGTTCGGGTCAGAGAAAAAGAAAAGAGTCAGAGTGGCCAGAACGTAGTCAGAAGAAGAAATAAGAGTCAGAGCGGTTAAGAGTTTAGTCAGAAGAAGCTAGAGAAAGAAATGAGAAACCAAAGAGATATATAGAGAGAAGTAATAGTTGCTGGTCGGAGTCAGGTCGAGGCTGCTGAAGAAGAAAGAAGAATCTCTCTCTCTCTCTCTCTCTCTCTCTCTTCTTTCTCTCTTTCTCTAAGCTCTCTCTAAGAAAGTAAAAGTAAAAGAAAGTAAAGTAAAGAAGTAAAGAGTCAGTAGTCAGAAGAAGTAAAGAGTCAGAGAGGTTGCTGAAAGAGCCAGTGTTAGAGTTTTGTGAGAGAATAAAAAACCTTCTTTCATCTTCATTCTGCCTCCGAGTTTTCTCCCACGGCATTGTTGCTCCAAGTCAGGAAGCAACAAGAGGGAGAGATTACATGGCAAGACAGGAAGCCAGAGCATGGGTAGAGTCCAGGGTAGTGTTTTTACAACTTTCTCTCATGAGATGTAACTCATGGTCCCATAAGAACCACCTTAATCCCTTCTGGAAACGGAGTCCTCAGTGACCCAGTGGCCCCCCCCAGACTCCGTGTGTCCAGTCTCTTCAGACCTTACACTGCCATGATGGGACCAAGCTTCCAACACTTGAACTCTTGGAGAACACATTCAAAATGGCCAAAGCAGAGCAATCACTACAATAAAAAAAAATATATATATATCAAAATGTTCGAGCAACCATACTCTATGGGAAATTTCATCCAGGTCATTCCAAGGAAAGCTAATCCTGTGGAGCTTGGAGATGTCTACATTTGACATGAAAGAAAAATAAAAGAAAGGGAAACAAAGGAAACAACAACAACAACAATAATCAAAGCACCCAGGGTTTTGGGTCCTTTCATCATTTGACAATGACTCGCAGTCCCACTTGCTAAGGCAAAGTGAATATATGGTTGAAGAAGCAATCATAGATTGACATTTATTACTTCCTTCTAATGTTATTCTTTAACAATTCCGCATGTTTGTTCTCTGTGATGTCTGTAAGTTAGCCTTAATGCAGCATAATTAAAATTTTCTAGTGTGACCATATCTTGGTTTGCCTCAGATGATACTGGTTCTGTTGAAACTGGATAACTAATATAAATATCAATTCCATCGGTCAACAGTGCCTTAGCTGTAACCTTTTCCTATCTCCTGGGATAAAGAAAAAAGAAAAGATCTAGCTAAATTCTCATGTGCATATGTTAATGGAACTTTCTGGCTAATGCATTAATATATTCACTGTTAAAGAAAACTAGAGTTTTCAACTATAAAATACATTTAGTCACGTAACCTCATTTATCTGGGAGGCCTAATGTGAACAAAATGAAATTTATTAATTTACCAGGGCATGGTGTCCTGGAAAATGTCATCTTTGCCTTCTAATTAAGGGAGCTATAAATTGGAGATGTTTTATAACCAAAATGATTTCTTTTATGCAAACAATATTTTGTATGCATAGTTTAGAACCTCAAACACTAAACCCGAGACACACTGTGTTCTTATATGACACGACGGGCCTCATAAGGTACAGTGATGACCCTGAACTTCTTAAAATTCATTGTTTGCCAAACTCCACTGTATGCACACGGATACACCATATACTGTAAAAAGAACTCAATATATTTTGTATTCATTATTTTTGACTAGTCTACTATCAAAATGATATTAATCAGCCACGTATCGACCAATAAAGAAAGTGAATATTTGACACCTTTTACTCAACTGATTGTCAAATTGAACAAGGAAGAAAATGTGCTTTTAGAGCCAGTTAAATTCCACAAAACTTCAAGCTGATCCAGAAGGAGTGAGCAGATAAGGCAGGCTATGACAATGGAGGGACCACCATCATTTATTTAAGTTTCACCTTTGGTAATTAATCACTTGGTATCTTGAAGACTTTTCCTGTTTTCAAGCTCCCCTTACAAATGCTCAGTTCTGAAGGGAACAATAATTTAGAGCAGTTGGAAAAGAACACCAGTGACTCTGTGAGAACAAGATATGTTCTGTGAATGCATAGGAAACAATTTGATAGGCAACCGAGAATGAAAGTTACCCTTGCTACCAACTTTGAATTTTGCCTGAGTTCTAACCCTTTTGTTAGAAAAAGGGGATGCTGACCTGATTGTAGACTCATAGAATCATGGCATTTTAATTCTGGAAGGGAACTTAAATATGAGCTAGTTCAACTTCGTTTTAAAAATGAAGCCGCAGTTCCATAAATTCAAATGCATTGCAATCTAATCTATAGGAGAGAATCTTTCTGTTTATTACCATGCAAACATAGCCAAAACAGCTCCTTAGAAAGTAAATCTGTGATCTAAGTCGTGATCCAAATTGCTTTTTACAGAGATACAACTGGGGACCAGGATAAAACTGAAAATCTGTCTTTTCAGTAAAATGGTATTTCACTTATTAGGATAGGATTTTTGACAGTACAGAGAGTGGATTTGGTAGGTTCATGGGACACAAATGTTAGCTATATTACATGCCTACTTTAGGATTTAATTATTAAATCAACTTTCTTTAAAAGGAATAATGCATCACTATGACTTTGGGAATTGAGCTTGAGATAAAAGAGAGAAATAAAGAACTTTAGTTCTTGTAATTTAGTGGTATTTCATGCTACTTACTTAATCTATGTTTAAGTTCCTGGCTTCCTGCATATTAAGAGATGGAGGCGGCACTGTCAGAACTTCAGAGGGCCATCTGAGGGCACGATGTCAATTGTCAACTAGTCAGAATGACAGCAGAGACATGGAGCATTGGGCTCAACTTCTACTCCCTGGAGTGACCTCAAATCTTACAAAATAAGCTTGGAGCTTAGCAGCAAGTGGAAGCTGCTAATCCATTAGCAACTCTTACGGCTGGGTCACTTCATGGTGGTATTTAGCGACCACCTAGGAGTGTGTTAAAACAGGTAACAAAGTCAAAAACAATATACACAGATCTACCAAAGTTACAGAATTTTTAAAAGTAATAAGTTTAAAAAATATATAAGGTTAAGATTAACTTAGTAAGTACATGTATGAAGACATGAATGATGTGACTCTACTTTGTGTACAACCAGAGGTATGAAAATTTTTGCTCTAAATGTGTAATATGAACTGTAATGCATTCTGCTGTCATATATGACAAATTTAAATAAATAAATAAATAAATATTAACTTAGTAAGTAGATGTTTCCAAGCCCGAGACCCCTTTCACATTTAGTTAATAAATACGTGAATGATAAAGTGAAATACACTGCATCCAGTACAAGGTGCCTTCCCTTGTTGGTTTCCCTTCATCCGCGATCCCTTCCCTGTACTGCCGGATGCACTAACATAACTTCTCTGTACGGGGCACCAGCACATTCCTAATTCAAAGGCATCACCAGTGACTTCTGGCATCCACGAGAGGCATGACTTCGAGCAATGTGATTACTAATTCAGGACTTGGAATTTGAAAAATGGACAAGCTGTCTACTTATTGTTGGCCAGTTGAACTCATATTTATATGACAAGAAGTGGTTGGTATGGAAAAGCAATGGAGTAGACCAGCAGAAAGAAGCAGGGCCATTCTGCAAGAGGGAGGGCTTTTGATCTTTTGAGAGCACAGAGTTCCTTCCAGATTCCAATGCTCCGGTTCAGATAGATGGGAGGTGGGATTCCAATTCTTAAAAATCCTTTTATCCATCTCTCTTCTTCACTTGAATTCTTGACAAGACACTGTTCTTCTGAGATTGAGGTAACTGAATAAAACTGTGTTTTTTTTTTTTTTTTTTTTCTTTTATTCTAAGTTGTTAGGTATTGACAGCAGAATGCATTGAGTCTGTGGGCAGTTCAAGTGCAAAGGAAACCCACACCATAAAAGGAGAGAGACTAAGTACCTGACTTCATTCCTCCACACTTATTGCTGAGACCTTTCCCTTTTATTAGATGGCTTCATCATCCAATACTTACATGTTGTCACTGGCTTATTTTCACAAACATTTCATTTTTTTGTTGTTGTTGTTGTGCATTGTAGTCATGGATTCTAAACAAATACTAGCATCAAATACACAGTAGTAGTGAAAACTTTGTTTTAGGATATGCAATGGAAGTAATAGAAGGCACAGCAAGCCTTTGAAAGTGAAAAATTAACCTCCTTTTCAAGAGCCACCTGTTCTCAACATTCTACCCAACCTGCTATAACAACAGTAAATCAAGGTGGACATTTCAGCACGAAGAGGAACCTCGCCATCGTATGGCTTCTGCAGCTCTGCACCTAGAAACTGTGATGAGACACTACCTAGGAAGAGGATTGGACTTTTGCTTGTAGACAGGTTTATTGGATCTCTGCTCCATATAACTTGCTGAAATGTGGTTTTCCTGAAGAGACATTTAGAATTTAACAGGACTTCAGACTATGAGTCATGTGCTTCAATCTAGCTGGACCAGAAACCTGGAGAGGAAACGTGGTAACTCAGGGTAACCTGAGGAAAGGTGGTCAGGGGCTCCATTTTTTTTCTTTCAAACCTTGATGTGGAGAGTTGCCAGGGTGTTTAGTTAAACTGGATTCTGATATTTTAGGTTTCCTACCCATGTGCCGCTGACACTGACCCTAGACCCACCATAACCTCAACACCCACTCGATTAGTTCACTTGAAACTTATTTATCGAATACAGTAGTGTGACAAGCGGCACTAGTTAGAATCCACAGGTGATTCCTAGAGTCATGATTGTGTAAACATTTCTCTTAAAAATCTCTTAGGAGCTCTCAACATTAGAGACTGTTGTGATTTGGATGTGAAGTGTTCCCCAAAGCCTCGCGTGTGAGACAATGCAAGAAGGTTCAGAGGAGAAGTGATTGGGTTGTGAGAGTCTTAACCCAATCAGTAAATTAATCCCCTGATAGGGACTAAGTAAGTGTAACTGAAGTGATAGGGTGGGGATGGAGGAGGTGGGAGTTGGGGGCATGGATTTGGGATATAAATTTGTATCTAGTAAGTGGAGACCTCTCTCTCTCTCTCTCTCTCTCTCTCTCTCTGCTTCTTGATAATCATGTGAGCTGCTACTCTCTGCCATACTCTTCCACCATGATGTTCTGAATCAACTTGAGCCCTGAGGAATGGAGTCAGCCTTCTATGGACTAAGACTTCTGAAACTCTGAGCTCTTAAATAAACTGTCCCTCCTCTATAATTGTTCTGGTTGGGTCTTTTAGTCATAGCAGTATAATAGCTGACTAAACCAGAAACTCAGTTTTCTCCTCAGCATCCAAATAGGCCACTGGGTTTTTTAGTTGAACACCATGAATTCATTACCTTTCATTTAGGAGATATTCTTTAAGAAAGCTATACATTTTGGAGTCCCTGGAATTACATTTAAAGCCCAAGATGCTCAGGTTGTGAACAGCTAGAGGAGTGAGGTTGGTGGAGGTATCACTGGTTCAGTTACCTACCTCATATACTCTAGAGTAATACTCACATTAAAGAGTTGGGAAGCACCTTCATCCTTTAGATTTCTCTCTCCTTTCTCTCTTACACGTGTGACTGCATTTGCCTAAATTGAGCATGTGCCTAATATCATATCACTGTATAGATACCATGGGTAGCACTATTTTAAAATTCGAGAAGAAAAATGAGAAAACTTAGGATGCAGTCTTTGCCCTCTGGAAAGTACATATATACAACATAAAATAAGTAACCAAGGTTACAAAAATCTTAAAAGTAATTTCTGCAAGAAGAAAAAATGATGCACAAAATGATTCAACACAGTTTCAAAAGTGGATGTTGCTAGTTGTCAAGGAAAAACCTGAGAGATGTGTTGACCCTTTGTTTTGAAAAGGCTAAATGACATTGAAAGCCATTTGTGGTTACTTATGGTCATAAGTTGGCATGACTTGCTTATTAAATTCTACTGTCTGCTAATAACTAGGGCAATGTGCTTGGCTACATTGACATTATAATCAGCTTCTTTTGGGGCACGTGGCTTAGTTCATGTGTCATTCTCAGCTTCTTCCTGCCTGTGAGAATCCTACCTAATCCTAGGAATTGGTCAGGTGCCAGTATCTTCTTACTTCATCCGCCTACTTCATCCTGAGTTAGGATCTTGATTGTAGAATGGTATAGAAATGCTGAGAACATCTGAAGACAGATGACCTAAATTTGAATCTAACCTCTAATACATATTAGATAGGTAACTTTACCTTTCTAAATGAAATTACTGAGAATCTCTATTCCTTAATTAACTGCATGATACAATGAGTATAACAATAGCACCTATTTTATAGGGATAATATTAGATTCAATGAGGGAATATTTGTAAAACACTGTTTAAATAAATACCTTTGGGCTTGCTCTTAAATACTGATTCTGATTTCTGCTGTTTTCTAAGTAACCAGAAAATTGGACACTAATGAGAAATAATAAATATCTGTAATGGTAGATGATTCAGAGGTATTTTATATACTGAAATAGTTATCTGTCATTTATTTGTTTCATTGAGCATTCATTGCTAAAGGGAATATTGATCTAGTTGTTGATTTATTTTACCTTCATATTTGACATTGCTCTCACTAAAACTACTGTCTTTGATGTGCACAATCTGCATTTCCGAAGCACATGAACCAGGCATCCAGCATCCTCTCCTTCAAATCACCTTACCAAACATTCCTCACGCTTGATGAGTTTCTATTCTTCTCCCTTACTTGCTTGGGTAAGTTTGTTAATGGCATTCTCCAAATTACACTAAAATGATCTAGAATCTCCAGGGAAAAGTAGTCTTGTTTTCTCTTCCTCAAACACCTTTTGTAGCACCTAGCATGTAGAGGACTATTTCCCCTGTCTTGTTTTGTTGTTTTGTTTGCTTCTCACCTTGCATTGTTGGGGATTGAATCCAGAGACTCACTATTGCTAGGCAAACCCTCTACCACTAAGCTGCACCTATTTGCCCAAACAAATTTAAATTTTGTTACGATCACAAAAATTACAGCTTTTGGGAGAGCTTGCAAGATCAAAGTGTGCACATAAAATGGCATGTTTGTGACCATAGAGAATGGAGTCCAAGGAAATCCAGCAAGAGAATGTGGGAAGGTTGTGTATATTTCTTACTATAAAATTGCACTCCACCTAAAATAGGGGGCATATTTTCTCGAAATTTTCTTATGGACTATTCATCCCTCCTTTACAAATTTTTCTTCAAAGAGCTTATATGGTTTCAGGAATCCTGGTTTATGACCCCTTCCCACTCCTGTGTTAACTGTGATATAAAATAACTCCCCTGACAACCACACTGTAAAATGCTCAATCTTCTTCTTCAGGTTGTTATTTATGCTAATCATGGTCAAGATCAAGATTGATTAAAAAATATAGACAAAAGAAAACATCTAAACATTTTAATAGTATGTAATAAACATTACCTACAGGTAATAAGAACATAAAAAGATGTGTTTAACAATGTAATTAGATGACAAGGAGATTTCAATTATTTTATAAAATATATAGTTTTTTAATACTAGCTTGGAGTATGTCAGAAGTATGACAGTATGTAACTGTCAGTATGACAGGAGTAACCATGTCAGAAGGTTAAAAAAGGGATTTAGAGAAAGCACTATAAATAATCAATTAAAATAATTTTATAAAGCTTCCAGTGATCACTGAGCTTTTCATTAGGTATGAAAGTGAAGATGAGATTCGCTATACAAATACTTTCACAGGAGCAGAGTAATTCAAAGCCAAAAGTAAAAAATATCAGGCAGGCTCACTGAGAAATGTGTTCGTTTACATTATAAATTAGAAATATGACATACAGTTTCATGTTGACTTTTAGGATTTCTCAAAGATCTTACTTTTCCAGGTCAATCAAATAGTTGTATACTATATACTGTAGTAATCAGCAAGGTTGTTAAATTTTACAATTACATTTGAGAAGGTAACTATTTTCTTAAAAAAATATGGTTATAATTAAATTTGTTTTTTTTTTGTATTTTGGTTGGTTTTGACTTTACCAAATTTGATATCTTCTTGCTCAATTTCCATGAAAGTTTCAAGAAATACAGTGTGCCACTGTTCATGAGGTGAAGTCAAAGGGGACCTACAAATTAAGAACACTTTATACTTCCTTTCATATGTCCTATATAGAAGTCAGACTAAACTGACCTCTGTAATGTGCAGGGGTTCTGATTACAGAGAACTGGATTTATTGCATCTGTAAGTTGCTTGATTTGTTAGTCTGTTAAGTTGCCCATGTTCCTGCATCAGAACTATGTGGTGGTGTTTGGTTTTCTGAGTCTTCAGAGAGATGGAGATGTTCTGCGGAGCTGTCAAGCACAAGTCCAGGAATATCTAGACTGACAATGGAGCCCAATTTCAGTGTTCTGTTCAATTTTGGTGTGCGTATGGGGGTGAGTGTGTGTGTCAGTGGTTAGTTGGGGCTGTAATTTAGCCAGGATCCCACAGAATTCCAAATGATAGTCCTCCCTAGTTGCCATGCCATGGGAGTTATTCCCAGGTGCCTACCGTCCTCCAGTAAGAATGGCTCTGTAGTGCCCCACTGCAATGAGCAGATGTTGAAAGAACCCAGTGGCTCAGAGAAAAACAGACTAGAACTCAAAAAGCTGAATGCCAGATGTAATTTAGTTTACCTCACTTAGCCCGGCCATCTCCAGCATGGATCAATTCATCCACCCTGGCTGAGAGCAAGCTTTCCACATGATACATGGGGCCATGGCGGGAATATGAGCAGTCTTTTTTCTCCTTCCTGCTACCGACTTTCTCATCTGTCATGCAACCATTTGGGAGGCTGCAGACTAATATAACATTCATTATAGTCAGCGAAATAGAAGTGGAAAGAAGAATTTTGTTCTGCTGGCCAAAGAAATGTCTGAGAGAGAGCAACCTGTCTATTTCTGTCTTCTTCAGTCAAATTTAGGGCCAGATGTTACAGTAAGTATTTTATGACTTGCTGACTCGATGAGTGTCCTAGAAAACCTACATGCATCCCAAACTTTTGAAAACTTTTTCACATGCAATGGTTGAATTTCTTTGTAGCATGACCATGTTGAGAATTCAGCCACAGAATCATGGACAGAAAAGCATTTGAGCTCTCTCTGTGGCATGTAGACGTGGCCCATAGGAGGGATATTGGAGAAGGCATGGGGACTGCTGTGTCCCCACACCGCTGTCTCCTACCTATGCTCTCCTCATCAGCACATACCGGAAATAACTGGCCTCCAAGAATCAAAGGACATATGGTCCCAATGTGTAAGGAGTCCCTAAAAGCCCCCTAAGCTTTTGCTCATGGTGTAGAATACAGGCATCCTTCTGGGTCAGACTAAAATTATTGGTAAGGGTGAGGGGCAGGGGATTACAGTTAGAAATACCTTCTTTCTGTTTTTCCTTCTGGTGTGATCCCCTGCAGTTGGGCCCAATCCTGGGTTCCATCAGTTTTAGATAAAAATATATTTTCTCCAAAAGAAGTTGATGACTTGCATGACCTAATCTCAGATTAAAAGACTGGATATGCCCATGTTAAAATGTTGATGGAGAATCTTAGCATGAACTCAAATAAGACAGAATTCATAAAATCCATATTATGGATTCCTGGAAATGAGGCTTGCATTTGAGTGTCTGTAGGCACAGATCTTGTAAGAGAGCTATTAAAAAACAAAATTTAAGAAGAAAGGAGAAAGAGAAAATGAAATTAAATGAAAGTCTTAACGAGAAGGTTGGAGGTGAAGAAGGTGAGAGGAGAGTCTTTTGGTTACAAACCACTAAGAGCAAAAGAACTTAAAATCAGTACACTGGACTTAAAATCAGTACACTACAGTAATGCAACCACATCAATGTTCATATCAGCTCAATTCACAATAGCTAAACTATGGAACCAACCTAGGTGTCCTTCAATAGACGAATAGTTATAGAAAATGTGGTATATATATTTATATATTCAATGGAATATTATTCAGCTTTAAAGAAGAATGAAATTATGGCATTTGCCAATAAATGGTTGGAATTGGCAAATATCATGCTAAGTGAAATAAGCCAATCCCAAAAAACCAAAGGCTGAATATTTTCTCTAATATGAGGATGCTAATTCACAATAAGGGGGTTGGGGCACTACAGAAGAGTAGAGTTACCTCAGGTTAGGTAGCGGGAAGTGAAGGGAGGGGAGGGGACTGGATGTGGGGATAGGAAAGATAGTGGAATGAAACAGACATTATCACTGTTTGTATATATGTGACTGCATGACCAATGTGATTCTACAACATGCACACTCAGAAAAATGAGAAATTATATCCCATCTATGTATGATATATCAAAGTGCATAAATGCATTCTACTGACTGCCATGCATAACTAATTCAAACAAATAAAAAATTAAAGAAAAAGAACATAAGATGAAAGGGGAGATAAAACTGGCCAAGAAACAGTCAAAACTGAAACACGTTGGCTGTTTATCTCAGCAGCTAGAAAGAACATTTATTAACTATAGCAAGAAAATTAAATTATATCAATCCAAGAACTGAAATGAGAACTAAAAATAGCTCATGCAGAGGCAAACTGTGGTGGAGGCTTAGAAGGAACCCACATTTGGATATTGCCCAACTGCTAGACAAGAGGGAAGTTCAGTCCTAAAAGGATCCGCTCCTGTGGCACCTGGCAGAGACTGAGCGCAGTGATTGATGTGAGTTGAAGGACCTCTGAGCTGCTGCACACGGGGGGGGGCCGGCCGTGTGTGAAAGCTGTGACACAGAAGCGTGGAACTGGTCACGTTTCTCTGTGATGAGGGAATCTGTTTTTAGAAGGCATTGTACAGTACATAAGAAGCTTCCCTCCCCCCGGTGTAATTCCACCCCATTCTGCCGAAGGAGCAGAATTTAAATCTCCCTACATCTGCAGCTAAGCACAGAGCCAGCTAAGTATGTATAAATAGAAAGCTACAGGTTCAACCCAAAGAAAGGGGAGCCATTTCCCTGTAATAAATATAGAAGGAAGCCTGCAAGAGCATAGCTCACTTAACGGAGAGCATGCTTGGCAGTACTGGGACCAGACTTCCACTGTGGGTCAAGTGAAAAACAGCACCGAGAGAACCAGGTGTCAGTTTATTAGGAGGCCAGGAAGCAGATCAGTCAAACTGACCCAAAGACCTGAAAATAAAAATTCGAGGAGGAAAAGTTTATTGTGAGGCTCACAGTTTCAGAGGTCAGCCCACAGGCTCCATTCTTCAGGGCTGAAGTTGAGGCAGAACATCTTGGCAGAAGAGTGTGGCAGAGGGGAGAGCTCAAGACATCGCATCAGGAAGGAGAGAGACTAAGCTCGCTCACCACACACATGCCCCAAATGCTTGCCCCCAACGACACACCTCCTCCGGCCACACCCTCCCCACCTGCAGTTACCGCTCAATCCCTATGAAGGAATTAATTCACTGAATGAGTTAAGGCTCTCATAACCCGATCGTTTCACCGCTAAGCCTTCTTGCATTGTCTCACACATGAGCTTTTGGGGGGTACCTAATATATAAACCACAGCAAAAGCAAGTCTGGACTCCATCAGAAGAGACCTGTTAAGGGCCCAACGTGTTCCTTAATGAGGAAGAGCTGGTGTTCTATGAGATCGCCACTCTGCAGCCTCCACCTGTGACAGGCAAGCTGGACTAGCAAACAGCTGTGCTGCTGGTTAACTATCTACTCACTGGCAAACAGCTACTGTCCTGAGCCTCCCAGTGCTGCCCACTTCCCTTGCTGCCCAGGCCTTCCTTCTGTAGTTCTTCCTAGCTCACTCCTGTTTTGACTGCTCCTTGTCTGTGTCAGTAGAACCCATAGAAATCTCTTTACCCAGGCACTGCACTGTTGGCTCTCCCTGAGTTTTTTGGAGGGACATCTGCCTGTCCTGTTCAGACCCGACAGGTCCTAGTGGGCACTGTCAGGGTCCACCTGAAGACTCTCCAAGCTAGTCCCAGGCCTTCTGTTGCTGTGGAACATCCCCATCACTGACACCCACAGGATACTCGTTGTCCCATAAGGACTCCACTGGGGAAGACAGGTCCCTGTCAGGAGCAGTGCGGTGTTGCTGGGCAAAAAGCCATTCTTACTTCTTGTTAACAATGTTGGATAAAATTTGTGCTATACCTGCAGTTAACAGAGATTTAAATATACCTTTCTCCATCGGCGCATGAAGAACCATGCATGGGCAATGATTTAAAGTGTGTGTTTTGGGTAAGTTTCAGGTCTTTTAGTTTTGCAAATTGTAGCCGTCTTCCACCTCATCACATAACCAGCTAATTCTCCCTCTCTTCACTCACCATATGGAAATAATCTTATATATTAAGTCAGGATTGTTGGGAGGAGTGAAGATGAAAATTACATGAAGTCATGAGCAGAGTGGCTACAGCACGCTTAAGCTATTGCTGTTGCTGATCTTCAGCATGATGTGACCACTGCCACCATTGCTGAGGACCTTACCTGGCCAGGCTCTGTGTCCTTCCACGGCCACAATTTTGGCACAGCTGTATGATGGTGGCAAGACCAGGGAGACTTCACCAACACAGTACAGGGGACAAACCTTCCTGTATGTAAGACAGTCTGATTAGTGGGATTCCTCAAAGATAGCTCATAGGCTCTGTCTTTACACCTTTCACCCCTCTAAGTCATTGTTCCTGCGCACAGCAACAATAATGCCCGGTATTTGTAGTCTTTCTTGGGAACTAACCTTTTCACTGTGTTAGACTTCCAGCAAAGTCTTTTGGAAGTGTTATCTTTTCGGGAAGACTGGTTGCAGAAGCACTCTCTGGGTACTGTCCCGTCGGGTCGAGATCCTAGTGATCATCCAGTCTCCAAGTCCTTTCTGGTAGTGCTCAGATGCCGGAGGCTATCCGCTCCCCAGGCCCTGTCCTGCCGTGCTGAGGTACTACAGGTTATCCATGCTTGGTTTGCCATTTCCAGGGGTGGACAGTTCTCCTATCTGCATCAAGATGCCTGTGCCCTCTCTCCTCCAACTTCTGCTCTGCATCTATCTGACTGTCATCACAAACCACAGAGCCAGGGCGACAGATGACTGACCATAGATCCTGGTGCCTTTCCAGTCTCCATGGCTTTATTGAGATGAAATAGAAAACCACATCTCTACAACATTATTTACTGAGGATATTCTTAGAAATTTAAGTCTTGAAAGACACGCTCTTAACTCAGCTCATTCAAACCAACAGAACATTACAAAATGTTTTTGAGCTAGAACAGGACAGGAGACATAATAAAGTAATAAAGTCTAACTACTTTATGATCAGTAAAGTAGTCCTTTCCTCAGTGTCTGTACAATGATCTCATTGGACCTCTTGCAAAAAATCAAATGATATATATGTCACTATATGAATATACACATGCACACACATATACTTATATGTCTCCTAATATCAGAATTTTTCTGACAGTGAAGTCTGTCAGTAATTTATACTTATACTACAGAGGTATCTCAGCTGAGCCTCTGCCCCAAATCATTTCTACAACATGGGCAGTCTTTGACAATATAGCCTCCTCTGCTCTTCTAAGTTTATTTGAATTCTTGTAGATTTTGAAAACAGGATAACACTGGAGCATCACAGATACCCATGGTAGCGTTTCTGTCCTCCAGGGGTTTCTTTTCCCCTCGGAGGTGGAGAGATGTCTGAGCCAGCCAAGTCGAGCACAGTGTGGGAGGACCGTGAGTGAAGGGACCCATATAGTGACCGCACAGGACAGGGACTCCTCTCAGCCCCAGTCATTATGGGAGGCTTTAGAAGCAAGGTCCCTGGAGAATCATGAAGTCAAAATGAGCTGGGTGAGGAGGAGAGGGCTGTTCAGAATGAGATGTCTTGACAACACAACATGAGCAAAAAGCACAGACAGAAATAAGCAGCAATCCGCCGGGCTCGGTGGCGCACGCCTGTAATCCCAGCACTTTGGGAGGCTGAGGCAGGAGGATGGCGAGTTCAAAGCCAGCCATCAGCAATGGCGAGGCACTTAGCAACTTAGTGAGACCCTGTCTCTAATAAAAACACACAAAAAGGGCTGGGGATGTGGCCCAGAGGTCGAGTGCCCCTGAGTTCAATCCCCGGTACCACAAAAAAAAAAAAAAAAAAAAAAAGAAAGAAAGAAAGAAATAAGCAGCAATCCTTCCATTAAGAAGACACACTTCAGAGTCGCAGGAGCAGGGTCAGAGGCAGACCGGCCTTCCCTGCCTCCCAGCCTAGGGTCTTCCTATAGCACTGCACACTCCACGTGCCCCACCACGCTGAAGTCACCAGCACCGCTGGCTGCTCTTTCTCCCATTTCAACCACACTTTCTTCCACCTCTGCCCGCCTCTACGCACGCTTCTTGGAGTGACCGAGCTTAGCTGCAGCTCTGACTGGGGCCAGCCTGCTTACATCACATCCAGGGCACTGGATGATGGAGTGGCACTCCCAGGTCACAGTGCAGAGGGCATTTCTTGACTTCTCAACCCAGCCCCTCCTGTCTTCCAGCCTTGCCTCCTGACAGCCTAGAGTGGTGGGATGCGTCACACCTCAGGTTCCCAAACCGCTGATGGTACTTACCACACCCACTGCTCCTTCCTGTCTCCAGACACGCCCGCCTAGAGTGGTCGGATGGCCTCCGTTCACTTCTCACCGACTCCCCGAGCCATCCTGAGATGCGGCTGAGGACTCTGTGGAATTGTTTCTTTTTCTTTTTTTTTTTTTTTTTTTTTTTTTTTTCTCCAAACCATTTGCAATCTTCTTTCTTTAAATCCTGGGTGCATCTGCAATTAAGTCTCTCTCCCACTGTGTTATAGAGACAACCGTTACGGATTTTGTCACACTGTTACAGTCTCCATTTCAGCAAATTGTTCCTTTTCTAATTTAGTCATTTGCCTCTTGTTGAATAAATATTAACTTTTTTAAAACTCTTTTTCTATATTCCCAGTGTGCCTATTGGGCATCGCTTGAATATAGACATTACAGCGTCTTTCATGCCATTCCTCTTAGGCAGAATTATACCTTTCATTGCCTTAATTCTATCATTTTTCAGTAAGTCATTGATATTATTTGGTTTTTCCATCATATATTTATTTACATGTCCTGCTTTCCTGCTAAAATTGGAAGTTTTTCAAAAGCGGTTATGTTTTCATCACTGTGACCAAAATACAAGACAAAAATAACTCAGAGGAGGAAAGACTTACTCTGGCTCATGGTTCAGAGGTTCAGTCCTCGGCTGCCTGCCTCGATCGTCTGTGCCTGGGGTGAAGCTCATGGCAGAAGGCCATGGTGGAGGAAAGCTGATGGCAGCCAGGAAGCAGAGAGAAGATGCAGGAGGGCTGGGAGCAGATGAGCCCTTCCAGGGGGTGCTGTGAAGGCTCTCCCTCCACCTGGTGCCCACCCCCAGTAGGCCTCTCAGCTGTCAATTGATAATCCACTGACGAGGTCGGAGCCCTCATGATCCAGTCATTGCCTAAGAGCCCACCGGTCAGTGTGCAGGGGAACGTGCTTTCTGCACATGAGCTTTAGGGGGACAGTCCACATCCAAAGCATAACAAGGACAGTGGCCCTCTTGCTCACTTTTATCTTTTCAACTATTGTCATAAGGCCCAAGTGAATCAACATCAGTTGAAATAATAATAATAATAATAATAATAATAATAATAATGATAATAAATAATGAATCAGAGGTAAAAAAATTTGCATGTGCAGCCACACATTTATTAAGTACCTGAGTCAGAAATGAGCTCTACTCACACTCTCCAGGTCAGTATAACAATTGCATGCATGATGAAACTGCCTTTGTATCAAGATGAACTACTAATGTGCATGTTGTCTACTGAAAACTGCCTTTTCTTTAAATCTAGCCTGCAGTCTGTGTGCTTAACGCTAAGGTATGCAAAATGTCACCACCATGAGATAAGTGTTCTATTATCTTTAAACTGTGCTTAAAAATCTGGGTGAAGGAATGCTGAGTATTGACTAAAAATACATAATTAAAAGTTCTGCTCAGCAAATAGGAAAATCTAATTTAAGGAAGCCACTGTCATTTTTTTCCCCCCAGAAATCATTCCCTTGGTTTAACAAGCAATTCTTTTCAGCTCTGAGTAAAGTAAATGTATTATTGAGCTATCTGACATGATTTAACACTAAGCAACCAATCACTACATGTGGCATAAAGAGCTGATGGAATTCTCTGGGAAGTAATTTCCGCCTAGGTGTTATGGGTTGGGAAAAACGGATAACCTGCGCTGAGTCTTTGAAGCACTAGTGGAGTCTGACTCAACACCTGTTCCACCCATGGACCCCTCTCTGCTTCCCTGCCCCCTAGGTCCTCACATCTATGGGGTCAGGAGAGTTCAGATGTAGAGGGAATGTATCTGCCCATTGCCACCAATAGGTGATAGCTATGTGGGTGTGTTATGGGGGGATGCAAAAGGGACTTAAAGTTCTTTTCCCTTGAAGCTTATGTAAAAATGGCTTTTTTCTTTCTCAAGGAGAAGAGGCTGGGCCTTTTCTTTCTTTCTTTCTTTCTTTCTTTCTTTCTTTCTTTCTTTCTTTCTTTCTTTCTTTCTTTCTTTCTTTCTTTCTTAAGGGTACAAAACCTAAACTGTCACTAGGTATCTGAAACGCACACCCTCTCCACCAAAGTCAGGGCTCTCATGAGCTTTTCTTTTTTAATTGTAAGCGTTCAGTCATTTCACTGGGTCATTTCCAGTAGGCATGTGTTGTGATTGGATCACATGTAAGCATTTACAAACTGCCTCTGCCACCTTGAATCTCCCGTGAGAAGTTAGAACATCTACCCCATCTGATGAAGTTCCATTCCCTTAGATTTTGTTCTATCACCTAAACTGTTTTTGTCTTACTTCCCCAAGGTTCTTCTGTAGATGGTAGTAATAAATAGGTGGATAAACCTATTTCAGCTAATTTGATGAAAAATCCATTATCCTTTTCAACTTAAATAATGTCTAAAGAGCACTTAAGGACACCAAAGGGCTAATGAGGCTGGAAGCTGTGAAGACGAAGCAGGACTTTGATGGCTGTTTTGGGGCCAAGAGGACCTTTTGTCCCCCTTCTCTGTGCACCTTGTTGACAGTGGCTGTCTTCTGCTATTCCTAACAAGGCTGGGGAAGAGAAGTCAGCAAGTGCCCCTCTCAATTATCTCTGAATAATGTCTGCTCTTTGGCCCTGCCTGGTTCCTCCGCCAGGTCTGCATGGCACGAATCACCCAGAGGTTAAATGGTTTCTGGACAGAACATTCTGAAAGTTGGTGCCTTTAATGGAGTGGATTTTCCTTCCTCTCATAAAACAGAGAGGCACCCACGATGATGGTAGAATAGTCCATTTCATCTCTCTGTGAGAGAGGTGTAGGGTTCATCAATCGTTGCCTATCTAAAACAATTAAAAGAGAAAAGAAGTGCAAGGGTCCCACCCAAGTGTTTTTTCAGGTAAATGCAGGAAGATGGAATTTGGAATTATATACTTAGTCTTAATGTCAGAGGCCATTAACATGCTATGGGCATAGCTACATATTAATGCTTCATTTCATTTCAAAAAAAGAGGGGCTGGGATTGTGGTTCAGTGGTAGACTGCTTGCCTCGCACATGTGAGGCACTGGGTTCAATCCTCAGCACCACATAAAAATAAATTTAAAAAGATATTGTGTCCATGTATAACTAAAAAATATTAAAAAAAAAAAAAGAGGAAAGAAGAGAAAAACATGTACACTTGAGAGATGCTGCCAGGCATAAGGAAGAAGGCAGGGAAATGGCAGTCCCTGCTCACAGGGACTTTCCCCTGAGTGCAGAGTGATGGAAATGTCATCAGCTGTCTGAGGCTGTTAGGAAACCCCGGTGTCTGAAAAGAAGATGAGATTATGAAAATAATTGAGCAGTGGAGATACCTATAAAATCATTAAAGTGTGAGAGGAAAGAAAAAGAAAATGAAAGCTTAGGGTATCAGGAAACCTTTTATTTAACAATCTCAAATTAATAAAGTCAAAATAAAATGTGGTCACATGACCTACACAGATTTGAAATAGTACCAGTAGTGTGAAATCATGAAGACAAGATTATGACTTTTATATAGCACTAAGGGAAATTTCAACATATGAGAAGCTAAGAATAAGTAAATCTCCTAGCTCTCCCTGAAGAATTTAAAATATATATGAAATATATATGTATAAAATACACAAACAAATATGTACATAAAACAAAAATCTTTAAAATTTTAATTAAAATTTTGACTTAAATTCAGATTAGACAGAAGAAACTATATATGTTTTCATGTATGTATGGGGGTGGAGACTGTTGTGAAGATAAATCTATTTACAAAAAAACTCACCTTATTTTATATGTAAGCATAAAAATGTTTTTATATACTGACATACATATTCCATTTCTTTAGCTGACGTTTTGATTTCAAGTTTGTTTACTGAAAAAAAGTGATCACTTTAGTCACCAGAAACCTTTATTTTTTGTTTGCTTAAGTTTAGTGAATTTAAGCAGTCTTGAAGTTTGCCTTGTCAATACTGATAGAAAAAATATTATGCTATCTCAAACATGCACTGACCCATTCTTCTGTGATCCATAGATTTGTCTTCTTTTAAGTTCTGCTTCTTCCCTGCTTTCCGGCAGTGTGTGGACCATCCACATAAGCCTTCCATTGATCTGCAGACTGTCAGCAAGGCAGAAGGGCTTCGCCATCTGCTTAGCTGACAGGGGCTTTGGTTGAGTGTGTTGAAGGGCACCTCTCACTCTGATAACAGCAGCTGCCAGTCCAGGAAAAGGAGACCCAGGTCCACCTGTCTGATCTCCACATCCCCAGTACGATGGGATCAACCAGACCTGCCATTCAAACCTGTGAAGTGTTTGCTGTTAAGATGTAGCAACTCAGCTTCCATTCCCTCACCAAATCATCTTCTACAGATTTGTGGACAGGAATGGGACTGTGACCTTAGATTTAATAGGATTTTCACTTTATGTTTTCTATTTATATAGACAAAACTTGGGCAATCAGAATACAAAGGTCAGGCAAAAGTAACTCTTTCACTTCAAGTGGTAGTGTCATCCTCTAAACCCATTTTGACTCCATTTATTCTACATCTGGCTTTTTAATTTGCTGCATGATTTTTATGTAACTGCTTTAACACATCAAGTTAAGTCATCCACCATCACCTACCCAAACATCTAACTCACCTTGTGATTAATTAGTAGGTGATTGATAAACATAATAATATGATATGAAATGATGGAAGCCATTGTTACTAGAAAAAGAAAAGGACATTGCATAATAAGCACACCTCCAGAAGAAATATAATTTGAAAAAAATCCAAGAATAGACATCAGGTTAGATAGAAGAAGCAAATCAAACATGTTTGCATATATTTGCATACATGTATGGGGCTGGGGACTTTTGTGAAGATAAATCTATTTACAAAAACTTGCCTTATTTTATATGTAAGTATAAAAAGCTTTTTATACTCATATACGTATTCTATACATTTTATTTTTTAAAAAAAGATATGAATATTGATTATCAAATGCTCCAGCTAGCTACGTGAATGAGTATGCTTAGGTTACCCTAGATATAAAATAAGTCGTTAAGATTCAGATCTAGGAATGTTCCCGGGAAAGCTCATGTGTTAGTCAATGCAGGAAGGTTCAGGGATGAAAATCTAAATCATGAGAGTGTGACCTCGCCAGTGGAGTCATTAATTCATTTGAATGGACTGCACTACTGTGTGGTACCACTAGGCATGGCAGGGGGTCACTGGGTGCCTGGCCTTGGATTATATTTGTCCCTAACTTCTCCAGCCCTCTGTTTCTCTCTCTCTCTCTCTCTCTCTCTCTCTCTCTCTCTCTCTCTCTCTCTCTCTCTTTCCTTCCTACCTACTACCATGAGCGGAGCACCTTTCCTCTGCCCTACCCTTCTGCCATAATCATCTGCTTCACCTCAGACCCAGATCAATGGAATCAGTCTACCACAGGCTGAGGCCACTGAAACCATCTGCCCCAAATAACCTTTTCCTTCTCTAAGTTGTTTTTGGTATTTTGGTCACAATGACAAAAAGCTGACTAATAGGAGTTAATATAGTTTCATCGATTTGGTTACATCAGATTGGAGAATAAAAGAATGCAGGCTGTATTTTTCATATCATTGCACTACATTTATTTAAACTCCTCCTCAATGTAGGTCACAATTAATTTCCCAAGATTTTGTTGTTAGAAGAGCAAATTATTGTTATTTTTGGATCGTTTTATTCTTTTGAGATTGTCACTTAAATTTCTTTGCTATAGCATCTCAGCATGCAAGTACTTACTGGCTCAGCTGTGTGGCCCTGGGACACCATTCCCTCGCCCCCTCCCACTGAAGCCACAGCAGTGTTAGGTGCCGCTGCTCATTTTTGTTCTCTTCATACCACTCTTGCTTTAAAAACATGTGGTTTTTTTTGGCCTCTCTTGTAAGCAATACTGAGTGATGGCCTCCCAAGTCTAAGTTTAGTATTTTTCTTGCCTTTATCCCCGTTGCTTATGAGAGTGACCATACTTAACAGATAGTGGCATTACTCCATAATCCCAAGACTACTTTGTTGTGTTCATTCTATATACAATTTCGGTATGCTAAATCTGCCTGAAATGCAATTGGTTTGGAATCATAATTTACAGAAGATAAAAGTGGACACATCACATTAAAAACAGACATAAGATAAGGAAAATTTATATAGTAAACAATATTAGGCATATTTAAAATTGGAGGTGCAAGTCAATGCATTTGTTCTCAAAATTTAACATAAACGGTCATCACAGTTTCAACCGGTTCAATGTGTGTTATGAACCAAGCTCAGAGCTGGGGCGTTGCACAACTTTAGTCTTCACTGCAACCTTGCCAGGTGGTTTCATGTCCATCCACCAGATGAAGAGACTAAGGTTCATACTGTTTATTGAACTTAAGCAGCAAAGTTGCAATTAGAAATAAAGACTTCTCTTCTCTGAGCTGAGATTGCTTCCTGAGACCTCTCAGACTTAACCCTGTGTATATAGTGATTTGTTGGAAGAAGATGGATGTGAACAGTTGGAGTCTCTTTTTTATCACAGAGCACAATTGTTCCTATCATAGTGGCAATATCAATATTCTATCTAGCTTAAACTTTAGAAAAGAGATATGTAGAAAATAATGATCAACTCTTTTCATAGTTTATAAGATTTTTATACTGACCAATATTTTATATTCTTATAGTTTAAAATGTTGGGCTCTATTCTGGTAAGGTGAATTCTTGTTTTGTTTTAGTTCAGTTTAAGACATTTTCAGGAGCCATGTTGCTTAAGTTAATATTCAGAAAAGAAAAAAGTTTCCTGAAAATTATTTTTATAGCCCAACAAATTAGTTTTGTTTTCCTGCCTAAGCTTATCCCTACATATAATGTGTGTGTGTAAAAATATGTGCTAGTAATATGTCTCAATTTAACAGATGACCTGCTTACAGAATTAATTTCTTTTAGAAACTGGTTATTGAAAATAAGGTGAAAGTTTCCTTGGAGGTTTTCCAGAGCGTCAATAGGGTACCTGATCCTGAGGACACCCTCATTAGCATTGCATTCTCAGGTAACATGAAAAAGTTTACCTGAAAAAGACCCTGAATCCAGGTAGGGAAACACACTTTAGTGTAATTGGAATACTAAATCTTATCACACAAATTTACAAAGAGCAACTAAGGAGATTACTGCATAAAGCCTTATGTTAGAAGAAGTGGAAAACAGAAGATAATGTGAGATGTGGCTTCTCCGTTCAAGGAATTGTGATCCGGTAAATAAGATCTAGCTCAAACAACAACAGAGCAAAAGAAATTCCCAAATGAGTGATAAGGACAAAAAGGGATTGAGAGGAAAGAGGGATTCTTGGGAGTGAACCAAATGTCCTGGAAATGTTTTATGGAAAAAAAAAAAAAAAATGGTTCATACTAGTTTGGAAACACAAACTATGGGGCAAAAGAAGATAAGAGAATTTTAGGTCTAAAACCAAAGTAGATGGGGAAGCACAAAGAAAAGGAAAAAAAAAAAAAAAAAGGTCAGTGGCTCAGGTGGGTTAAAACAGAGAATAGGGGGATGAGTGACAACAAGGATCTGCAGAGGTCATAAGAGCCTGGGTCTCTTTTCACTGGCTGACACACAACAGTGCTTTGGTAAATTGGAGTATATTTGTTTATTTGTTTGTTTCAAGAATCTAGGCAGTTAAATAAAATAGAGTGAGAAACTTCAGAAGCAAAGTTCTAAAATGGCCAAGTGAACATTTTTTCTCTTAATGGTAAAATTGTAAAGACTTCCCAGTAAATTAAAGCATGCAATTACAGATTTTAAAAAGATGGACGAACGCCCAGTTAAAGACTCTGTGATTGATTCACCTCAAATGAATAATCCCAAGATCATGAAAATATAATTTTGTCTTTACAAAGTAAACATTTTCACGTTCCATTAAAACGTATCCATTTGTTTTACGAATGCTGTTCATGGTCCTTTTCTTTAGTGTAAGTGAATTATGCATGACTTTAGTGTATAGAAGTATTTTTCTTCCTATAGTGAAAAGATATTAAGGATCCAGAGTTCTTTTAAAATGTAATATTGTGAAAGAATGTTCTTAAATATTAAAGAGCTAAAACAAAGATGATCATTCATGTTGCTGTTAATCAATACTGTTTCTCCTCTTGGCCAAAAGTAATTTTTAAAGAAACTCATAAAAGCATAGAACGTGGGAGGCAAATGCTGAATTTTGCAAATTTTAAGAAGTGGGGCATAATACCATACTGAAAAAATAATATCTACCTAGAAATGATTGGATAACAGAGGTACATCTGCAAAAAAATAGTGTTTTCACCCAGAAGTTAGCTGTGCTTTGGAAATATTGTGTAGAATGTGCATTAATAGGATAAAAATTCTGTTCCATATATTATATTGTACTTATGTAGTCACATACTGTGAAACAGATCTTTGTTGTTTTCATCCAATGAATGTTAGGTTTTTACATTGTAATGACATATGTTGGAATGTGGAATTTCCTCTTCATTCTTGTATTCTATGCCTAAATAGTCCCCCTAATAAGATTATTTTATGTCATCATCCACATAAAAATCACACTGATTTACTGAGCAGAACAAAATATATTAAGTGAAATAAATGATACTTGATTAAAAACTAATATTGTTGAAAAACAAAGAAGCATGAGGATGAGAATAATAAGACTTGCAAGTCCAATATCATGGAACTTAAGAAGGATAAAGCTGCTTACGTTTTGGCAAGTATTGTAATATTTAGATGAACATTTCTTATGTGATTAGATTATGAAATAAAGCCAGCTAGCTTCGTCAAGTTTTAAATACTGTGTGAGCATAGAAGCATGTGTTCTTTTGACTATGTCAGCAGATTTCAATATAAGTAATATCTTTAAATGTTTCTGATAGTTTTGAACTTTGGAAGAAATTTTTCATTAGCTAAAAATTATTTCTAATACAAACGAATACTTAGGTTGCCAATGTGTATTAGTGAGGCTTCTGTCACTGTGACAAAATACCCGACAGAATTCAGCTTCAACGAAGGATTTATCTTGTCTTATGGCTTTGGTGATCTCAGTCCATAGTCCGCTGGCTCCATTCCTTTTAGGCCTCTGATAAAGAGCGTGTGATGAAGCAAAGGTGCTCAGCCTATGGTGGCCAGAGAAAGAGGGTGGGGGGAGAAAGAGGAAGAGAGGTGGGGGGAAGGGTCACGGTCCCAATATTCTCTTCAGCAGCAAGCCTACAGTGACTTCGTCCAACTATCTGACATCCCATGAAGGTTGCCCCACCTCCCAGTAGTGCCACAGGCTGATGCCCAAGCCTTTAGCACGTGGCCTTTGGAAGATATTTCAGATCCAAACCAAAATATCATGCCAATCACTGAGCCACCTCTGCATGTTTCACATATGACAAAACTTCCACTTGGATACTTTAGTGTTTCATTTCACAAATTAATAGCCAGCTAAACTTCTGGATGGTTAAAAATAAGGAAATACAATTCATTCAGAAACCCAAACTTGCCATGGATGTTTATTTAGTTTGGAATGCATGTTAAAGCAAATCTGATCTACCTTTATCACTTATATTGATAGAAGCTATTGTACAGTTTTTTTCTTTTCTGTTTCAATAGTTACAAATTCCTTAGTTTTCATAAACATGCATCTGCTAATCCCCTCAAAGATTTTGCCTCTCCAAATTAATCAATAAGTGAATAAATTTACTAAACATAAGAATATTATTACTTAATAATGATGGGTTTATTTCCCATCAATTTTTTATTCTCTTAAATGGAGGAATCATAAATGTTACAGTTGGTTTAAATATATGTTTAGTCTTTACTGAAATAAGTCATTTCCATTTTCCCAATATATTAAATATAATTTGGTAATTATATTGTGCATAAATTATATGCATGCTTTTTGCATATTAGTTTTGTATTTGAACAGAAACTTAGTTGAAGTTTGCCATTCAACTTCACGTGAGTAGTACTGGTTTATACTAACCCCCTGTGATCCAAGACTATGGGTGGAATCATACATTTCCTTCATCTTTTCTGTTATTCTCAATGTAAAGTACATAGACATTTTTTCAAAAGAAAAATAATTGAAAACCATGTAACCACTTATTGTTCCCTATTACACATCCACTCACGAGCAACACCCTTCTCATCTAGTTTTTTCTCCATTTCGACACATTTTATGCTCTGAAGCTAGATAATTCTTCAGGTACCTTCATTTTTGCATTAAAAAAAAAAAAGACATACAAACTTTTGCACCTGTCAATGAGTGTAGCAATGAGTGTTCACCTTCTTCTTTATGGATCATCTACTTAAGGCAGATTGCGCTGCTCACTCCTCCACAGCCCTCCCACATTCTCACCTCTTGGCTGTGAGCTCATGTGGGTGCAGAGACCTCTCCCATCTTTGGACTCCTATTGCATCAGGCATGGGTAATGATCCAGTACAGGCACACCCAGACCCCTCTCTAGGCCTTCTCTGCCCTCTGGCAATAGCATTTCCTATGCTCCCTGTCTTCCTGCTTCATACCCATCTCAAAGCCTGTTCACTTTTATTGGGTTAGAAGTTTCTTGACAATTCTCCATTAGCCTGCCTTCCTCCTTCCTTTCTCCCTTCCTTCCTTCCTTCCTTCCTTTCTTTCTTTCTTTCTTTCTTTCTTTCTTTCTTTCTTTCTTTCTTTCTTATTCTTTCTTTCTTATTTTTTCTTTTAACCTTGGTACTGGAGATTTAAACCAGGGGTGCTTTACCACTGAGTTATATCCCCAGCCCTTCTTGTTTTTACTTTGAGTCTTCATACATTTTCTAATCTCTTTGGAAATATTTGTCACCCAATATTATTTGAGCAATGATTTTCCCCTTGTCATCTTCCATGTCTGACTTCTACCAATGCCCACAAGTAAGAGAAACCAGACCCTGGGTGATTCATTTGTATGTTTCGGTAATATTTGAGAATAATAAACAACTACTCTGTTACTGTTGATATCTATTAATAAGTACACACTTATTTCCTAATTATTGGAAAGATTATAGTTTAAAATTTAAAACGATTTTCTCTTGATTTTTAAACCAATAAACACATATGATGTTAACATTTCTAAAGTATAACCTGTAAATTTCCTAGCTCTTTTTGCATTTGTGACTCTGAATGAACTTGAACTTTCTATTTCATCTATATATTGGGTATTTGCTTTTTTATCAACATGTTTACATAAGAGAGTTTCAGTATTAATTCCAAGTTTCATATAGCTATGTTATCACTTAGTAAAAGTTATCTAGTCTCTTATCAGCGGATATTAATATGAAGTTGAAGGTGTAAAATAAACATTGTATCTTTTCCAATATATTGTTGAATATAGAAGTCCCCCAAATTGCTACTTGTACAAAAATTGATAAAAATATATGAAATTGGCATATAGCAATTACTGTAAGTCATTCAACCTATTTCAGTGGGGTCCACTTTTTTTATTAAAACCAAAATAAAATCATTTCAGTCTCTTTAAAAAGAGAGAGATGATAAATAGAAAGAAGATAACCTTACTTTAAGAACAGTAAATTACTTTGGAGGACTCTTTTTAACCTCTTTCACACCCCAGACACCAACACCATCAGATTTAGACACAACAGAACTTCTAGAGAAAAGGATTAAAAATAAAATGACAGGTGAGCTTTTTAATTAATTTAAAGGTGTCAGACAACACTTGCCAATGTAATATGACAATGTTTGCAATTATAAATACAAAGAAATGAGCTCAAGTTACATAGGTCAACAATAAATGACAATGTTCTTACAGAATAAAATAACAAAATTCAAGAATAAATGCAAAGAAAACTACTTTTTTATTTTCTGCATGGGCTGAACCTTGGAATAGCCACTGTGACCCAATTGTTTGGTATATTCAGAGAAAACAAATGAGAAGCTCTGATTCCTTGGGCAAATAGGAGATGAAGGAAATGGATACAGCTGCTCTCCTCCCTAGTGGTCAATATTAGCACACTGGAAAAATCCCAGCAACAGAGTCTCATATGGATGAACAACTAATTGAGGAAGAATGAACATGTGGAATATTCCATAAGTATTAGAGTGAAATCTTTTATAAAAACTGAGGCAATATAAATTTTATATAGTGCCTTTTCTTCTAAAGATGTTAGAAATATTAGTACATGTGTCAAAAGAGGAATTTAATTCTCTTTCATTGAACTTATACATATAATGTATATGTTCACATTTTCTACATTAATTTGTAGTATACAGTTTAATCCCTTCATTCAAAATTTTGGTTTTCCCACAGCAAATGAAGACTTCTTTAATCTTCCTGAAAAGTCGCCAAAATATGTAGATAATAACATATCACAAGTATTTCCGTAGAGAAATGCTTCATTGCTACTAGACTATAAGTGTGCCGGGGCAGGGTTTTGGTGGTTTGTACTGCTGTGTCTTGGGGTTTGGGCAGTGCATGGCTCCAAGTGACCACCCAGCATGAAGGAAGGAACTGTCACACAAAGTTGGAAATGCGGAACCCTAGTGCACACAACCAGTCACTGTCAATCCAGTGCGGGCAAGACCGCTCCTGTGAAGCAGACACATTCTACCAACGCTTGCCGTCACTGTTGGAAGAGAAAGCACTGCTGAGCATCCCAGAAAGACTCAGCAGAGAGATCTCAGGTACATTCTAATGCCCATTTCCCAGGTGTTGGGAAAACCAACAGCGGACATTCAGCAGAGTGCCGTAAAGGAAAGGAAAGCCTTCTGCAGAAGCCAAAGGATGCAGCACTAAGTGGCAACTCTTTGAAAAAGTCTATCACAAACAAAACATCAGTAGGTGACAAATAAAGGGCTTGAAGCAAGAATTCATGTTTCAGTGCAGAACATATCAGGGGAAACAGAATGGGAAAAATTGCACAGTCCAGCTAGGACCATAAAATAAAATAATAACAGTCTTAGATCACAGTAAGTTTTAGCAACACCAGTTATGTTGCTGCCTGAAGCTATTGACACTTGGAGCAAGGACGCTGCGGGAGAAAATTCGGAGGCAGGATGGAAATGAAAAAGTTCTTTTATTCTTCTCTCTCCGGCTCCAGCAACCTCTAACCATACACACTCCTACAAACAACACCACACCACACACACAATGCGTTGACCCCATCTGTGCTGTCCCGGCCAAGTCTCGCGAGACCATGCAAATGGCACCGACCTGATCCACAATGTCCCGGGCCAAGTCTCATGAGACCATGGAAGGTAGTAATGCTATTGGCTCACAGCTATCCACAATCTTAGCTATCGCCTTAATTAGGGCTCCTGCACAGTTATATGGGGATGGTTAGTGGAAAATGATTATCAGAATCCTTCCCTTATATTATTTATTACGTTTATTTACATTTAGTCCTAGTATAGTATAAATTAAGTGATAAAGAGAATTCATCCCAAAATTTGGATTAAGGTATTAGAACATCTTTTTATTGTAATCATCACACAGTTGCAGATTACATGAACATGTGCATGAAAACATGGTTGTAGTAGCATTTATTTTGACATTAGAGCCAAGTTTACCATGTCTAGTATGGATAAGAGCAGGCAAGGAGTATTCTATACAAAATCCTGCCTACAGAAAAATAAATTCTGGGTAGGTGTGTAGTTTGTTACACTTCTTATACCCAGCCTTCAATTCATTATGCTACTGTGATAAAATGCAAATTTGGTATACTGATTTGGTATAACATCTTATATAATTTAAATTCAAATGTTATGAAATCATATTAACTTTTTATTACCTAATTTTTTTTAAGAATGGTTTAAAGACTCCCACGATGTAGAATATGTAAATGTAAATTCATTTACAAGGGCATTAACCTCAATATACAAAGCATCCTGATAGAGTCTCTGTAGGGTATATTGTTATTGCTAAATTAATATAGCCAGAATTCCAGTGCTGACAAAGCAGATGTTTTACATGCAAATATTTATCTTTTGTTGTTTTTATGCTTATTGCTTACCCCAAATCCAGATTTGATGAATATCTATGAGAGAATTCTAATTAGTTCACCAGTAGAAATAGGAAGGAATTGCAGGTAATGACACTATAAACCAACTCCAATCCCCTTATGAGCATATATATGTATATTTAATTGCTAATTTGTTTGGAATCATTGCTGAAAATATTTTGGAATAATGAATAATACCCCTGCTTCCACAATCACCTAAGGATAAATATTCAAATTTGGCTGTCTTGGAATTTAATGATTGCTAAATAAATCTTTTAAGTTATGGTTTCAATGCACTTTTAACTTGATTAATAAATATTTATATATGAGCTGAAGCTGTATCCTTTTAACAGCTTTCTTAAGCCCACCAAATATGCTTTTTAAACTTCTAAAGCCCAAGGAAAGACACCTGTTTTTCAAAGAATCTCCTGGGTCATGTCTTTCCATGAAAGACAACTCCCTCCACCCATTTATTGCCAAGCACACTATACATGGAAAAATAATATAAAAAAGAAAGTTGTAGTGGCCATGTCAGAAGAGAAAAATGGAGCAGTGAAATACAGAACAGATTCTAGAATGAAAATGCCTTCCACATCATTACAGAAAAATGGACAATTCCTTAAGAGAGGGTGAATTGAATGTGCAAGTAAAATATGGTAAATTTAGAGCCCTGCCACATGGCACACATTTAAAATAAAAGCAAATGATGGAGAAAGCTGACATGAAAACCAAGTCCTAAAGCAGCAGGAAAAGAATTATAAGAACAGCTTTTTATTTTAGGCACCCAGGAGGTGCTACCTCAAACTGCAGTGTTGGAAGCACAGGGAAAGACAGGGGAGGTCTCCCTTGCCCTTGGTGAACTGTTCTGCAATTGATGATGATGGTGGTGGAGAAGTAAGGTGTTTTGGAGTAGGCAGGTCACACTGCCCAGGGAGAGAAAGGAGACATGGGGACCCATTAGGAGGCGAAGCTGAGAAGACCTGACAATGGATTGGTCAGGAGAAGTGAGGGAGAGGAAGAACCCCCCAGGAATCTCAGTTTTCAGGCTTATAAACTCTCGAGTATGTTTTAGTCAAGTTACTTACTTATTTTTACACCATTTATACACAGATAAACCATGTTTCTTTATCACAACACACTGTTGGACAATTGCTAAGATTGTATTAAAGAATCGTCTTATCTATATACAAATGAACATTGTCTGCATTTATAATGAATGTAAGTTATCTTTGATTTCGATGTTGGGGTCTTGTTTACCTCATAGGATGAACTGGGAATCTTTTTGTTGTTGCTGTATTATTTTCTAAAAAGAAAACTTCAGCAATGTTGGAAGTGCTAATTCTCTAGCTATTTGTTTAATCTATCCTAAGGTAGAAAGCTCCCCATTTTGGAGGAAGGAAGGCTCTCTGGATTGACTTTTCCATGTCTTTTGGGTATTAGTCTTGATAGCATTTCTACTTTGTGAAATGATTTTGGTAGTGGATACTTTTGCACACACATACTCCACATAATTGTGTGCATTGCAGTCTTTTACTATTTAGATTCTGCTCCATAATATTTTCATATCCCAGTTTTTGCCATTGCTGTATTTATCAGTCTTCCTTTCTTCCCTGTGATCAGACTTTCTAAAGACTTCACTCGTCTTTTCTAGACTCCAGTTTTCAAATATTCACATGTTTTATGTTTCAATCATGTCTTCTGTCTGTATTAAGCCTGGGAATTTATAAAAGATATTATTTAATTATACTTCTAGATTCTTGAGTTGTAATCATCCCTCATTTATTTTACTTATGCAGTATGTTCTAATAAAGCCATTAATCCCAAGAGATTTTTCCTTCCTTTCATTTCTTTAATATTGCACAGGTTTTAATTAAACCCCCATTTTTGCCATTCCTTTCTAAGCAACTGCAAGTTGGCTTTTGATTTCCTGTTATCAATAAAGGTGTTCAAAGACTGCTAGCAGGATGTGGTTTCAAATGAAGGAAGAGGCAGGACAATAAAGATTGGGGTGAGACAAGGCAAGGAAGGAAATGCAAGGCTTTTGTGGTTGGCATGTACTTCCATGGCATGTAGGGGTGAGAGGGACACACGTGTGACACCAACCTTGTGTAATTAATTATGTAGCTTTTCTTTGTGGACGATTACATAATCTGTTTTTGGAAATGTTTCATGAACTCTTTCAAAAGCACTTGAAATAATTTATCCTGATGACAGATTCATTATTATCTTTGTTATTCAAATCTTCCTAAGTCCTTTAATATTATTAGTTTTCTTTGTCTGTATTTGAGGAAAAGGTCATGAATCCTAAGAGCAGTATTGGCTTAATAACACGTCCTTTACTTTTAATATGCTGAATGAATGACGTTTTCTTCATACATAAAATTTCTTTTTATGTAAGTAAAGGTGCATACTTTTTGTATTTCCACCACTGCTAGGCATATAAAAAAGGTTCATTAATTTTCTATCTTTTCACATTAATATTTTCCTCATTGCTCTATAAAATAAAAAAAGAATTTTCCTTTGACCTTTAAAATTACAAGAGGATCCATCCCTTTGTCACATAAAATGTTCCACTTTACACTAGTTTTGACTTTAAATTTCATATTATCTGATACTTATAATAGTGCCCTTTTTCTTTGCTTTTTTCTTTCTTTTTATATACTGCTATATGTATTTTTGTTCATTTCTTATATTCAATCTTTCTTAGAAATAACTTTGTCATCATCAGTATTAAAAGGATGCAATTACATTTTTTGTTGTAAAAATAATCTTTAAATGTTTGTTCTTTAATAAAGCATGAACTCAACCACACTTTATAACTTACATTTTAAATTTCATTCCACTGTTGCTTGTGCTTTTTTATTTACCATAATCTCTGGTATTACTTTATTGGCCTTTATTTGTCTAAACTGAATTATCAAATTACCTGAGAGATTACATACTAGTAATTTGAAGAATTTGTTATACATTTTGTGTCGCTAACACATTTGAACATTCTGCGTTAATGAATAATTTCTATCAGAGTCACAAGCACACATTTACCTATCAGATCCTTTCCATCTGCCACAAGCAGGCCCAGGGATGCTTGCTACCTGTCGATATTTTCAAAACAGGGACTTCTGAAGACCTATGAATTCTCTACATAGGACACTAACAGACTGATCAAGAACCACACATCCCACGGAACACACAGCTCTGTGTGACGGCTGAACATGCAGCCAGCCAAGGGCGCTGCTGTTGATACTTCCCGGGCCAAACAGGTGCAGCCTGGTTGCCACCTGTAGGATCAGTGCTGCCTTATTGCTTGACTGAGGACTTTCTCTTCCACAGTGGAGCTGCAATTCAGTAGTTCACGTTAATACCTGGTTCTATCCTCAAACACAAGGGGTGAGGAATTTGAGGAAAATCTTCCAGATTCTTTACTCTCTAGTAGGGGGTTCACAGACATACTTCAGGCCGTTTCCCTGGGGGTCTCAGTGGAGTTGAGCTCTGGTCTCACCCAGGAGCCCCCCCCCCCCCCCCGTGCCTGTGCACTCCTGTTGGTGGTTCTGCCTTTCCTGGATTGTTGTATCTGCTCCCTTGCTCCTGCTTTCTGCATGTAGATTGGTGTCACCATTATAGGGTTCTACATGGATTTGTCTTGAACCACCTGATAGAGATGTCTGCTCTGCCCTCTGCATTGCAGCACTATTTACCACAGGCACTAGGTGGAAACAATGGAGGTGTCCACCAACAGACATTGGATAGAATATAGTATTGCACTTATAGTGGACTATTACCCAGCCTTAGGAAAGAAGTGGCCCTGCCGTTTGCAACACAGATGAACCCCAAGACCACTATTCTAAGTGAACAAAAGTAGATACTTAAAGGCAAATACTGAATGATATCACTTATATGTAGAATTCTTAAAAATTTGAGTACCTAGAAATTGAAAATAGAAGTGGTTGCCAGAGTTGGAGGAGGTGGGGGGGAAACGGAAAAGGGGGGACCAAGGGGGAAAATCTGCATTTATAGAGGATGCATAAGTCTAGAGACCCAGTGGGCAATAGGAGGGCTGAAGTTTAGAGCACTGAACCACAGACTGTCTGTTTCCTAAGAGAGCAGAATTAAGGAGAAGAGGAAGAGGGAAAAGGAGGAGGAGGAGAAGAGGAAGAAATAAAGGCAAATATATGAGATGATGGGTATGTTAACTTGCTTGACTCAAGGAGTCACTCAATTATGTATGTTTATATCAAAATATGTACATCTCAAATGTACACAATAAAATCTAAAACTTTTGAAAAACAAAATAAAGCATTGTAGCAATTTTTAATACTTAGTAAATTAAAATGTATCAAAGTTATTGTCAGCTAATAGTCAAAACTATGTTCCTATTATTGTCAGCTAGTAGTCAAAACTATGTTCCCTTGTTTTAATCCAATTTTTTAAAAAATGATATAATAATTACTCAGGAAGTTTATTAATCTAGTCAGAACATATTTATTTGGTAGCTTTTATGGTCAAGTTACTATAGCTGCAACAATAAAACCCGTATTCTTTTTTTTTGGGGGGGGGTGTTACATTTTTTTGTTTTGTTTTGTTTTTTTATTTTATTTTATTTTTTATTTTTCCTTTTTTTATTTATAATAGTAGTATGTATTACAATTCATAATGCACATATATAGCATCTTTTTACATACAACTGTTTGTATACAAAGTATATAAGTACCGTTCAGATCTTCAATCATGCATTTAGGATAATGATATCAATCTCATTCAACCACCAATTTTTTTTCCCTTTTTCCCCCTCCCTCCCCCTTGCTCCCTCCCTTCCCCTCCCTTTCCTTTGACCATTCCAGTGTTCCTCTAATCCTCCTATGTACCCCCATCCAACAACACTGTGAACTAGCCTCCTTATATCAGAGAAAACATTTGGTATTTGGATTTTCAGGATTGGCTAACTTCGCTTAGCATTACATTCTCCAACTTCATCCATTTACCTGAAAATGCCATTATTTTATTCTCTTTTATTGCTGAGTAAAATTCCATTTTGTATATATACCACATTTTCTTTATCCACTCATCTACTGAGGGACATCTAGGTTGGTTCCACAACCTACCTACTGTGAATTGTGCTGCTATAAACATTGAAGTGGCTGTGTCACTGTAATATGCTGTTTTTAAGTCCTTTGGAAATAGACCCAGGAGTGGGATAGCTGGGTCATAGGGTGGTTCCATTCCCACTTTTCCAAGAAATCTCCATACTGCTTTCCATAGCGGTTGCACCATTTTGCAGTCCCACCAGCAATGTATGAGTGTGCCTTTTTCCCCACATCCTCTCCAACATTTATTGTTGTTTGTGTTCTTGATAGCTGCCAATCTGACTGGAGTGAAATGAAATCTTAGAGTAGTTTTGATTTGCATTTCTCTAATTGCCAGTGATGTTGAGCATTTTTTTCATGTATTTGTTGATGAATCGTCTATCTTCTTCTGAGAAGTGTCTTTTCAATTCCTTAGCCCATTTATTGATTGGATTATTTTTTTGTTGTTGTTGTTAAGTTTTTTGAGTTCTTTATATATTCTAGAAATTAGTGCAGTATCTGATATGCACGTATTAAATATTTGTTCCCAATTAGTTGGCTCTCTATTCACCTCACTGATGGTTTCTTTTGCTGAGAAGAAGCTTTTTAGTTTAAATCTATCCCATTCATTAATTCTTGGTAATAATTCTTGCACTACAGGATTCTTATTAAGGAACTTGGGACCTACTCCAACATGTTGGAAATTGGAGCTTACTTTTTCTTCTATTAGGCGTATTGTCTTTGGTCTAATTCCTAGGTCCTTGATCCACTTTGAATTGAGTTTTGTGCATGGTGAGAGATAAGGGTTTAATTTCATTTTGTTGCATATGGATTTCCAGTTTTCCCAGCACCATTTGTTGAAGAGGCTATCCTTTCTCCACTGTACATTTTTGGTGCCTTTGTCTAATATAATATAGCTGAAATTATATGTATTAGTCTCTGTATCCTCAATTCTGTACCATTGATCTACCAGTCTGTTTTGGTGCCAATACCATGCTGTTTTTGTTACTATTGCTCTATAGTATAATTTAAAGTCCGGTATGGTGATGCCCCCTGCTTCACTTTTCTTGTTCAGGATTGCTTTGGCTATTCTGGGTCTCTTATTTTTCCAAATGAATTTCATGACTGCTTTTTCTATTTCTTTGAATTGCATTGAACCTGTATAATGCTTTTGGTAGTATGGACGTTTAGACAATATTGATTCTACCTATCCAAGAGCAAGGTAGGTCTTTCCATCTTCTGAGTTCTTCTATGATTTCTTTCTTTAGTGTTCTATAATTTTCCTTATAGAGGTCTTTCACCTCTTTCATTAAATTGATTCCCAGGTATTTTTTTTTTTTGATGCTATTGTAAATGGGGTAGTTTTCATCATTTCCCTTTCAGAGGCTTTGTCACTGATGTACAAAAATACCTTTGACTTACGGGTATTGATTTTGTATCCTGCTACTTTGCCAAATTCATTTACTAGTTGCAAAAGTTTTCTGGTAGAGTTTTTTGGGTCTTCTAGGTATATTATCATGTCATCAGCAAATAGTGCTAATTAGAGCTCTTCTTTTCCTATCTGGATCCCTTTAATTTCTTTCATCTGTCTAATTGCTCTGGCCAGAGTTTCCAGTACTATGTTAAATAGCAGTGGTGTAAGGGGGCACCCCTGTCTTGTTCCAGTTTTTAGAGGAAATGCTTTCAATTTTTCTCCATTTAAGATAATGTTAGCTCTGCACCTTGCATAATTAGCTTTTATAATGTTGAGATATGTTCCTGATATTCCTAGTTTTTTCAGTGTTTTGAACATAAAGGGGTGCTGTATTAAAACCTGTATTCTGGACTTCATGAAACATACACTCCAAGGGGAGCATGTACTTCTGCTTATTATGAAACACACTTATTTAAAATTATATCAGCCGGGTGCGGTGGTGCACGCCTGTAATCCCAGCACTTTGGGAGGCTGAGGCAGGAGGATCGCGAGTTCAAAGCCAGCCTCAGCAATGGTGAGGCACTTAGCAACTCAGTGAGACCCTGTCTCTAAATAAAATACAAAAAAGGGCTGGGGATGTGACCCAGTGGACGAGTGCCCCCGAGTTCAATCCCTGGTACCAAAAAAAAAAAAAAAAGAAAAAAAAAGAAAAAAAATATATATATATATATCAATGATGAAAGCAAGATGAATACAAGTGAAGTCAGGTGCGAGGATACTCCAGAAAGCCAGGTTAAGTGGGGAAGTTATGAAATTATGATTGAGGAGCTGACACTTGAATTTGAATAGAACTATGAAATTATTAAAAAAAAAAAACTCTTAAGTTATTTTAAAATAATTCTTTACATCTAACAACCATGCTTTTATTAAAATGGATGGATGGGTTAGATGCATTGACTCTCACTGTGCTGTATCAGTGAGCCTGATAGAGGACAGACAGACTTGAGTGGTGGGAACATGGGAACAATTCTATAAACTGGGTCACTGTGCTGACCCCCACATGCTTTCTGTTTTAAAAAGCAATTTCCTGCAGCCGTGCCTAGCGTAAGTCCACAGGGTATATGAAAGCAGCAAACTAGCTGCTTTCTTCAGAAGAAACGAAGGTCCGAAATTTTGATGAGAACACCACAAGTTACCTTGAAGTGTGTGTGTGTCAGGGGAGCTTTGTAACCCTGGAACTCAGGAAGATAAGGATAATTCCCCCAACCATAAAATCTGGAAGGATAGGTCCCAATTAATACCCATCAGCGTGGGTTAAAGTGACCTAGTGTTGTCATGGCAGTGGGGACTTTAAAGTCTGACGTCATTCTGCTATCAGTCAAAAGTCAAGAACTGGAACTGAAAACTTTCCTGGGAACCCCAATAAAACTGAAGGGCCAAGTGATCTCTCTCTACTCTGAGAGGACTCACCCTATCCTTCTACTATCCCATCAATAAACTCGTGTCTGTAACTTTGAGCGACTTGTCTGAAATCTTTTTGACTTGATCACAAAATCACCTTGGGATTTGAAGGGGAACTTTCATACTGTCTCAGTTTTCTGGATGACCCCAGCCCTGTTACAAGCTTACCTGTCCCAGGTGATGGAATATTTGCATCCTTGGAGGTGACCCAGACACACTCTCCTCAGAGCTCTTTGCCTTGAGATAAAGTAGGAAAGTTTCTCTCTCATTTATTTTAACATGGTCAATATACTTAACTAGGTCCATTTGCCCTAAATGAATAAATTGAGGATGGGAAACTAAAGTAACATAAGTGGTATATGTTTGAATATGAGACTATGTCACCAAGAGAAAGCGAGAAAGCTGTAGGATTAAAATCATGTAATATATACTGACCTGTGGGGCAAATAACAATGTGAGCACGTGCACACACACACACACACACACACACACACACACAATCAGAAAACACCCCTGTAAAATAACACTAGTTAACTTCTTTCTGGGTCTTGATTATCTGCATCTCTGTGAGGAATCACAGCTCAGAAGCTGCTGTGACAGATTCACAAGACATCTTAGAGGTTGCTAGCTGGCGTTGTGTTATATTTTAGACTTTTCTACTGGTGTTGTTTGCTTAGAAAGTTAAATATTGGTAATAAAACTCCACGTGGAACTTCATCTATATTAATTTTTAAAGATATCAAGAACACTCAAGGTATATTTTAAATAAGATTAGACTTTCTAATTACTTATTTAAAAAAAAGCATTCATGTTTTATATTGTTGTTGAACACTGTGAGCAACAGACTCAGAAGAAAGATAAGGAACAAGAGCTGCAGCTTGTACGTTAATCAATGAATCACTATAACAACCATCAGTACTGAGAAAATTGGGCATACATTTTATAAAACCTCAATAGTCTCACTTAGTTTTAAAAAGCAATTGCATTCCTTGCATGGATTGCTAATGAGTTTCACTTTTCCTCTTCGACTTTCAAAATCAAGTGAATAAGTATCAAAATAAGCAACTTCAAATTATACATGTGGCATTTCCATTGTTTTAAAACTTTTAGCAATACAAATATTTAGCAAAATATTTTGAAACAGCAAATGAGATATACTATTTTATATTGGGAATTTCTTACGTAGTTTTGGGTGAGGACACCTAATAAATGCTCTCCATAATAATAGTTGACCTAGTTTTTCATTAGGTAAGTCAATTTTATATACGAATGGACACTATCTACTGAAAGCTTTTATATTGAGGCAGTTAAGAAGACAAAGTGGTACATATAACAAAACTTAAATATCCTAAATAATTTCTAAATCTCTACTTTGCATTGTTAGAAACAAACATTTGTAAACGTGGAATGGCAGTTTTTAGAGGAGAGCAGAAAGTGCAGATCTCTATTTCTGCTTAGGCACTCTTCCTCAATTGGCAGAGGAAAAAGAATTGAGTAAATTAAAAAGAAAAATTCCTTTGGTGACATCAGAGATCTTCTTAGGTCAGTGGAGATCTGTGCCTGTTTTCCTCTTTGGGGCCGCGTGCCACAGCTGGCGCAGGGGGAGGCTCTGCTGGAGAAGGCATTCACCAGCACTGACAGGTTGGATTCCGTGGAGCCCAAAGAAGACAGCCAGGGGCCCTTGGTACTGAACAGGACGGGAGTCTGGAGACCTGGGCTTGCATAAGAGATGGAACTCATCCATGCCTCAAAGGATTTGAAGACAACCGTCTTCTTAGAATAAACCCACACATCTTTCCTGCCAGATATTAGACACAGAGATGAACCGATTCTGGTAGAAGCTACAGCCCATTTCTGACTCAGCTCAATTCCCAGGGAAATGAAGGCGACCAATGACCAGCTCTATCTTTCTGACAGATGAAAGGGAGGGCTCTCGCTGAGAGGAAATAGCATTCACTTAAATATCTGTGGTTCTTCTATTAACGGTATCCATCATAGAGTTCCTGGTATTGATTTTTACTTTTATTCCATCATGCCGTAGAACTTATTTTTATAATTTGAATACTCTTAACCTTATTGGTATCTGTTTTATGGACCAAAATATATGTTCCATCTTGGTAAATGCTCCATGTGTATTTTAAAATAATGTCTATTTTGCCATTTTATGGCAAATTTTTTCTATCATTAGATCACTTTGGTCAGATAGTGTTATTTCAATTGTTTATACCCATTTTCTATCTACTTCAATTTACTGATAGAAATGTATTGAAATATCTGACTATAACTGGACTAGACTATTTCTCCTTACAGAAGCAGAGAATAACTTCTTACAAAAATGGAGTTAATCTGGTGCCTTTGGATTAAAATAAGAATATAAGTACAGATGTGATATAGGCAGTATTCATTCTGAAAATGATATTTTTAAATCTTCTAAAATAATTTTTATGTTAAGTATTTTACTGATTAATTTTTGCATGCTAGGAAAATGTGCTACTATGTTCAACATTACAGTTGCCTTATGGTTTTTAAAGAAAATTTTAGTTCAATTCCAAGTTCAGATTTGGAATTTCATAGCAGTTGTAGCTCTTGGCCTGAAGTATTCAGGACAATTGGCCAAAAGAGAGGCTTGAGGACTCTGGGCATTTTGTTACCTATTTAGTTTACTGTTGACAATTCTGAAATAAAATTTTAACCTTTTATTTAGATTATAAAATATGGTGGGTGTTATTGGTTGTGTCTTCCAAAAAGACACATTGAATATTAATCCCTAACACTTGCAAAGCTCATTTTGTTTGAAAATGAGATATTTGAAGATTAGTTAGCTTTTCATTGCTATGATCAAAATATCTGACAAGAACAACCTAGAGAAGGAAAAGTTTATTTTGGCTCATAGCTTCAGATATTCAGCCCATAGTCAGCCAATTCCATGGCTCTGGACCCAAGGCAAGGCAGAAGGTCATTGTGAAGGGCATAAGGAGAAGTGCTGCTCCACTCGAGGTGACCAGGAAGCAGAGAGAGAGAGACAGAGATGGGAAGCGACCACAGGCAAGTTGCACCCTGCTGGGCCAGGCCCCAGGGACCCACCTCCTCATAATCTAATCCATTCACCTCTGAATTTCCTGCATTAACACAGGAGCTTTTAGGGGAAACCTCATACCTAAACCATATCAAAGATGTAATGAGATGAGGTCATACTGAATTAGGTGGGTTCTAAGACTGGTGCATTTGTAAGGACGGGAGATACGACACAGACATAGAAAAAAGGTGGCTATGTGAACACAGAGGCAGAAATCAGAGCCATACAAGGTAAACCTGGAGTCACCCGGTGACTGGAAGAGAGAAGGAAGGATGCTCCGCAAAAGACTCCAGGCGGAGGGTGGTCATGCTGACATCATGGTTTCCGATTCCAGAACTGTGAGAGAATCCATATCCATTCTTACAAGCCAATAAAATCATGGCACTTCTTTAAGGCAGATCTAGGAAGAAATATACACAGAGAATCCAAAATGTGTCCTTGGCTTACGTGATGACAGGATGACCTTGAGTGATGACAGGATGACCTTGAACACAGAAACTCACACTTGCTTTCCCTGCTAGGTACCTAAAATCCACATCTTCATTACCCTGATGTGCTCAGTTTCCTTAAAAATTCTTCTCTGCCAAAGATTTGTTGGAATGGCATTTTTTTTTTACCCTAGTTCCTATATTTAGTAAGAACTAAATGTATGTTAAGGAATAAAATTTGTATCACTTTTTCCATTTTTTCCATAGGTTGGAAATCAAAGGATCAATTATAGGCAAAACTCCACACACCTTTACAGTGAATCCCGACGATGCAGAAATCCTTATTCAGAGATGCACAGAACAGGTGAACTTGAGAACAATATACAGGGCAGCTTTCCGAACTTGGGACTAGAAGCGGCACATCTCTTCTTGTGTTGCATTCAAATAGAGATAGCACGGGCTTTGTAATGGATGGTCATTGTGATGCATGTCTGTGCATTTTTAGTGGTGGGTTAGTTGCAGTCTGTTGTGTGGTGAAATTATAGCATAAGCAATTGGAAAGTGTCAGAGGTCAGGCAATGTCTTGCACACTGAATTACATGTCCTTTACAGATCAGTGGACACCATTCCCCCATTTATCAACTCTCTGGATGATGCTGTCTTTCCATACACTCCACACAGCCAACAGGGATGACCCTTTCAACTGCAGTGAAAATTGCCTTACTCCTTACACCAAACTGGGTCAGGTAGGCCATTTAGTAAGAGTGGCAGAGAATGACTAACAACACTTGTAGAATTTCAAAGTGCGTGGAATAGAATTGGAATGGATGAACCCACACGCCAGGGAACCATCTTTTATCCTGCTTCTGCATTTCTATGGATTTCTGACTGTAACCCTACATGGTCTTAGGAAAACTTTCTTAAATTTCCCTATTTTTCTATATCTCTATTTCTACTTTTTCAGTGCCAAATACCTTTGCAGTCTTATACTCTCACATGTATTCAATGATATAAATTTTTTAGAGAGTGAAATCACATTATGTGTACATTTAAAATAAGAAGATAAAACCAGACTTGAGAAGAATTGAGAAAGACAAGACAGGAAGAGATAAGGGAAGGGAAGGAGAGAGGGTTGGGAAGAAGGTGTGCTGCATAAATCTATAAATAGGATCTGATGTTCTTTATCTTAGCTTATCTGTAGAGTCTCCTGGTGCATTAGTCAGATTCCCATCACTGTAACAGAATGACTGAAAAAAATCAACTTTTAAGGAAGAATAGGTTTCTTGGGGGAGATCATTGGTACAGAGGTTTCAGTCCATGGTTGTTTGGGCCATTGCTTCTGAGCCTGTGGCGGGGCAGGACATCATGGTGGGAACACTTGGAGGAGAGAGCTGCTCTTTTCACGGCAACCATGAAGTGAAAGAGACAGGAAGTGGCCAGGGTGCCAGTGTCTTCTTCACGGTCACCCCCAGTAATGTCACAGGCTGGGAACCAAGTCTTTAACACATGGTCTCTGAGGGACACTTCAGATCAAATGATAGCACCTGGGAATGTTTTTTTCCCCCACTTTTTTGTTTTGTTTTATTGTAAAGATTATTTTTTATAACAGCAATTTGAGGTGCACAATAAAATTGGAAGAAAGGGGCAGAGTTCTCACTATAGCCCTGTCTCCATACATAGACAGCCTCCTCATTATCAAAATTCCCCCAAACATGATATATTGGTTAGTACTGATGAACCTGCAATGAGAGTCATAATCAACAAAATCCCTATTACCTTAAGAGTCACTCTTGGTGTTGTACATTCTTACGGGTTTTGACAAACGTGTAAAGGCAGGTATCTACGATTGCAGTATTGTGCAGAGTATTTTGCCCTGAAATCCTTGTTGCTTCACCTATTTGTCACTTCCCTCACTCCAAATGCTGCATGGCTACTGACATTTTTATTGTCTCCACAGCTTTTCCCGTTTCCAAAGTGGCATATTATTGAAATCATGCAGACTGTGTACATTTTTCATAATGGCTTTTCTTTTTTTTTTTTCATGTAGTAGTTAGTAGACATTTAAGTTTCCTCTATGTCTTTTAAGGAATTGAAAACTCAACTATTCCCCAATTTGGATTCACCAGTTTATTCATTCATAACTGAAGGGCACCCTGATTACTTACAAGTTCTGGAAATTATGAATAAAGCTGCTATAAACATTTATGCACAGACTGTTTTAATCAGCTTTTTTTGTTGTTGTTGTTGCTGTGACCAGAAGACTTGACAAGCAATTAGAAGAGGAATAGCTCAACTAGGGGCTCTTGGTTTCAGAGGTCTCGGCCCACAGAAAGCTGGCTTCATTCACTGGGCTCCAGATGAGGCCGAACATGATGGCATGGTATTGGGTGGAGGAAAGTGGCTCAGGACATTGCACCAAGAAGCAAAGAGAGAGTTCCCCCAACAAGGACAAAATATGTCACGCTCCCTGAGATCTACCTCCTCCAGCCGCATCCTACCTGCTTATAGTTACCATCCAGTTAATCCACATCAGGGGATCAATTTGGTGATTACGAATCACATAATAACCCAATTATTTCATTTCTAAACCTTTTTGCATTGTCTCTGTCGTGAGCTTTTGGGGAACATCTCACATCTAAACCCTAAGACTGACTTCTGTGTGGACATGTGTCTTTAACCCAGGTGGGTCCATACCCTGTTGCACAGTTGCTGGATTGAGTGATAAAGTGTATTTGGTTTGCAAAAAAGCTGCCAAAAATTTTTCCATGGTGTCTGTACCATTTTTGGTTCCCAACAATGGCACATGGAAGTTCCTACTACTCTACCTCCTCTCCAGCATTTGGTTTTGCCAGGATTCTTGGTTTTGCTAACAGGTGCTTAGTGGGATCACATTATTCCTTCAGTTTGCATGTCCTCGATGGCTTATAATGTGGAGCCACTTTGGTATGCTTACTTGCCATTGTGTATGTCTTTTGTGGCGAGGTGTCCGCTAGGGTCATTTTAATCAGTTTATATTCTTATTGAATTTTAAGTGATTTTTACATTTTGCACAACAGTCTTTTTCTCATATGTGATTGTGGCTTGTTTTCTCATTCTCTTTCATTGTCTTTCTTAGAGCAGTGGTTTTTAATTTATTATTTATCATATCATTATTTATATCCTGGATTGTGCCTTTGGTGTTTGTTGGAATATTATAAGGGTTGAAGTCTTTAGCCCCCCATACCCCAGATGGACCTCTTTTGTTCAGCAAAAGAGGCCAGAGGGGCCTACCTCAATGAGGAGACTAGATTGGGAAAGTAAAGGCCGCTAATATTTTCTCCCCCGCCGCCTTTAGAAGGCCCAGGAACATACCAGGGAGCCCGCTCACTGGTCAGTGCAGGAACTCGGTTTATTGAGGAAGTTGGACGGTCTTATAGAGGACATGGACCAATCAGCAGAAAGATTATAGGGATACATAAGGAGCATGGGCGGATGCCATTGGCCTATCCTTGGGGTGGTTTCAGTTCTCATCTTACATCAGGGGAACGCCATTTGGCTCAGCCAAGTTCCCGTATCAGGAAGTGGGAGAAAGCCAGAGAGTTTCCATCTACTGGCGTGTTATTAATGTTCCCAACAGGTGTTCTGTCTCAAAAATCGTTGCCATTCTCAAGTTCATCTAGAGTTTCCCTTTTGTTACCCTCTAGGATGTTTGAAGACTTGGATTTTATATTTAGGGTATATGATCCACTTTGGGTTAATTGTTGCAAAGGAACAGGGCAGACTTTAATAGGAAAATAGACTGCTCCAGCATATTTCAACATAGTCCAATGTTACTCTCTTTCTTTTCCCTGCTAGAAGCACAAATATCAGTTTTTCTCTAATATTTACTATAAAAACCTGATGGTGGTCCCAGAGATAAAACTCACAAAATCACACCCTCTCCTACCCCCCCATGACCAAGTCCCCTGGAAATATTCACTCTGAATTGTCTGCTACGGTTAGCCTGCACTGTTTGTATTTTCCTGTCTGTCTCTCTGTCTTTCAGGGCAGAAGTTTGCTCTGTCCTTCTCTCTCTTAAACATCCTAGGAGAATTATTGACCTCTGTGATGTTCAACATTGCACTTTTTAGGAAGTAGTGGCAACTTCCAAGCTTCTTTCACCTGTAGTGGGAAACCAGCAGTCGGGAATTTTCAAAAATATACTAATGCCTGAACTTAACCCAGATCAATGGAATCACGTTGTCTTGTAGGTGGTATCCACGTAATTCCATTCTCCCTACTAAAATCTCCAGTTGATCTGACCGAGGTTGAGGAACACTATCTCAGATTATGGATTCTCAACAGTGGTGCAGCCACAACAATTGATCATCTTAGAGATGGTAGAAAAGTTACAAATCTTTAATTAGTAATCTTAATTTCAAGGTTGCTATAAACACCCTCTGACACAACTGGCACCCTCTGACAAAACTGTAATTTTATAGATTTTTCCATGTTAATGTCTACCTCTCCAGTTCACTTTATTTACTTATTTGCCTTGTTTGGGGCTGGGGACTGAACCCAGGGACTGGTGAGTGCTAAACTCACACTGTCCCATTGACCTGCATTCCCAGCCAGTGAACATTCCAGAGAACTTTAAAATAGAGCCTGGAATCATGTGAAAAAGAAAAAAAAGAATAAAAATGTGTTACCAATGGTAAGTGATACCACTGAATGAAAATACAAGAATAAAAGTAAATACAAAGTCCCTCAAGAGAAATGAAAGCAGTAAAGGAAAAACAGTGGCTCAGAAAAAAATTTTTTTGAGATATGAGGCATTATGGAAACACAAAAATACTCCATTTTAAACACAAACATCATGCTTGACGTGCAGATACATTTCTCATTCAAGTCACCATTAGTAACAGTACATTCTGAGGAGCTAGCAACAGTGTTGTCAGGGAGGAGAGAGCAGGACTGGCTGCAAACATAGAATCCGTGCAATAATCCTGAGATGGCTATGGCAGAATGATAAACCAAAGGCAGCCCTAAGTGCAAGACACAGTGTGACCCACTGAACAGGATGCACACACGTGAAGCTGGCACGGTGGGAAGAGGGAGGGTGCGACAACAACTGCTCCACTTTGCACGGGGAGCAGGAGGGATAAGTTCTGAAGACCCAAATCCAGATTGCACGTAGTGGAATTCTCTGCTGTTATCGCAAGCTCCTTGAGTGGCTATCACAACAGTTGTGTAAATCATCACTTTTTGAATAAATAGTTTATCGAGGATCCCAGAGCGAAGCTTTGGTTATATATTTCCAATGGCTTATTCTATTAGATAAATAGATATGCTCTTATTATAATCTTATCATAGGAGAAAGGAAATGATCTGGTGTGTTGGCATTCTTCCAGTTATTGTGATCTGGCAAAGAGAGATGGGAATCATGATGAAAAATTAGCACAATTAAAAAAAAAAATAAACAATAAAGCACAGATTTATCCTCATTAGCAAGACCTGTGAAGTTAAAGCCTCTTGTTTTGTTTTGCTTTAATGTGAGTTTGCCAAACAAAAGATTAATTGGTAGACTTCACAGTGACTACAGCCTCCTTTCTTCTCCAGAGGTTTCAAGAGTAGCTGATCCAAAGTGAATTTGCCCACACTTGGTAAAGGTAAGAATGTGTTGAGAGAGGAAGGGCAAGAAGCAGTCCCCATCCCTGAACTGGGAGAATTTCTGCAGTGACCGTGGTGGTAGCAGTGGGAAGCAGCAGTGAGGAGACTCTGAGAAATAGGACAGCCAGAGGGGCAGCCAACAGGGGCCCAGGAATTGTGGACTGTCAAGGGGGGGCTTTAGGAACTGCCTTTGGTGGCACCCGGAGGCCAGAGGATACTGTTCATGGCATTTGCAGTAAGCCATGTCCCCTACTGGAGAAGATCTGCATCTTTTTTTTTTTTTTTTTTTTTTTTTTCAATTTATTGCTAGAACTTTATTTGGTTGTTACAAATTCTGTAATAGTGTATATTATTAAAAAGGAGGAGGGCATGAAAAGCAGCCAAAAGAGCAAAAAAAATATCTTCAAGTTCCTAACTTGCCAGGCTAATTTTAACGATATTTCAACTTTTCCATGAAGGTGAAATAACATAGATGGGCAAGGGAAATGTTAAAGGAAAAAATTTTTAAAGGGAGAAACAAAAGCAATAATGACAAGCAGACACATTCATTAGAAGAGCCATTGTCCTGCTTTAACTGAATTTTAATACTTCTAGAAAAAAATTTAAGGTTAGCCAACACCAAGCTGAATATAATGTAAAGAAAAAAACAGCCTTTTTACATGTTTAAGGGTACTGGACTGCATTGGCTCACAGGTCAACTTGGACAAGTTAAATCAAATGAACTCTACTAGAGAAGTCAGTGCCATGAAATCTCCTCTAGTTTCTCCCTGACTTGGCTACGGCAAAGTTAAGTTTTGTAAGTTTTCCTTTTGTGTTGCCCAAAGACTGCTTCTGGGAACAACACAGCAAGTCTAACTCAACATACAGGTGACTTGGACTGTTCCTTCCAGTCCAGGGACCTGCTGTGCCAGGTCTGCATAAGGGAGAAGTATTGCACTTGCTACCATCACATGAAGGCTCCTGCTGTAGTGCAGCTATAGTTTGGCATCCTCTGGACAGAAAGCCTGTATCTACTTCTGAGCTGATAAAAGATCTGCGTCTTATTTGTTGGGGGTGGGAGGGAGAAACAGGTCATCGGGCTTGCTTCTGAGGGGCTGACACTAAAATACAGGACTATTTTAAACAGTCTGTTACATAATTGGCTTGCTTTGCTTAGAAGACATAGAACAAATAAAAGGGATTACCTGTCAATTAATGGAATTCAGCAATCATTGACCTTTCTATAGTAATTTTGAAGTTTGAGATAGTGTTCCAATGCATAAAAGGTATAATAGCATACAGGAGACTCATTACATATAAATAGGATTATCAACATATGAGAAACTTATGATGACATATTATATATTAATATATCAATTTACATGTATATTTATATGCATATTAATATTTAAATTACATATTATATAGCACATGTGTTAACATATGTTATCTATTACATATATAATAGATAACATATTGAATATGTTATCTATTAATATATTAATATCCATTAATATATTATATATATATATAATATTCAATCCCTGAACATAATTTAATGATGATTAGACTACGTATCATAATTTTGAAGTAGTAATGAATGTAAAAAGTATTTCAGAAATTACCTCCTCTCAGGGCCCAGTGGAAGCCTTCACTTCTCACACCATGAAGTTCCCCACTCTTCTGCCTGCCTTGGAGTCTTTGCCAAAACACAAGTGACAGTGACCCACTCCTTTGCTCCAGAAAGTGCTAAATAATCAGTAGTGGCTTATTCTAAAAAAAGAAATCAGAATGTCTAGAGACAATGTGAAGGTGATATCTACTGTGATACCTACTCATTACAATGACACAAGTAATGCTAATAATATAGGACCACTGAAAGGTTTCGAACTTCATATAAACACAGTTAACCTATCAACAAGAAACCTATAGTCTTAACCATGAACACTTAACCTTTTATTGAAATTATGTCTTTTCTTATCCTTCCTCCCTAAATATTTTCAAAACAGTCTTTCATTATCTTATTATAAAATTTGCAAAGATTATGGGTGTGCAGCTTGAAGAATTTTCCATGCAAAATTAAGATGTAGCAGGGTTGAAAGTACATGCTTAGCATGAAAGAGGTCCTGGGTTCAATACCCAGTACTGAAAAACAAACAAACCATTTTCATTCAATAAAACACACACACAAGACAATCATTTTTTTTCAAGGAAATAAAAAAAAAAAAAAAAAGAGAACATTACTAGAGCCCCGAAGGCCTTCATTTGTGCCCCGTATGGTCATCAACACACTAATGGTAAATTCCTGACTTTGTGCTTTACAAAACTTTGAATGTCTTTGTACTGTACATAAATGGATTGTAGTATATACACTTTTTTTAAAAAAATATTTATTTATTTGCTTTAGTTGTACACAATGCCTTTGTTTTTACGTGATGCTGAGGATCAAACCCAGGTCGCACACGTGCTAGGCGAGCGCTCCACCGCTGAGCCACAATCCTAGCCCGTATATACACTTTTTTATCTAACTTTTGTTTACAATTACGGTTATAAGGCAATGTAGATTTTAGGTGTACTTTTACAAAAAGTCATTACTGTGTAGTATTCCATTACATAAAATATAATGTATGTATTTATTTGTTTTTATCCTGATGAGCATTGGAGTCATATGTCACTTTTAGTAGGCATGTTTCCTATTTGTTTGGTTATATATCTAGCAGTCAATTTATAGAGCATAGGAATTACTATATTTAGATTTAGAAAATGACTAATGAGTTCTAACAACATTTTTATGCTATCAAAAATTTGTTATCTTCTTTTATAAAATGTGTGCTTGCTACTTATTAGCCTCCTTGGCATTTATTAACTTATTACCTTCTGGTAGCTCTTCGTGACTCTTCCATGGGACATCTGTAATTACGGTATCAGCTCCTCAGCTGAGGTGGCTTTTCCTTTGACTCTTTTAATGGTGTTTTTGACGTGAAGTTGTTAATGCAAATGCAGTCCCCACTTACTGATTTGCCCTGTGGTTAGAAGTGTTTACACCTTTTTTTTTTTTTTTTAATTAGATCACGTATACTTCAGAGAAAAGAAAATTTCTAGACATAGACACATTATAGAGACATGATATAATATGAAATAGGGGGAATTCACCCAGAAAACATGCCAGTCCTAAATGCATGCATACCAAAAATAAGTTCTGCAAAAAAAGCTTTCATAAAGCAGAAACTGATAGAACTGACAAGAGAAATAAACAAAACTGCAATAATAGCTCATAATTTTAACACCAGTTTCAACATTTGATAGACTAGATAGACAGAAAATCACTGAGAACATAGATCAACTCAGCATCAGTGAACAGGATCTGACATTTATAGAGCACTCCGTCTAACAAGAGCAGAATATGCATTCTTTTTTTTAAAAAAAAATATTATTCTAATTTGTTATACACATTTGAAGAGTACATTCCATTTCATATTACATATAAAGAGCACAATTTTTCAAGTTGCTGGTTTTATATAAAGTATTTTCACAACAATTGTGTCTTCATACATGTATTTAGGGTAATCGTGGATAACTCAGAAGTGTTTACATCTTGTTTATGAAGCCTTACAATCTTACTCCCAAGATTTCTGTGCTTCTAGGCAATGCCACATGAAATCTTTAGCATGTGGAAGGATTTCTTCCCTCAGAACTCCTCCATATTCCCCATTTTCTGATGTGGTACAATTTGAAACCTCCCAAAATAAATAACCATGAGACTTAATTCATTCTGCCCTTTACTTTTAGCCTACTTTTAGCCTTTTCTTCCCCCTCTGTTTGGAAAGCTGCTGATTACAATTAATATGGGGAAATATTGGGAAGAATGGAGAAAAGGGACTGGAAGAGAAGTTTGGCATTACGGACAGATTCAAAAAAACAGTCTCCAGCAGGGTAGATTGGTGGGCAATTTCTTTGTATCTGAAGACCCAAAATCTCTAAGACAAATTGAGAAGAAGTAAAGAATTTTTACAAGATGGTAGATCATAGCACAAAAATCTTCCAGTTTTATAAAACATATCTTAATTATGCTTTGTATGACGCTATGATTTGAATGGTGGTGTCCCTTTCAAAATTTGTATGTTGAAATGTAATCATCAGTATAATAGTGTTATAGGGTAGGATTTGGGAGGAATAAGGGAGGGATTTGCCCTCATGGCTGGGATTATGGCTCTTCAGTATGGTGGAGGCAATAGTTTATCCTCCACACTCTTCTGCACTGTGAGGACACAGGCCCATCTCCCTCTGTCCTTCCATCCCTTCCACCGTGGGAGGACACATTGTTCTTCTCCTCGGGAGTTACAGCAACAGGGAAGCCTCTTGTCAGCAGAGAGGGCAGGCTTCATGGATACCAGAGCTACTACCCCGTAGCTTTTGGACTCCTAGCCTCCAGAAGTATAAGAAACAAATTGTAGCCGGGCGCGGTGGCGCACGCCTGTAATCCCAGCACTTGGGAGGCTGAGGCAGGAGGATCGCAAGTTCAAAGCCAGCCTCAGCAATGGCAAGGCACTTAGTAACTCAGTGAGACCCTGTCTCTAATAAAATACAAAAAAGGGCTGGGGATGTGGTCCAGTGGTTGAGTGCCCCTGAGTTCAATCCCTGGTCCAAAACAAACAAACAAACAAACAAACAAACAAATTGTAGTTACTCATATATTACCCAGTCTCAAATATTTGTTACAGCAGCAGCACAAAATGGACAAAGCAAGAGTACTTCATAAAATTATTTGAATCATTTCTTCCTTTTAATGGAAATTTCTTATAGCTATTGGAAATATGTGTTGGTATTAGCATTCATTGCATTCTATTTGAACTCTATCTTGGGAACACTGTTTTTGTTGTTGTTGTTGTTGTTTGTTTGTTCTTTTATTTCTTAAATGTCATTGTAGTCATTTAAGTGGAAATTATCTCCCCCTTTTCCTTAATGCTATTTCTGTCTCTTAGAATCATTATGTAAAATGTTGCAAAGCATGAGTTACTTTGTGTGTGTATAAATATGAATGTGAGTGTTCTTGCAAGTGTGTGTGTATGTCCCTTGAGAACAGATTCCCAAGATAGACTATTCCCAGATAGATGCTGATGTGAGTCTAACTGAATATCAGTCTCACAACTTCAGGAAGCACCATAGAGAAATATAAGGATCACTTCCTTGAAATAATTTAGTAATAACAATTTTAAGAGAGATTAGTGACCTGGAAAGAGGTATAATTGATAAATGCAGTGAAGAGAAGATATAGAATTTTAATATAGCTTTTGGTTGGACAGCCTGCATTAATGTCAACAGGAAACTGCACAGGTTAGAGGAGTGCTTATCAGAAAAATCTAAGAGGATATTTGACTAACTTCCATACATTTTCACTCAGTACATCAAGATACTAAGCCAAGAAGGTTAAATTAGAAGCTTCTACTTTTTTAAAGGATGGGACCAAGATTAAATGAATAGGATAGGGGAAGATTAAAATGAATTATTTTTCATTTATGGTCTTTCTTATGAAATTGATTTAATTAAGATCAGCCTTGTGGTCAAATTGTTTTAAGATTGATTTTGGGATTATGATGTGCAAAATAATATTGAACAAAGCAAAATAAGTTTGTTATTTTTCAATATTTATTTTGTACTTCCCAATCCTTTGTAACCTATTCAGATAATGGTCCCAATACATTGGATAGCCTTCTATTTAAAGAGTATGGAAACATAAAATCTAAGTATAGTATATGTCTAAGCAAATTTTCTGTATTTATTTTCATACATTTCCTCTGTAAATTATTTTTCTTAATTACAAATCAAAGCACATATAATGACTCAGGTCTAGAATATCTCCCAAGTTCTCATTTTGAAGCATCATCTCCAGTGCAACAAGGTTCAAAGATGGTGCTTTTAGGCAAAGATTGGGTCATGAGGGCTCTGATATCACCGGTGGATTAATCCATTGATGGTGAAATGTTCTACTGAGGGCTAGGACATAGTTGTAAGAAGCAGGTAACTGGGAGTGTGTTTGTATTCTCTCCAGCCCTTTCCTCTGTCTCTGCTTCCTGGCTGCCATGATCAGAGCTCACATACTTTGCTACGCTCTTCTGCCATGATGTCTCTGTCTTGGGCCAGCCAACCATGGACTGAATCTTCTGCAACCGAGAGCCAAAATAAATCTTTTTCCTTGTCTAAATGCTCTTGTCAGGTATTTTGGTTACATAAATGAAAAGCTGAGTAAGAGAACACCAATCCATTTTAAATACGAATTTTAAATTTGCATTTGAAATAAAAGGATTACATTAAACACACAAGGAAAAATGAAAAAAAAAAATATCAGTATGAGTTGCTTGAAATATGTCATGGGCAAGTGTTCCCTTCTTACAAGTTCATCTTCAGAGTAAACATTACTAGCTGAGCCTCTGAGCAAATTCAGTGATGACCTCGCATCCATACCTCTTTCTACAACACCACTTCAGGCTTCTTAGATATGAAATGCTAATGACTACTCCAAAGGATTGTTCACTGCCCTGCACAGATCTTACGGACTGGTTGATGTGCTGTGTCTGCCCAACTGAATGGAAACTGCTATAAACACAATACATATGGATAAAGAGTCAACACCTCAGAACATTCTCCATTAGGTTGCTTGGTTTGTTTCTATGGAAACTTGACATTCTTGACATTATAGTGAAACTGCATGTCTATTTCACTGTTATCCAAAACGTGAGCCCATGAACTGACAGACACTACCATATCCTTAACATTTCAGTAGTCTATTTCCTGTCCCTTAAAATTTAATTTTCTCTGATGCTCTATCTTCCAACTTTTCCCCTTGGGATTTTGGAATATCTCTTTCATGTTAAAACAACTGTGGTTGCCCTCCACTTTGCTCTTTTCTATGAACACTGAGGCAGATTTCCAGTGTTTTTGAAGACATTGTTTCCCCTTGATGTACTTTCAAGGGGAGCATAATTATTTTGCCATGTTCCAGAAACTTTGATGTTTAAAGTAAAGTATATCTAGATCATATAGCAGATGAATAAGTAGCTGGAATTTGCTTCAAGCACAGTGAAGTTCATTTTCACAGTTTGGTAAGAGAGATAAAGCTAACTACTCTCGCAGCCTCTTCTTAAAGGACTCTTAAGTAACCCATAATTTTTTAAAATAGTTTTGAAGTAATCAAAATAAACAAAACCCATATTATAAAGTAAATAACATGTATTTTCATTTTCTTACTCTTAAATAATAAATGTATATCTCTATTGACAAACTGGTGTACAAAATATTTCCCAGGAAATATGTTTAGAAATAGCAGAGACAATTTAAAAACAGCCTCACTGTAACCTAGTGGAAACTATCCAAGAGGCCTCTGAGGTCCCGTGGAATTCAAAGGGTCATTCTTCAATTCTGATACTATGTATAAGGATATTGAAAAAGTAAGTTTGGGGATATATTACCTTTTGTATGTTTATGAATAATCTACAATGCTTTTTAAAATATGAATTCCTGAGTTGATAGGTCTGGTTGAGAAACCCAGGAGTCTTCAAAAGTTTTTTTTTTTTTTTTTTTTTTTTTTTTCTGGGGGACCCTCAGGCCTTAGTCAAACTAGCCTAAGCTTTACACAGCAGCATTGGTAACTACCACTCTACAGATAGTACCATATTATTAAAGAAGCTTAGGATCATTGTAAATAGCAGATGATGGAGAATATACCACTTACATACTCTTACTATGTACTTTATATTTAAAAAGCCATTAAATACAAACTAACGTTTTGGACACGATCCATTTTGCAGACTTCAGTGCCCTACACTTGAGCTGCTGAAGAACTTAAAGGGAGGTGGCATGCTGTCATAGTTGAATGCATGCATTTTAGCATCATCCAACCTTGATTTTTCCCTCCCAGCTCAATTACTTATTAGCTTTATGATTTGAGGGAAATCACCTAAGTTCTTTAAGCTGCATTATCTTCAAATTTTATATGGGGATAATAATAGACTCTGACTTGAACATTTCTTGTGATGATTGTATGAGATGCAGTCAGAAGTTGTTTCACACGATGACAGTGCACGGTGGCTTTCCATTCATACTAGCTGTTTACTCAAAGGCGAGCATTAGAAAGCAGACTTGGCAATGTCAACAAGACTCACTTCACTACTCTAGAACTGCCATCTCCCAGGCTGCATTTGCCCCATTCTGTATTGATCGTTAAGTTCTACTTCCAGTTTATTAGACCGTAATGTCGAAAAGAAGGACCCAGCGCCCTGGTTATCATGATCTCTGCGATTTTTGTTTACCAGTGCCATCAAATCTGCTTTTTTTCTGATTTCAGTAAGTCACCCCTGACAATTAAGAATATCTATGTTTTAAATAGTTTCTCTTGCTTATGAGATAGCTATTTTTTTTGTTGATGCATATTAATTAGACAGACTGGTGGATCGGACTGTGGCATACTTGCACATACATACAGATGTAATGAATCTCATTCCCCACTGCCTCTCCCAGTTCCCTTCTCCACCCTGCTGGTCTCCCTTCTACTTTCAGTGTGTCTCTTTTTTCCACTGTCCCCCCACCCCCACCCCGCTCAGCTTCTACATGTGAGATGAAACATATGCTACTGTTCTCTCTGAATCTGACTTATTCGGCTCAAATCCTGGTCTCCAGTTCTAGCTATTTGACTGCAAATGACATGATTATTTTTTTATTAAATAATTTTTAATGTGTACAACTCACATACAACTGTTTGTATACAAAGTATATTCGTACAATTCAGGTCTTCAATCATGCATTTAGCAAATGACATAATTTAATTATATTCTTTGTGGCTGAATAAAACTCTGATATGTGTGTGTTTGTGTGTGTGTGTGTATGTGTGTGTGTGTGTGTGTGTGATATATATATATAATTATATATATATATTATATATATATATATATATATATATATAATTTTCTTTATCCATTCATCAGATTACACACATTTAGGCTGATTCCACAACTGGGCTATTGTGAATTGTGTTGCAATAGACATGGGCATGGATGCATCTATAACTGACTTTATTTCTTTTGGATTAATACCAACATTTGGTATAGCTGGGTCATATGGTAGTTCTATTTTGAGCTTTTTGAGGAACCTCCATGTTGATTTTCACTAGGCCCATAATCAATATTCCTACCAACAGTGTATAAGAGTTTCTCTTTACCCTGTATCTTGGCCAGCATTTACTGTTAAATTGCGTTCTTGATTATTGTCATTCCAATTGGAGTGAGAAGGAAGCTCAGTGTAGTTTTAATTTGAATTTCCCTTATGGCTAAAGACGTTGGACATTTATTCATCTATTTGTTGGCCATTTGTATTTATTTTGAGAAATATCTGTTTAGTTCATTTGCCTATATATTGATTTTGGTTATTTGCTTGATTTAATGTTGAGGATGTGTTTTAGTTCTCTATATGTTCTGGATTCTAATCCTTTGCAAAAAAGAGTAGTATGTGAGGATTTACTCTCATTCTGGCTATCTATTCATCAGTTGTTGTTTCCTTTGTCATTTAAAAGCTTTTTAAATTCAGGCCATACCATGTACTGACTTCCTGTTGTTTCCTGAGCTATAGTGTCCTAATCAGGAAGTCTTTGCCTACACCTATATGTTGACATGTTTCCAGTAGTTTTTCTTCAAACAGTTGCAAAGTTTCTGGTAGTTATATTTCTAAGGCTGGGATTTTTGAGTTATAATTTGTATACAGTAAAATTGTGGCTCAGAAGCTTTAGCAGTTGTAAAACAACCACCACTTTTCCCATACTCCAAAGAATTTCCTGTGCTTCTCTGGAATTGAGGGAATTTTAAAAGTCAAAACAAAGGCCTATTATCTGCTCCCACAATTTCAGGGTGAATTCATATTAATTAATTAAAAATTCATATTAACTAATTGGTTAATCAGAGTTAGAATAAGTAGCAAAATTCATTGCAAAAACACACCACCTTTGTTGCCTGAGATTGTGAGGTTTTCTTTTTTTAATTATAAGAATAGATTCAGTAGCTTCATAAACACAGTGTTGATAAAGGACTCACACAAATATAATATTTGGTATCAAGCCGTTAGAAATGTGGATATTGTACTGAACTGAATCTAGAAACATAATAGATGTATGACTATTTGAAAAATAAAACAAAAGTTTCTATTGAAGTTTTCTTTTTGGTTCCTAACCTTTAAAGTACTGTTCTAGGTGATGCCTTCCAGGGTGGTGGTATATGGAGTTCCCCAAACCTTCTCCTAAGCAGAAGTATAATTGATAAAAAGAAAATGAAAATGAATAAGAAACCACCATCCAAAGTCTCTGGGTTTGTGGCAAATGAAGAAATATTTAAGAAAGTGCAAGATCTAGGTAAAAATAGTAACACTGCGTGGCACCCGGGCTACTGCCTGCTCATCTTCTCTCCTCAGTATGATGGTAATTGCGCTGTAGACTCTGACACCACTGGGTCCCTCTTTCCTCAGCACCCAGTGGAGGGCTGAAGCTGTCCCCCTGAGCAGGAGGTCCGCAGTGTCTCATACCTGACTCCCCAGCCCTGGGATCTCCATTCTAAGTTCTTTTCATCCGGCCAACCCATCCTCCTCAGGTGGATGCTGAACACGGAGCCCAAGTATGCTGGCCTCGGGGTGTTCTTCTCCTACTTCGCTCATAGGTTTCATGCTGTTACTATAATACCTGAAATAATCAGCTTGTAATGAGAAAAAGAAAGAAGGTCTACTTTGATTCACAAGTTTCAAGACCTCTGTCTGTGGTCAATAGGTCTGTGGTGGTATACTATCACACCATGGGTGTGCGGTGGAGGGAGCCTGTTGACCTCATGGCCAGGAATGAAAAAGAGAGAAGAGACCAGGGTCCCACAATCCTCAGGATCACGCCCTTGGAGGGCTGGGCATGTCGCTCAGGGAGATCACTGGCCTTACATTCAGGAGGCTCTGGATTCAATCCCTAGCATTAAACACACACACACACACACACACACACACACACACACACACCCAACAATAGCACATGCGAAGGTGTAGAAGTCAGCGACTGACCCATTTGTTCATCGTCCTCCCTCTGAGCCAGTGAAGGGGGCCACTGTCCCACACCAACACAGAGCCCTGGAAGGGAAGTGTTGCCGTGGGAGAGGCGGGTGGTAAGGACAGAAGACTGAGTGTTATCCAGAAGAACTGGCTTTATTTGTAGCAGAGTGTAGGGTAACTGGAGACTAGAGGGTGCTCTTAAAAGTAATTGAGACATTTTGGCAAGCAATAAGAAGTAGCCAATTGCTCCAGAGAACAATGTACTAAATAGCAAACCAGAAGGTTACTAGAGAGAACAGGAGAAAGAAATAGTAAAGAAGAGCTTTAATGGGATTGGAACAAGTCTCAAAGCATGGTCTTGTGAGAGTCCTGTAATGGGGCCTAAATTTTAAAACACTATAGTGCAATTTATACTCTGGGGCAGGTATTATCAAAAGCAGTACAGCAATGTGCTATGTGCTGGCCTCGGTGAAGGTCGGCAGGTGGACGCTGCCAGCTGATACCACCAGAGGCTCACAGAAAGTGATCAGGGAAAGAGCAAGTCACCGAGACCCCACCAAACCACAGCCACCCCACAGTGGTGCCCGCAATCCCACACTTGTGAGCTCCCGGAGTCACGAAATTCTCTAGTTAAATCTGCAGCGTGAATACATGTGTAAGACAACCACAGGCCCCAGAGAGGGGAAAACAGCATCTAAGTTGCTGAAATCTATTGTGTAAACTTATATGGCACATGCAAAGAGAGTCGACACAAACGTAACAAATACGTAGGAGAAATTTCATTTTACAGGTGCAGATGACCAACTTGGACAAATACATCAAACCCATGTTGATAAAAATAAGCAATATCCACACTTCCTTTATGATACTCTTAAGTGGGGTCTGTTTTTAAAAACATAGCAGTCTTTGAATATTATTATTAAAAGTGCTGAGAGAAGTACAGGTGTGAGCTAGAACATGGTGTAAATTTTAAGAAAGGGTGGGTTTTCAAATCAAACCTGAGGCAAAGAAATATTCTTAACTTATTCATACATTCATATTCATGAGAAAAATGAAATTACTTGAAGAAATCACCACGTGATGCACAATAGTCTTCACCAAAAAATTGTTATCATTGCTGGCAGAGATGAAGTCAAATGTATTGTGGATTAATAATCTCTGAAATTGTCTTGAATCGGGTGCAAAATGCCAGATATGGTTCACAGAACATGTCATCATTAATTAGGTGGGAAAATTCCCTGTGAGAAGCTTATTGTAGGCAAAATAAATGGTTTTCATTAACTAGTAATTAACCTGGCCACATTATGAAGGTCAAAATTAGACTATGGCATATAACATCTTACCAGCAGGTTGCTAAAAATACATTTATTCATATAAATATTCTCTTGGTAAATGCAAGTAATGACAAAGGTAGCTCAGAATAGACCAGTAAGCAAGAAAATCCCAACAGAAGGGCACCACATGGTATTGTGCCCAGGAGAAGAGGAACCATAGTTGACCTCAAGCTATTTATCTCATACTTTCACTTACATTATCTTATGAAATTTTCTTTACGATAAAGTGCAATTCTATTATTTCCAAGTTAAAGAAATACAGCATGCAAAGATGGACATGTGGGTATTTGCATAATAGACTGACCAATGAGTAAGTTAGTAAGATACAGGAAGCACCTGTGAGTGTGTGGGAGCAGCACACTTTCCCTAGCAAAGTGAATGCTAATGCTATAGAGAAAATTGGGGTAGTGGCAATTGCATTGCTTGGAAAAAACAAAACAAAACAAGGAAACAGTGGAATAGATAAAGTGAGCATTAATGCCAATGTACTGCAAATATTTTTAAAGTAAATATTTAATTTTTATTTTTAAGATTTAACAACAACAACAACAAAAATCCCATGGGGGGGTCAGGGCATATGCAGTTTGGAAGACACAAACATTCAGGTCATAGTTGCAGTCAGGAGTAGGGGAATCAGCTGTGGCCATTCAAGTCAGAGCCTGGACAGCAGTCTGGGGACCATGGGGTTCCACGAGAGGGCTGAGGCAACGTTCCTCTGTTCCAAGGTCCTCTGAGATCACCCCAGGGATATTTATGTGAGCTAATTTTTAGAAAGTATGTGAATATTGGATATTATGAAATCAGGCTGAAAACAATTTCAGTTTGTAATCGTAGGTTGGTGAGTATGACTTCAATGGCTGAGAGACGATTTGGAGTTTGATATAACTCTGTAACCAAGTGAAAACAAATTGGTAAGCTACAATACTTAGGATCTTCTTAGGAGAAGGGATTCTTGCTTTCTGGTTAGCAACTAAATTTTCAGAACTTGATGTCAAGTAAGTAGGAAAACCTTTTGAAAGAAGTTGCGAAAGGGTAAAATGATCTCCCTAATGAAAGAGCTATCCTTGATTTCCATTAATAGTCCTGCGCCTGCCTTGTAGGACCAACTCTTATGCAGGGGGAGAAAGATAGAGGAGAGAGAGAGAGAGAGAGAGAATGGACCCCATCAAAGGCAACAGGGAGCAATCAAAGTTAGGCAGACACTGGAGAAGAGTTTACAACTGGGGTAGGGGGAAGCATTTATAAGACTTTTTGCATCTGAAAGCAGGACCAGAGAACCACTATAAAGGACCTTTAGAAGTTTGATGGAACCAACAATTTACTGGCTGAAAAACAGGACAGAGTTCATAACGAACAAGCCTGCCTGGATTATTCTGAAAAGTAGAGGGCCCCCAGGAGAGAAAGTGAATCCAAACAAAAAGAATATTTGACAGGATGTGATATAAAAATTTCCCAAATTTGAGGGAAAAAACCATATATTCAAGAAGATCATAGAAATGACTGCTAACCTATTAATTAATGAATGGAGGCCAGAAAACAATTGAGTGACATCTTTACCGAAAGGAAAGTAAACAAAAAGGATTATCAATATGGAATTCTGCAAAAAGCATTCTTGCACTTTGAAGGTGGAGTTAAGACATTGTCAGATTCCACAAATGGTATGACATCATAGTCAAGAGAGGTAAAACACAGACTGCATTCCATTCTGTAGTTAAATAATGAACTTCAGGTATGTGTGAGTGCACGTAAAAGACTACCTTTCTTAGTCTATTTAGCATATATAGACAGCACAAAAATTATGGTGTTTTATGGGGCTTTTGGTACCTTCACCTGCATCACATTCGATGACTGGAGCACACGGATTGCAAACACAGACACAAGGACCTGGTGCAGAAAGCCCCACATTGCATGGAAAGTGAACTAATGTTAACTCTAAGTAGATTGGAGAAGTCAAGGACGCATATTGAAACCCCTGAACAATAAGTAATCTGCAGTTTGGGTTATTTTAATTTTCTTCTTTATGAAGGAGCAGATTTTGCTTTAATACCTTGGAACACTATTGCCAAAGTGCCTGTTGTGAGTCAGCATGGGTAAAATACAGACAGTAATATCACATAACTTCTGTTGAAATCAGTCCACTAATCAAAATAGCCTTCTAAATAACAAACAACATTTTATCTGCTTTTATATTTGGGGTGAATTCCTGAAGAATTCCACATCTTGCCAAACTAAATAAATTGTATTCAGAAGGCAATTAAATTCTTATGCGTTTTATTTATTTAATTCAGTTCAATATCATCATGTAGGGAAAAGAACAAATGGAAGCATACAGAAACATGAAGAATTAATAAAATAGAAAACAAAATTTTGGTAATTGGATATGCTACAAAGTCATTGTACTTTAGATCTTTCAGTGAACTGATATTCACTCTAGTATCTTTACTCTTAATATTTTACCCCATTTATAAAGCAGGTATTTAAATGTATCATCAGTATGTTGGTCAGATTTCTCCAAAGCATCAGAAGCAATAGGATATTAGGACAAAGGAATTACCTTCCTGAGCAGCAGACCAGCAGGTTAAAAATCTGGAGATGTGGGGCAGAGTTGATGGAACAGTCTTGAGTTGGAGACACCTAGGACCCTCAGGCCCCGTTTCTATGTCAGAGTCTTAAGACAGAATTGCTTCCTGGAATTGCTTCAGGAAACCTCAGTGTTTTCTCTTAAGTCCATTAACTTACTGGGTGAGACCCACCACATTCTGGAGGGTAATTACCTTTGCTAACAATACTGATTTGAAGGCTAATTGCATATAAGAAGTGCCTTCATGATAGCATCAGGACTTGTGGACCAGCAAATGCGCCTATGGTCTAGGTTAGCCCAGTGGACATACAAAATTAACTATTATCAATGTTGTTTTATAGGTATAAATACAAGCTATATGTATCAATGGCATAAATACATAGCTGTTATGGACACTCTTCTAGTTTTCTGTATATTTTGAGAGATAAAACCTGCACAAATGAAAAGTAAAATGGTTAAAAGTGATATTTAATTGATTATGTATTCGAAATATTTGATATCTGTGAAAAAATTGTTCAAGGACCCTTCACAGATATTTGAATAGTTGCTTAGATAAATGTATATTTTATATGCATATTTGCATACAACTACATACCTCCTCTCATGTTGTATTTTCTCCAGATTAATCATATTACTGAATTCAGTGTATATGCTATATAAACAGTTGTTATATTGTATTTTGGGGGGAATAATGATAAAGTTCTTTACATATTGAATACAGATGCGATTTTTTCAAATGTTTTTATTGTGTAGCTTCTTGAATCCATGGTGTAAAAACCAATATGGAGGGCTGATGATTATTTTAAAGTTTTTGAAAACATTTGATTTTAATATTATTTATCTATATTTTAAACCTTTAACTTTTATAGCTTAAAACACTAATTTTGGAGGAGTTAAACATTATTTAGCTTTCTCAGATGTCAAACTTCCTGGCATGTCTAGATGAGCAGATAATTCCTCATTAGGGAGAATATTAACCTTAGAAGAAGCTACTCATCATTTCCACAGGTAAACTGAGTACAGTAAAGTGACTGTTTAAAAGTTCATGTGTTGGAGAGAGGCCTTGAGGTCTCTGCAGTTTTGGAATGCTGTGAAGAAATTCTCATGAGCTGGAGTGCAGGTTGGTCCATTACACTTCAATAAACTTCACTCCTTTTTATTCTCTTATGAAACAAGAAGAGAGGTCATTAAAAAAAAAAACAACTTTGCATTCACATAGTGAAACACTTTAAAATTAGGTTCAGAAATGTTACTATCTCCCCCCAGTAAGGTTTTAGAAATTAATTATTCATTTACTTATTTGTTCATATGCAAGGTACTACATTGTGAAGAAAAAAAAATTTTGTTAAAAACAGGGATTAAATGCCATAGAAGCAGAAGGTGAGGACATTAGATCAGATGCAAGCATCTTTCAACTACACAGTCTCTAGTCAGAGTCGTTTTTAGTAGCAAGCATGTGAAAACAATCCAAACACTCCTCCATCAAAGAATAGAAAAATGAATTTAATAAGGTCAAACAGTATATTCACTAAAATAAATAAATAAAATGCACTTGTATCAAAATCAACTAACTTCAAATAGACAATGTTGAGTGAATAAAAAGCATGTTTTAAAAATCTCAGGAAATGATATGTTACTATGGAAGTACCAGTAACAATATATCTTCTTTACAGACATACACATATGCAAAAGTATTTGTAAAACCACAAATGGAGAGACACACATTCACCCAGAATCTCTGGCAAAAGGTGGAATGAAATATGACCAGGAGGGACAGAAGAGATGGAAAATATATGCAAACACAATTACAATGGTTAAATGTGTGTTATTAGCAAATGGCTCTCTGCTACATGAATCTCTATATGTTTTAATCTTTGCAGAAAATCATCATTAAAACAAAAAATAATAACAATAAGATATGATAATAGAAGCAGAGATAGCATATAGCTCTTTTGGCAGGAAGAACAGCTGCTTCTGGCCAGAGACTTGCATCCATTTGGAACTTTCATTAAGGAAGGAGCAACAGGCAGCCCTATTTCATGACCTCCCTCATTCCTGAAAAATACTCATTTTGTTATCCACCAATGCTCCTTAAGAATCCTAAAAGGAAGGCCTATTAATGCTGCAGGATTCATAATATTATTTTTAAAATGTTAAAGTCTAGCTAATACACTTTATGACACAAACTAAGCATATAAAAATACATAATAATGATAAATTAGTCAATGACAACTAAGCTAGTAATTAGACAATAATACATTCAAATGTTTGCTAAGATTCAATTTGATGTATATCCTTTTTTAAAACTTAAATAATCATAAAGATATTAAAAAATATTGAAGTATTAATATTAGCACCATTCACAGAATGATAAAGAGGACTTTTGTCATCTTGAAAAAAAAAAAAAAATAAAGGCCCAAGCAGACTGAAGCATGCTACCTAGGTCCTTTGTGCCCTGTAAGAGACATCTTATCCTACAAGAGAGTGAAATTCTATAAACTGTAAAAAGAAATACCCTGTAATGAGGAAATAGATAAGATATTCCTCTTGCCACTACAGAGTTGTCTACAGAGAGAGAGAGTATTGGAGTCTTATTTTCCCTGCAAACATACACTTTAAGAATGGGATTGCTCAAAAACTCCCTGCTGCTTTTATCAGAAAGGCAGTTAGAAATCATGCAAACCCCACTTCATATTCCATCTCCCATGCTGCATTTAATAATATAATCTAAAATAAGGCCACATGGTGAGCCGTAATACTGCAGCTCATCATAACAAAAAAATCGCCATTTTCAGAACATGCAAAGTGAAATTGTTCACATATCCCCAAAGTTGGCTCTCTGTCACTTTTAAATCTCTAGCATATACAGCAATTATAGCTCAAGTTATCATCAAAAAGGTACAAACACTGGAAAAGAAACAAGGAATTGTCCTTATAGTCAAGAGAAATTACTTAGAAATTCTATTACTGTGACTCTTCTACTAATATCAGTTAGTGACAATTTATTTGTATTTTTATTTAAACAAAATGATTCACCAGATTAACACAACTGAATATAAAATGGACAGTAAATCAGTGTTTTTTTTTTTTTTTTTTCTTTTTAACCTAGTCACTTTGGCACATTTTACCAGAATATTTATGCAGATATTTAGTTGGAAACCACTAGGAAAGTATGCATGAATTCATGTCCTGCATGGCTTTTATAATGTGTGTGCAATGTACTCTACTTCAATTTCAAGCTAGACTATTAAATTGGGGTGAAATCTATCTATATCTTTAATTTGCAGATGAATTAACTGGGATTTAAATAAGTCAGACAGTGGGCACAAGTACTTGGGAGAAAAGTAACGAGTTCTGGAACACCCAGACAGTTTATATTGCTAAGGTATATAACAGATAAAAAAAAAAATCAATGGGCTAAGCCAATTATGAAACTGTATTCAAACCTAAACATTAATGAATTATTAATGAGGATAATTGCTATTGATCAAAAGCATAAAAGTCCTCATGTCAAATCATCACATTGTAAGAGGAATATTATAAAAAGATTTTGTCACAAGCAAACAATAACAGAAGAAGGTCTTCAAAAAATTGTTCTTAATCATGTTTAATAGCAGTTCATAAAAGCTTTTATGCAAAAGTAGTTTTATGCCAAGAATTTTGCTTGTTGTTGAGGATGTAAGAAAAATAACACAGTCCTGCTTTTAAAGCTCTCAAAGGCTTCTGAGAGGGATGGTGTTATGTGAAGGTCCGCTGAGGGCAGTGAGGACAGCCCTGCAGTGAAGTGTGCAGAAACTGTTAGGGAGCAGGTCATCACAGATGAGATCCCTGAGCAAGCTCACCTGTTCAGGGCGTCTCTACGAGTTTGTGGGGTCAGGAGGTGTAAAGGGGCTGGTGGCGCAGGAGCCCTGATTGGGGAGATGGCTGAGATTGCAGTTGGCTGCAGGCCATAGAGATATTCGGACATTGCCGCCTGCCTCCCCGTTTGGGCCACCACCTGTTGCTGTCTGAAGCAATTGCCGCTTGGAGCAACGAAGCCCCAAGAAGAAGTTCAGAGGCAAACTGGAAACAAACAGGCTTTTTATTTTGATAACTTCTCTCTCTGGCTCTAACAATGACTCTAACATGCACCACACACCACCCACAAAATGGCCCCAACTCGATCCGATCTCAGCTCAAGTCCTGTGAGACCACGGAAGGCGGCAATGTCCGAATATCTCTATGGCTCGCAGCCAACCGCAATCTCAGCCATCTCCCCAATCAGGGCTCCTACAGGTGGGAGGGGAGGGGAAAGTGTAAAGATAAAAACAAAAGAGGACCCAGAAAAGAGAGACGAAAACAAGCAAAAGGCCAAGGAGAGGCTGAACTGGGTGACACAGGGGTAGAGTGAGGATGTAGCGCAGGGCTGGGGTCCATCATGGGAGACCAGAGCAGGAACTGGCTGGGCCATTCCTCCTTGTCCATGTCCACTTGACAGCACACCATGACCCAGTCTGGCCCAACACTGGGCATACACACAGGAAGCAGGAGGCAAGGCCTCTCCTTCCTATTTCAGCTTGGGTTGACATAGTTAAGATTGGAGTTCATCTCATCTTGTGTTTGAGGAAGGGGTTCAGGCCATCTGAGCAGGCTTGAGTTTTGGAAAGTGGGCTCCTACAGCCCTGTCCCGAGTGACCTGAAGGGGAGGTCTGCTAAGCAGAGGATGCTTAGGAACTTGGTTCCCAGCCTCAGGTTTCTTTTTATAAATCATTCTCTAGTATGCAGGGAATCTGTCCGGGAGAGGGGTGCAGGAAATACAGGCCCTTTCTGTGCACGCTTCCCCACTCAACAAAACCTGTGATCCAGGGAAAGTCATTGCCATCACTGTCTATGAAGATCTGAGAACGTTTAAATAGTTTCTAAATGACAAAATCATGGAGAAGTCATAAACAGGGCCACTGTCTCTGCTAGCTCTGTTCCTAAGAAATGCTACCTCTAGCCCAGTTTTTCTGAACCTGTCACTGCCTCATCTCCCCACCCTCCAGTGTCTCTGGCTGCCTGAGGGAGGGGTGCCAGGCTGTGTGGTCCCCACCCCCCACCCCCAGCCCCGCCCCGTGCTCCTGAATCCAGATGTCAACCTGGTGTCAGGCTCCTGCCTCTGGAGGTCGGCCTGCCTGTAGCGATTTGCCCTTTCCTCCTGCTTTGATTTCCCTGCCATTTCTTCACAAACCAGAATATAAAACATAGATACTGCACAGTTTCCATTTAACTTTTTCGGATGCCCTTTGTACTTTCTCTGAACTTCTGTTGCTCACTGTAGAAGTGCTTTTATATTTCTTCATTTATCATTTTGTAATCCCAGAATGTACTATGGTAGCTCACATGTGATGGGTCTGGCAAAATTTATGGAAAACCAAGTATATGAGATAAAAAAAAAAAAAAAAAAAAAAAAGAGTGAATCAGTCCCTGGCTTGGTCCAGTTGTTAAGAACATGCTCATGTTAATTCTGAATGTCCTTGCCTGGAGATTGTCCTGAGTAAACAGAAGGACATACATTCTAACAATAGGATGTCGGATGCTAAATCTATGCTATGCAGCCCATGGCACTGGAAGGAGGGATCATCCAGCTCAACACTGGAGACCTCGTCTCTGTAGTCTGCCCAAGTTCATATTGCAAGTTAATTCATATTAAGTAGGGAGTGCTTTTATTTTTTAAAAAACACAGAAGAGAAAAGACATCTTCATTTGAGAAGGGAGCTGTGTGATTCATAGATAGACTCGGTGACACAAGTTTAGTGAACACAATGTATGAGAATTTTAGCAAAATGTTAGCAAAAATTTTTCAAGAAAAGTAAATATTAGGAATGACTGCGCCACTGATACAGGACTTAATGTTCACTGAGCAAGAATAATAAGTAACTGAGAGGTTTTCCTTTTAAGGTACAGTTTCAAGGCACTCATTGGAAAGATTACAGAATGTCTACCAAAAACAGTCAATGAGGCTTGATTATAAGAATGTGGACCAAACCTAGTCATGCTTGTCACCAAGATTGAAAAATGTTCATGTCACCCTCTGGATGGCATGAATTCTTTTCTGAAGTCTAACATCTAATGTCTGTGTAATGTCCTCAAGCAAAACAGCCTATTTCTACCTAGGCACAGCCATCTGTGCTATGAGGATAATAATGATAACTACTTAGTGGGGTTATTAGAAGACTACAGGAGATCAGATATATTAGCTAAATAAAATTTGTAGCACACAGCACTCCATAAACATCAACTATTAACATCATAAATATATTGTGTGTTGACCCATAGAGCAGAATGAATTGGAAGGCAGACATTAATCCATTCAGTCCCAAGGCTTAATTCTGTGAATATTTCAATAAAATCAAAACAGGTACATTAAAATAGTTTAGAAATTATAATCTAGGTCACATGCACATTTTTATATTAATATTATGTTATAATCAAACTACATGTTACACAATTATTTTATCTGATATATACAACATTTAATCTTTTATAGGTTCTCCACATCTCAGATGATGGGACAAATGTGTTAATAATCACCCTGATGGAAGAGGGTGCCTTCTATACCCAGGGATGAAACTTGCATGGCAATTGCTTGACAATATTTGCTTGCCTAAAATAACTTCTCCCTTGCGAGATTCCCTCATCCTTTCTGACTAAAGTAGAACCACTAAAAATAGAAACATGCAATGGCAGTTTCCTCTCAGGCAATTCCAGCCACTTTCTGGGGCAGAAGCAGCCACTTCCTATCCTGGCTGCACTTCTTAAGGGCTCTGAGCTGCTTCCAGGAAGGAAAAGGGCCCTCTTCATCCTTCCTGTCAGGAAAGCTGTGGTCTGGGCTGCTTTGTCCCAGTGATGCTGGGAGCTTCTTTACACCAGAGCCGACCTGCCCTCCACTCTTTATCCAGTGGCCACAGAAGAGGAAGCCTCCACACATGACCGCACTCAGTGCCTGTCTCCTTTTTCCTCCAGGGTGCTAGAACCTTCTCTGATAGCTCATTACCACAGGGTTACTGCCTCATCTGATGGTTCAGTTGGCAATCCTTCCTCCAAGCCACTGAACCACAATCTCCAACAAGGCCTTTGTAAGTAATAAAGCTACCATGATATGGTAGTCTTTGTTGCATTTCTTAATTTATTATGAACAAGAAGAAGACGAATATGACTTACAGGACTCCTGGAGGACCCCCAAATATCAAGTGAAAAGTAAAGTTCATTTGATTTTTTTTTTTTCTTTTTCTGAATAAATGGAAATAACACTGAATTGAACTAAATAAGTGAGAGGGAAAATTAATTAGCCTTAAAGTCCCATAAGTACAGCTAGGCTTTAAAAATATCTTGTGATTGGAACAAATTTAATAAATCATCTGCAATGGAACGAACTTTGTGAATACTTCTCTCTTCCAGGTTATGTAACAAGCTGCAAGGATTCCGTGGGAAAAATGGCAGCTAACCTGCAGATTTAGAATGATTAGAAGCATAAGTATAGGCATGAGAAAGGAGAAGCCAACTTGGACCATTTAAATGCAACCCACTTGCAGTATGATGTGCCTCTGGGCCTGCCCACAGTCCTCCGTACCAGGACCATACCAAGAGATTCCCTTCACCCACACTTAGCATTGCTCACTATTGTTTTTAGAATAAACTATAAGTTCATTTTATTTAAATGGTTGAAAATATTTAGGATGTTTCCAATCTTCTATAACTTTATTGTTAGAAAGTATGTGAACATGTTAGGACCTAAATATCATCACATGAACAGTTTGAAAGGGGTTATTAACAAATTAAAGGTATGGTTACCTTATGCACAAATTTGAAAATTCAGTTATTTCCCAAATGCAAGGCAATATAGAGATTAAATACAGTCTCCATCAAAATGCCACTCACATTCTTCATTGAACTTTATATATATATATATATATATATATATTATATTATATAATATGCAGCTCATCATAACAAAAAAAATTGCCATTTTCAGAACATGCAAAGTGAAATTGTTCACATATCCCCAAAGTTGGCTCTCTGTCACTTTTAAATCTCTAGCAGATACAGCAATTATAACTCAAGTTATCATCAAATATATATATATATATTAATATTAATATATAGAGAGAACTTAATATATATATAGAACTTTATATATATATACATATATATATATATATATATATATATATATATATATATATATATATAATATATATTCCTAAAGTTCATGTGGAGTAAGTAAAGACTCAGAGTAGCCATAAAATCCCAAGCAAGAATGATGCTGGAGGCATCACAACACCTGATCTCAAATTATACTACAAAGCTGGATAACAAAAATATCATAGTATTAGAATAAAAACAGACACAAAGAACAACAGACTAGTATAAAAGGCGCAGACACAAATTCCCACAGATACAGTCATCTGATCCTTGACAAAGGTGCTACAAACGTATATTAGAGAAAAGATAGCCTTTTTGACAAATGGTGCTGGGAAAACTAGATATATATGTGTAGAAGAATGAAGTCAGTTCCCTATCTCTCATCCTCACAGAAGTCAAATCAAAATGAATAAATGACTTAGGAATTAGACCAGAAACACTGCAACTGTTTGAAGAAAACACAGGCTCCACACTATAAAACACTGGGTCAGTCATTGATTCCTTAATAAGACTCCTAAAGCTCAAGAAATAAAACCAAGAATCAATAAGTGGGGTGGCTTCAAATTAAACACTTTGCACAGCAAAGGAAACAAGTATAAAGGAGACCCTACACAATGGGCATTATAGTTAAAATATGTGGTGTTCCCCAGAAGCTCATGTGTGTGACAGTGCAAGAAGATTTAGAGGTGAAATGATTGGGTTATGAGAACCTGAACTCAATCAGTGAATTGATCCCCTGGTAGGGATTAAATGGGTGGTAACTGAAAGCAGGTAAGGTGTGGCTGGAGGAGGTGGTCATTGGGAGGTGTGCCTATCAGGTATGTATTTTTTGTGATAAGGAGAACTCCCCCCCCCCTGTTTCCTTGGAGCTATGTTCCTAGATGCTTTCCTTTTCCACATCCTCATGCCATCTTCCATCTTCCATCGTGTCCTGTTTCACTTCAGGCCCTGAGGAATGGAGTTGGCCTTCTGTGGACTGTGACCTCCTAAGACCATGAGCCTCCAAATAACTTCTCCTTAAAATTGTTCTTGTTACATCTTTTGGTCACAGCACTGAAAAAGCTGTCCAAAACAATGGAAGGAAATCTTTACCAGCTACTCTTCAAAAGGGGTATTAATATCCAGAATACATGAAGAACTCAAACCTAACAGCAAAAACACAAACAACCCAATCAATAAGTGGGAAAATGAACTAAACAAACATTTTTCAGCAGAAGTGTAAATGGTGACCAAATATATTAAAACATGTTCAACATCCTTGGCAAACAGGAAAACGCAAACCTACACTGAGATTGTATCTCCTTCCAGTTAGGCAACCTCAAGAATACAAATCACAATAATTGCTGGCAAGAATGTGGGACAAAGGTACATTCATGCATCCTCAGTGGGACTATAAATTAAAACAACCACTATGGAAAGTAGCATGGAGATTCCTCAAAAAACTAGGAATGGACCCACAAAGAACTAATATTAGCATCCTATAGTGATACATGCAAACTGATGTTCACAGCTACAAAATCCACAGCAGACAAGTTACAGAACCTAGCTGTTCCTCAATAGACGAATGGATAAAGAAAATGTGGTCTTTATACACAATGGAGTTTTATGTATCCCTAAAGAAGAATAAAATTATGTAATTTACTGGTAAATGGATGTGATTGAAGAAAATTATGCTGAGCAAATAAGCCAGACTCAGAAAATTAAGGGTTGAATGTTTTCTTTGATGTGCAAAAATTATGAAGAAATAAGGAATTAAAAAAAAAAAAGATGTATCTCATGGAAATAGAGGGAGAACAATGGAGAAGAGGAGAAGGATGGAGGAACTTTGGGATGAAATCAACGAAATGTGCACTAGGAACACATCACAGTGGTTTCAACCTTTATGTATAACTATAATGAACCAATTCCAGTAGAATAGAGGTAGAGGTTCAGAAGGAGAAACGAAGAGTGGAAAGGAAGTCGTACTGGGGTTCCAAATGGAGAAAATTGTTACATGCATTCATGAGTTTGTCAAATTAACCCCACAATGACGTAAAACTACCATGCACTAACAAAAACATGAATACAAAAGTAGAGGTCAGGGAAAAGGTATGTTCTGCAAAATAGTATCCAATAAAAAGCCAGTTATTTAACTATTAAATAACACATTTCATTTTGCAACTTTGAGAAAATAAAGATGGGTGCAACTTTGAAATGAAGATTTTTATAACATTCACATGGATTTTTTTAATAACATTAGTATTGTATATAAAAAATTCATGAACAACTAAGTATTAACATTCCTTATGGATTTTCAATAACTAATATGTTTTCTACTCTCATTTTAACTCTGAGGTATATCTTTAGGTACAGTGTTGCCAGTTTAAGGTACTTGGCTTATTCCTCCTCAGTAACCATGCACTAGTGTACACACACACGCCCTAATCCATAGATGGTCTACAGAACACTTTTAATGCTCACGTCTCTTTATCTGTGGAATCCACACAGGTGCTTTTGGTACTTCAAACAAAACATTTTGTCTGAAAAGAAGCAGGAGAAATGTGAATAAGAGACTAAATGAGCACAATCTAGAATAAGCCAAAAACACACTTGAGTAATCCAAATAAACAAGAACACTTTTAAAAAGCAAATACTATTTGGCAATTATATTAACAATATATTTCAGGCAAAGCTCCCAGACCATGTACATTATTGGATTATTTGTCCGTTGGAAGATTTTCTCCTACTGAGAAGGGTTTAATTACTTTCTGTGCAATCAAAATAAAAAATCGCCCTTCTTCTTGAGTCCTAGGCTGATTGATTGCTATTCTGTCTCCCCACACTAACCAGCTGTCCTCACCAGTGCCAGTTCATGGAAGAGGCAGGTCAGCAGGGAGAACTGCATTTAACACTTAAGAGTTTGGTGGTTTACAGCAGTTGAATTGTTTCACAATGTCAACATTATTGTGTAACTAACTCCCCACTTTTTTAAAAGGCGCAGACTTGGAACACTTGTCAAGGACTGTTAGCCTCACACCCTTCATTCTTGAGTTCAGTTTATAAAAGCACCACTGCACATTCTGCGTGATAGTCATTGCAAACTGTGCCCCACCCCACCCCCATAATAGGGTGGGTGGTCCATGCCCCTCGTAGGGTTCTCCACAAAACCCAAGCTGAGTCAAACATAGTGTCTTCAGAGTTCAACATGCTTTTTGTAAGGGTGTTGTTGATTCCATTTACTCATTTAATGAGTGTTTTCAGAACATTACAGGTGTACTATTAGGCATTAAGTGGTGTTGTTGTGTAAGGCAGATCAATTCTAAAATGAAGCAAGCCTTGTTTATTCTGACGTGCCCGACGAGGCATGTTGAACACTTTGAAACCACACGACTGTGTTTTCTCTGAAGCTATATTTTAACTTTAGCTTCCCTTCAGGTCCTCCTCTGCGTTACCACTTTTCAAATTACATTTACCAACTTTTTTGTGAACTTACCTCCTTATTTAGTCTGTGAGCTATTTTTAGAGCCATATACTTTTTATGATGAACATACAATAGCTGTAACGGTTGCCCATGAATACTTAGGAAAGTAATAAATAACTTCACTTGGTTAATAATCTTAATGTATAAACCCACTGTAATTGGAAAAAAATAGAGAAAACAATAGCCTACACCCATGGAATTAAAAATATCTATTAGATTTATAGAGCCGATACATGCTTGCCTGACTCTTCTGGTATTTAAGACCTCTTAAAGCCTGCTTCTGACTTCTCTCCTTTCTGACATGTCACCTGTTTTAACTTCTTCACAGGCTGTGTGTGACCATCAGAAATTATTTTATTTATTAGACTGAATTTTTTAAGGGCAAAGACTTGGCTTATCTGTTTTTAGCTTCCCAGCACCTACGACAGGATCAGGCAGAGATTGACACACAGCTTCCGAACTCTGATCCTGCAGGTGCTAATTGTCCTTGCATTTGGTCTGCACTCTTCCATCTGAACTTGCATGAGCACTGTGACACCCTGGAGCTTTCTCACTTCTAGATGTTCGCGGAAGTTACATCACCTTTCATTTACATCTCACAGGTAATATTAGCCCTGATGAAAAGTTTGTACTGTTTTTTTCTTTAATTATTTTAATGTTATTGCCTTATTTGATTATGTTTTGTGACTGTAGAATATAATTCCTTGAGATGGAAACATTTTTACTTTGCTATTAACAACGACACTAATAATAACATAATGATTCCAGCATTGAATTTATTGTGTGGCTACTCTGAACCAGGTCAATAGGGAGTCTTTGAAATTGGTGCCTAAGTGTTTGGTCCTCTGTATCGTATTGCTTGCATTTTGTATTACTGTTAAGTAAGCATTTAATAATGATTGATTTTATTTCAAAACAATATAGCAGATTACCTATATAGCACAAGTAGCAGTTAGTGGGAAAGTGAGAAGAATTATATAATTTTTGCTACTTGGGGCAACTTAAACCAGAAGAAACATACCTGAATATCAGTTCAAAATAGCAGAAGGATGATTAATACTAGAATTATAAATGTCGTGTGTTGGTTCTGCATCATTGGGAATCATGGAAATTGGGTTTAGTGTGCTTTGTTTTAGTCTCTGAGATTGTAGAAAATATCCTTAAGGTTTTCCATTCAACATAAGTTCCCTTCTTTCTGTCACTCTACTGTCAACTGAAATAAAGACTGAGGTTCAGTCAGTTTCTTTGTCTAAAATTTCATCGGAAATTTTTCAAACAAAAAAAATAGTGTTTTTCTGAGTCCTACATATTAATGCTGTTTGGGTAATCTGTAAAAGGACATATGATTAGGTTAGTTTCATGTAAGAACTTTTAGAATTTTATATATTGGAATCCAAAGATTGGAAAGAATGCTTACTATAATAATGTAGCATGAACTGATATTAAGGAACTAAACAGTTTTTTCTTCTTCTACTTTAAAAATTGCATTTGTACTAAATGGCTAATTGCTATTTCTCATAAGAATTGCTCAGGAAGCGATGCTAGGCATGGTACTGGAATTAATGACACAATTTGACACTAATAAAGGAAGACTATGCAAATGACAAAGAGCAAGTCCTTGTGCAGAGATGAGTTTACATGCAACCTCCTCATAGTTACAGTTGGCAGAAGATTAATAGTAACTAACTGTCAATGGAACCTAGGACAGGGAAACACCAGGAAGGAGGAGAGACACCATATGTCTTTCACTAATCAGGCACTCAGTGGCATAAGAGGGTGACTACAGTGCAGCCACAGCCTCCAGGTGTACGGAGGCATATGGCCAGATCCTGCCCAACTGTGCCTCTCAGTGCTCGTGCCAGCTCCAGCCTCTCACACACTTTCACTTCACTTCTGTATGTGCAAACACGATCTGTTGCTGAACTAAACTCTTGGCATTATAACGAATCCTTTATTATTTGTTTCAATAGTGTCCTCATCACGAAATTATAAGTAGATATTCTTAAGTTGAGAAAACTTTACAGGTAAACATGTTAGGTAATACTTATTGAAAAATTTTAAGCGGTAGTCACTATTATACTGCTTTAAAAGTGTAAACACACTTCTCCATGGTTACATCTAATGGAAGAGTAGAGAGTTGAACTCAGAAGTTGTTAATTATGAAGGTCATGCATTGCCGCTGCACTGTTTGATTTTTAAACAGTATAGACATTTGTGCACATTCTGAGCTCTATGAAACCAAAACATCCTAACTACACTTATTTCATCCTAGTTCTAGGAATTAACTGAGTTGAATACAAGATACTCCCAGTGATGGTTTTTAATATATCAATCATTTCTTAGATATCTCCCACCCCCCAAAAAAAGAGCTCAATTTCTCTATGCTTGCCCTCTGGGCTGGATTAGTGGTTTACTTTTATTACCCAGAAATGGTGGATATGATAGCATGCCACTCCTAAGACTGGGTTATGTGGAGACTGTGCCCCTCTCTGGGTCTCTCTGGGATCACCCAGTGGATCTGCAGCCCACTGAGAGAGCTGAACGACAATAACCATCTAATTCAGCATGGGGACAGAAATTCATCCAGAGAGCTCTAAGGGGTTAGACTGCATTTCAGAGCCACAGTTTGAAAACAGCCCCTGAGAGATGCACAGACAGACCCCCTCAGATAATCTGCACCCAGGATCCTCAGCTTCTTAAACTGCTTAAAATAATAAACCTCTGGCTTTCTTTAAGTTCCTAATTTTTTAGGCGATTTTTACCCCAGAATGCTCAACAACATATTCTATACAGAATTTAAAATTTACTTTCATGAAATAAATACTACATGCTTGTATGAAAAAAAAATGAATAAATGACAGTCTAGGACATTAGAGAATTTTTAAATTGCTAACACAGAGAATGCATTCTCATTATGAGAATACCCATGTATATGAATTTTCTAAAAATAAATTTATATATTTTATAAAATATATAATTGATATAATTGATATACTATGTAATGTAGTCTAAATAAATAAATATTTTTGTATTATAAGTAATGTGTCAGATTATTCCAAAGGTCTAGGCAATGCATCTGAGCATGGTTTATGTTATCATATGTACTTACCATAAAAAAACTGAGTATCTTTAAAGATGGTCTTTAATTCTGCTAAAGAACAGCATGTGTTAATTTGTCACAGATACCAGTTTATATTTTTTACTTCAGAAGATATTTAAACGAATTGGAAAATTTGTGTTTTATATGTGAGTTTGACTTAGGAACTTGTTATTGTTTACTTTAAAAACCTTGCTTCTGCTGCTTTCCAAAATTGCATGCTTCAAAAGAGGCCTAACTCCCCTTCCTATACCAACATCTTACTTTTTCCCTGACAGAGCGTATGTTCTAAACTAGCAAGACAATAATCTAATATGTGGTGCCTCTCGTGCTTCTATGACTTTGAAAATACTGCCATGAGCCAGGTGCAGTGGCACAAACCTGTAATCCCAGCAACTTTGGAGGTGGAGGCAGGAGGATCATGAGTTCAAAGGCAGGCTCAGCAATTTAGAGAGACCTTTGCTCAAAATAAAACATAAAAAAGGATGGGGTTGTGGCTCAGTGGTTAAGCAGCCCTGGGTTCAACCCCCACTACCAAAAAAAAAAAAAAAAAAAAAAGAAAGAAAGAAAGAAAAGAAAAAGAAATACTACGGTGAATGCTATTATCTTCTCATGTTTTTTCTAATTATTTTTCAAAATCCTTTCTGAGGCCACCCCTACTTTCTACAGGCAAACTTATTCTTTTGTCTTTTTTTCCCATGGTACTTGTTTGTATGGCTTGCTATAGAAGAAATATCAAAAGTCGTGCAGATGCAAAAAGCCCAGAGTCAAATGTTTTCTCTTACATGTGGAAGCTATGGAGTAATAAGGAACTTAAAAAGGGGGGGAGGGGGCGGGAAAGCTCATGAAGATAGAAGAGAGAAGGAGGAGTAGAGGAAGCAGAAGAGACCAAGGGCCAGAGAGGAGGGAGGGAAAGGGGAGGACCAGCAGAATGAAATCCAACAAATGGCACAGCGTCTGTGTGCACACAGCACGATGAAGCCAGTTTCATGTACAAAAATGTGCACTAATTAAAAAATAAGTCAGTAATTTTTATTTTAAATCAGGCACTAAACATATATAAGAATGCTACCATCTGAATGTTCTATCCCCTTGACATTTATCAGTTAAAACCTAACCTGCGACATAATGGCATTAGGAGGCAGGGCCTGTGGGAGCTGATAAGGCCCTGAGGGCTCTGTCCCCATGAGTGCATCAGTGCCCTTATCGCAGAGGCCAGAGGGAAGCTGTTTGTCCCTTCATAGTGCAGACACACAGCAGGTATCACCTGTGAGGAATCGGCCTTCACCAGGTACCAAAACTCCCAGGGACTTTATCTTGGATTTTCAGATAAAGTGATCAGTAAATTTCTGTTGTGTTTAAGTTACCTAGAATGTAGAAGGCATTTTGTTACAGCTGCCCAAATGCTCTAAGACAAAGATGTCTTATTTCACTGAATTTTCCTGATATTTGAAGGAAAACACATCTCTGTTAGCCTTTTTAAAAAGTAAGTACATCTGGATTCTTGTTATCACTATATTAAGAAAATAAATACTAAACAGATATATCTTTTCTAAATTTTGAGTTGACTTATCATCTTATATTCCTAATACCTATGAAACTTGATGAGATATTTTTCTTACTTCAAAGGTATTATCATTTTGTATGTTTTAAATATCTGTGTTCATTGCCAATGTTCTTTCCCAAATTTTGAAATTGCATATCTAACTGCCTATTAACACACTGGTTTGATTTCCACTTGACATTGAGTTAAAATGTACCAAAAATGTATCTTGGTTCTTTGTAGTCTAACAATTTTATTTTTCATTATCTTCTTCACCTTAGTCAATATAGACCTCTAGTTGCTCATGTCAGAAGTGTGTAAAGGTACCCAATAATAATGTCTTCATCTTACCCCAGTTAAATTCAATAGCAAATATTTTCAGCTTTATCTTTAAAAGGGTTCCAGGATTTTCCACATCTGTTTAATCAGATTTTTCACCATGTGTCCAAAAGACCTGACAAGAACAATTTTAGAGGAGGAATAGTTTAGTTGGGGGCTCATAATTTTAAAGGTGTCAGTCCATAGACAGCCAACTCCATTGCTTTGGGCCCAAGGTTAGGCAGAACCTCCTGGCAGAGGGTGTGGCAGAGGAAAGCAGCTCGGAATATGGCACCAGGAAGCAGAGAGGGGGAGGGAGAGGGGGACTAAGCTTGGCTGCCAGGGACAAAAAATATACCTCAAAGGCATGCCCTAGGGACCCAAGCCCTCCAGTCACCACCCAGTTCATCCCTCTTAGGGGATTAATGACTGATTAAGTTCAGGCTTTCCTACCCAATCATTTCACCTCTGAACTTTCTTGCATTGTCTCACGAATGAGCTTTTGGGAGACACCTCACATCTAAACCACAGCAGCATCTAATGGCTTACACTACTGCCATGCTGGTTCACACTAGAAGGTCTTTGGTAACTAACTGGTCTCTTGGTTTCAAGCTTGGTTTCAAGCTTTTTGTTGAGCCTTCAAAGAAAATCAGAATTTTCAAAGCACATTTCAAAACATGCTAATTGCCTCTGGTTTCATTCAGAGAAAAAGCTGGCATCTTCATTTCAGCTACCTATTTGATTTCACCTTCTTCAACCCTCCCCTTTTTCCTGAAACACACCAAACACTGAGCAAGTTCGCTTTGCTTTAACCCAGAAAGGCTGCAGGGCCTTTGCACATTCCATCACATCTCTGATTTTCCTTCTAATCTCTCTCTTTTTTTTTTTTTTTTTTTTTTTTTTTTTGGTGGTGGTGGTGGGGATTGAACCCAGGGCCTTGTGCATGTGAGGCAAGCAGTCTACCAACTGAGCTATATCCCCAGCCCTTCTTCATTCTAATCTTTGTCGGGATTGCTGCGTTACTTCTTAATGGGGCCGAGGTCTAAAGCTACCCCCCTTTTTGGGCCCCCAAAGGGGGCTCCTTCTGCCAGCAGAAAGAGTTAAAGTAGCTTACCTGGTGAAGATAGGCTTAACTGGCAAAAGTCTCTGAGTGTCTTACCCCGCCTGATTGACGGACACCACGCCACACCCAGAGAGTTTTGGTAGAAAGCAATGCCAAAAACTCCGTTTATTGAGGAAGTTGGACGGTCTTATATAGGACATGGGCCAATCAATAGAAAGATCATAGGGACACATAAGGATCTTGGGCGGATGCCATTGGCGGAGCCATTGGCCTATCCTTGGGGTGGTTTCAGTTCTCACAGCCACGCCCCCTGCTTAGCCTAGGTCCTGTAACAGGGCGTGGTAATGTGGCAAGCAGCCAGAAAGCAGTGTAAGGTCCCGACAATCTTTGTTTATATATTTTGCAATCTCTGAGGGCTCAGGAAAGAGCCCACAGCTGCTCCAGACACCCCACCTCCTTCACGTGTTTTTTTTTTTTCCATAGAACTCATGAACATTTGAAATACTATACCTTTTTTAGATCATATTTCATGATTCTCCTTGTACATGAAATTGGTAACAGTCTATTTTCTCTTTTGTTCAGTGTTGATGCCTTGATGCTTAAAATACTCATATATGAATTGCCATCTTTTGAATTAATGGTAAATCTAGAACTTCTTAAAATTTAGAACAGTCTAGATCTACTTCGTTCTTTTTAATGGCTGCACTGTTTTGCACTTGATGGATGCATGCTCATTTTCATTTACTTATTTCCATTTGGTAGTTGTTTATTTTGATTCCTGACTTTGAAAGCTTTTCTCTTGTTTTCATATATAAAAGATGCACCTGCTCCAGCCTCCCCACTTCATTTTTCACTTTTCAGAAACAAAGACTTTAGTTTCTCACCTTTTCATTTGGCATTTACTTCCATGTCTCCAACAAACTTCCTTGCACTGACATTTTTTTTTTACTCTTTAATTTTCTTTTTCTTTTTTTTTTTTTTTTTTTTTTTTTGGTACTGGGTATTGAACTCAGGGACACTCGACCACTGGGCCACATCCCCAGCCCTTTTTTGTATTTTATTAGGGACAGAGCCTCACTGAGTTGCTAAGTGCCTTGCCATTTCTGAGGCTGGCTTTGAATTCGTGATCCTCCTGCCTCAGCCTCCCAAGTGCTGAGATTAATTTTCAATGTTATCATGGTAAAAGGTGCACACAAGTACAAACACACACATCCAACACCTCTGTGTCTACTCTGTGGTTGGTTCTTTCTATTTATGGGTCTGGGCAAGGAGAATTCTTGTGTGCTTCCCCTTTACATCAATAAGTAAATATAAATATATATTTGATGCATATAAATATAGAGATACATGGGGGATTAAATGTATTCCCTCCTCACATAAGAGAATGATGAAAAGCAAATCCTTCTCAATCTATCAGTAGAGAAAACAATACTGGCATTTTAGAAAGTGCCTCCACTTACAGAGCACAGGCCTATAGTCATTAGCTCTGACTTCAAACAAGTCTTGGAATACACAATTCTGGACATGATTTAAATCAACAAATATCAAATTCCCCATCCATGTGCCACCCAGTAATACTCTAAAAATTATTATCTCTGGAGGTTGATGAAAAGATAATGTAATTATGCTGCTTGATCAATAGTCAATCAACTCAGCATGGATATGTGAAATATAAGAAAAAACAATGTGTTTTAAAAGGTACCACATTGCTCAGCTCTTAGTCTGGGTGTCTCTCGCCATGTGTATTTATTTGTGTACGTGACTCCCTGATTTGTAAGGACTACAAAAACCATTCTTTTCTTCACTTTTCATCTTTTGCTAAGGTTGAAGAAGGCTCAGATGCTATCCAGCAAATGGAAAGAGGACTTCCAAGGATAACATCTGTCTCATTGGCGGCACCTGCCCTGCTTATGGTTTAGCCTTGAAATTACCTTTTGTGCTTGGCACTTCCAAGATAGACTGAACTGCTGACTCTTTTATTTTTTAATACGAAGAAACAGTTGTCTTCCAGGTAATATTTTGACAAATGTAATTGTGTTTTTTTTTTTTTTTTTTTTTTTTTTTTTTTAGTAAACAGGGTTTATTTACATTCTTCTGCGTCCCACCAGAGCCAAGCCCTTTATTTGATATGTAGCTGTAGGCACAGGACAGACAGCAGTCGCCTGGTTGATCCCATAGAAACGTGCTGTGCAGGCTCGGTGCCTCCGCCTCCCACCTGGCTGAGCTGCGGCTGCTGTTCACATGCTTCCTTTCTTAATTAGAACTCAAATATTCCGGCAGTTTTCTGGCTGTGAAATTGCCTCTCTCTCTCCTTAGTGTGGGCATCTGTAGGCTATTTTATTATGAATAAAATCCTGATCTCTTCCAAAAATAGAGTCTTTCTGATGAGAAAATGCCATGCTATCTACAACACATCACCTGTCCATCTCAGGCTCTTCCTAATGATGCACCCCAATGCATATCTATTAAAATTGAGGTTTTTTTTTTTCATCTTAATGGAAAAATAGAAGTTAATCTTTATATTCATCTTAGTTTACCTAAATATAGATTACAAAAACTTGGAGAGAGTAAGACTCTAGGAGAGAAAAAACAGGAACAATACCACATAGTTTCATATAGCAACTTTTAGTTTAAGGCCTAAAAAGAAATGGGGAATAAAAATAGTTAAAAATAAGAGTAAGCAAACATTCTTAACCTCATCAGTAGTTGTTGAAAACATTCAAGGAATGGTGACATCATAATAGAATCTGAATCATTTTGGGCAAGGAATGGTGATAAAAGAACCTCATGTAACTCAGAAAATAAGTTAAAATAACAGTTGAATAAGATAATTGGGATTAAAGATACATTTAATCCACTGCAAAGTACTTTATAAGAGCATAGAAATATCACAATTGCAGGGGACATGCATTTGCGTGTGCATTATAATTCCCTTTTGATTAATACTTAGTAGAGATACCTTAATATTAGGTTACTTGTTTTTGAAAATCAGAGCATGTGCCCTTCCACTAAGATTAATACTAAAGAAAAGTGATTCTGTAACTAATTGGAAGTCCACAACATTAAAAGAACAAAGGATTAACTTTGGCAAATACATGATTGCTCACCCCCCCCCCCCCTTTTTTTTTAACCCAACTCCAACAGTGAGTACATTGCTTTTCTCTGTTTTGAGGAGAGTTTGATAATCTTTTCTGCCTCTTCATGTGTCATTGAGCAAAAATAAGTGGAAAGGAAGCTTGGGCACACTTTTCACACCAGGTTTTAAATGGCACAATTGAAATAAAGAAAGGTATTCAGTTCAGTCCAATCCCCATCAATGAGGACAATATCTGCCTGGCCACGATGACCTAGTAATTCTGGAATAGAGTTCATTGATAGTAGGTTTCACTTGTAAAGACCAACTGAGCAACACATTCAAAAAAGAAATGCAAGTGAGGATGGCACTGCTCAAATGCTAATCATTAATAAGTCATTAGTAAGTACTCGAAATTCTTAGTGTATGAAAGCATTACTAAATTATCATTGTTACTAATAGGAAGAATACTTATGAATAATTGTTCTCATTAGGCATGATAACTAAGCACCAAATTAATCTGTCGGTTTTCTGAGATGACTTGGGACAATCCGAGTTTCCTAAGTATCATAGAGACGATGCTCATGAGAGGTTCTCCCATGTCATTAAATTGATAAAATTATATAGGCAGGCTTATTTTTTTTAAAAAAATTCAGCTATTCTCCTCATTCTGTATCTCAATTCAAAGAACATTAATTATCTGCTTGGATGTCTGGTTTAATGGAACTTTCTTCCCATTCAGTGGCTGGTGACAGCTTGAGAGTCATTGTACTGTGATACAGAAAATGACCCATGTTTAAGCGGGTTAATGATCAAACTTTAATGGAAAATCTCATTGAAAGAAACACTGTTTCCATTCACACTATTGATTTCATAATGGTCAATTGACCCTTTCCTGTCTTTAAAGTGAAATGCTTCTTCTAATATTGAGTTCTAAAAGTTGTGTTTTCTAGATCATGGTTCATTCCACCCTTGTATTACACATTAACTCTTCCATTTTTAAATCAGCACACCTGTTGCTATTCACACACACACACACACACACACACACATACACACCTTGCTGAGACTCAGACTCACTACCTATTGAACAGAAAACTCCCTTCATGGAAGTCTTTCTAATTTCCTCTTTTTTACACATTTCTGTATTGCATGCATTTCCCTTCAGCACCTTCACTTTTGACATACCTAAATAGCACTGCCAGGTTTTGATTCACAGGCTGTTACTCTGATGGTGGGTTCCAACCTTCACACGTGAAGGTCTGGAGAAGTCTACACATTGCTTTGACATGACTCCTGTTGATGGTTCTAACTTCAGATGTGTTTCTCACCTGTCTTAACCATGCAAACATAAAAATAAAGTTTTGTTTTCCAGACTTGCCACGTTTTATTGTTCGCTAGTCCCCTTCCTCATTGCTTTCTGTAAAAGTCACTTTTTATTAGGAGAGTGGATACAGTGGAAAAAAGGAGCCCCCTAGGTCAGTGAGCTGGTGTGCTGGTCACTATGCGGAAGCCTTTATGAGTCACAGGAGGAGACAGAAAAAAAATACTTTCTAAAGCAGGGAGACATTAAGAGTATCCTTCTAAGATTCCTTCTAGGATGATATTTAAAAATGCTGTTGAGTTTGAATGTCATCCCTCATCAAAAGAATTTCTTATGCTAAACTTGTACTGTGCTCAGAAAAATCGGTATTTCCAGTGACCCCATTCTTCTAGTTGTCTAAAAAAATGGCAATCTGACTTTGAAATGGAATTGTTTTTATTAATAGACACAAAACTAAAGGCAGCACACTTACTTTATTTTAATTAAATGCACCTTTGTGAAAAGTATCTTAGGATCTAGTTTCGTGATTTTTACCTTTTTTAAACAATGACACACGTGTGACCTCTAAATTACTGTTATTTTAAACAGTCTTATTCTATACTCTAGAAAATTTTCCTTACCAGAATTTTGATGATTTCAATCATAGGATTTATTCCAGAAAGGAATATGTTAGTGGATCCAAGTTTGTTTGTTCCTGCTTGTTGTGATTTAGATGTGGTGTCCCCCAAAAGCTCATGTGTGAGACAGTGCAAGAAGGTTCAGAGGACAAATGATTGGGTTGTGAGAATCTTAACCCAATCAGTGAATTAATCCCCTGATAGGGATTAACTGAGTGGTAATTGAAGTGGTAGGGTTTGGCTGGAGGAGGTAGGAATTGAGGTGTGGCTTTGGGATATATATTTGTATCTGGCAAGTGGATACTTCTCTTTGCTTCTTGATCACCATGTGAGCTGCTTCCCTCTGCCATACTTTTCTGCCAGGATGTCCTGCTTCACCTTGAGCCCTGAGGAATGGAGCCAGCTGTCTATAAACTAAGACCTCTGAAACGGTGAGCCACTGAATAAAACTTGCCTCCTCTACAGTTGTTCTGGTTAGATCCTTTAGTCACAGCAGTGAAAAAGCTGACTAAAACCACTGCTGAATTATTTATTTCCTTGGATTTCAAAGTAAGGAGAAATAGACTTAGCTATGCATTCCTGTTTGTAAATATAAGATTCCTGGCTAATTTAAGCAGAGTTAGAATTTATTGTAGGGTTGTCAGGATGCCCACAGAATCAACACAGGGCTGGATAACCGTCCCCAGAATATGTGGGGAAAACACAGTAGGGACACCCGGCTGCCAGGGAACCAGGTCAACGGGCGCTGGAGATGGGCATGGAGGGCTGGCAGTGTGTAGACTATACGGCCACAGTCAGGCTGCCAGTGGTGGAGAAACGGAGTTTCCGTCCCCAACTGAAAGCAAAAAACTCTTCTGTCAACAGCCAGCCTAATGCCAGACACCCATATATGTAAAAAGAGTTTATATCATGGTGGGCAAACAAAACACAGGACCAGCCAGTGAAGAAAGGGAATCTTGATGGCCTTTCCTTTCCATCAGATTGTACCAATTATGTAAGTCGCGTTCATTATGCAGAAAATTAGGAAAGGACTGGCCCTCTTCTCTGACACCTACAGTTTAATTGCCTAAATGTTGCCTTCAGATGCATATTTGGAAATATTTGCATGATGAATTTGTTCATTCATCTTCAAAGGAGCTCCAACATATTAAAATGCTTTCTTGCTGTGGTAGGTAGAATAGCCCACCCGCAAGGATCTCTCTATCCTAATCTCCACAACTAGTAACTGTTAATTCCTGTGAAAAAGAGACTTGGCAGATGGAATTAAGGTTTATGCCCTCTACGTAGGGAGATTATCTGGGAATACGCAGTGTGCACCGTGAGAAGCAGTGGACCTTTGTACTATGGTCATTGAGAAGTGATGCTAGAAGTGGCATCAGGCAGATGCAACAGTGTTGGCTTTGAACGTGGAGGAAGGAGGCCCTGAGCCAAGGGGTGCAGGTGCCCTCATGAAGCTGGAAAAGGCCGGGCAAAGGGTTCTTTCTGCATCTCTGAGGAGCACAGCCCTGCCTATGACTTAAGGCAATCCCAGCAATAGAGCCACTGAGATTCCCACGTCCAGAATTGTGAGATGAACATTTTACTTTCAGTTGCTAAAGTTGGAAAAAAATGTTACTGTGTAATTTGTTATGGGGACCATAGAAGCTGTTCTGTGAGTAGGCGGGTGGCAAGCCCTCCTCCCCATGCTGCAGTATAGACCGGCAGAGAAAGGAAGGCTCAAGGGCATAACCACAAACTGACCTGGTTCTCCTAATTATGTGCAATAAAATTGCAAAAGTGAAACGATAAACTTGCTTTTTTCTGCTTATGCATCATTATGAAATATCTGCACATGTGTATGAGGTACAATGTGATTTCAATATTAGCATTAGCATTTGTATTTTAAAACTGGATTTTTAATAGACAACCCAAAATATTTTTTTTTTAAATTTTTTTATTATTTATTTACTAACCCAAAATATTTACTTAAAATTTGTCCAGGTATTTATATAGGTACTCAGCATTTTCACTGTAATGTGCCTGTGTGTTATTTTCTTCACACACTTTTTTGGGGTTCATGCATTCTTGAATCTATTACTTGAAGTCTCTTCAGTTTTGCAAAGCTTGTGATGAAGTTTTCTTCAAATGTTGATTGCAGATTATTTTCTCAGTCTTTGGTATACCACATAACTTTCAAACATTTGCATCATGTCCTATTTTTCTGTTTTCCTCCTTAAAAATTGCTATTCCTATCTTTTCAATATATCATTCTTAATAAGTTTTTGCTTGACCTATCTTCTATTTTTATTAATACTCTCTTCTGTTGTTTACAATCTGTTGTGAATCCATATTATTATCCGTTATTAGTTCCTGGTACTTAATTTTTATTGTAAAATTTTCAAGGATACATTGATTGTCTGATGACAACACCCACCTCCTGATTTATTTTACTGAACATAGTAATCAATTATTAATGAAGGGCAAAGCATCACACCGGGGACAGCCGTGCAGCCAAAAGATTTATTCAACAGCCTTCGTGGCTGGTAGCGAAAACCAGAGAAGAGGTACTCTGGTCGAAGGTCGAAGAGGTGGGAGAGGGGAGTCAGGGAGAAGGGAGTGTGCAAGCTCTGGTAGGAGAAGGGAGTCAGGGAGAGGGGAGTGTGCAAGCTCTGGACAGAAGGTGGGTGCCTGGTCGCACCGGCTCTCTGGAGCTGTCGGCTAAAGCAGCTGCTGTCTGGCTGGAGGCTGGAGCTGTCAGCTGGGAGCAGCCGTCAGGCTGAAGGTGGTCAGTCTGGAGCTGTCAGCTGGAGCAGCTGCCGTCGGCTGGAGGCGATGGGTCTGGAGCTGTTGCAGTGGCTTCCTCCTCTCTGCAGCGACGAGCCGATGTATCTGTCTTCCTCCTCTCAGCAGCGACGATCCGATGTTGTGTCCGTGTGTCTCTCTCTGTCTGAGTCTCTCAAACAGGGCCTTATATAGGGATTTCTGGTGGGGGGTGAACTAGAGCAACCCCAAACACCATTGGCTAGAACAGGGTGTCCTTTAAGCCTATTGGCTCTTGCCTGGGGAAAAGAAACATTCTGCCCGGGGAAGGAACATCCTGTCTGGAACATCTTGAAACAAGGTTGCTTCTCTTAGGGTGTGGAAAACTCTGAGGGCGGGGGAGGGTAAGCTATCTATCAATTAAGACTGCTAGAATTTTCATACCATGTTTCTTACACTCCAGAATCCCTGGCCCCAGAGTCTCAGGTGTCCTGATAGTTCTTCCATGTTTTTAAAAACATGTGTTTGCATTTGTCCATAGGTCAAGTTTTTATCAAGTTTGACTTGCATCAAGATACTCTACCATCTACAAAAGCATGACTACTATTACTTCATAAACAAGGACAGGAACCATGCATAATGTTTAGGAAATACGTGTAAGTACCAATCCCAGTAAATCTGCAAACTTCACTAACTTAATTCAGAGATAAAAAATAGACACATGTTTTAGAAATTAAATATTTTTCTCAGTCTCCCTTAAGGTTTATTATGAAATTTGTACATGAACTGTTATTGATGGTGAAGGAATTACAAATGCTATAAATCTTTGGAGAGTCATAAAATTGTATGCAAATACATTGTGTGGAATGTTCACCTGTAACAACAAGGAGGTTGCAGAATTTTCCAAATAAACCATCATCAGTAAGTGTCTCAATTCAACACAGGGTTTCTTTTCCTCCCACTTGGAACTGTGATGAAACACAAAACCAAAGGGCTTGGTGGTGAAGACTGGGGTCCCCCTAGCTCACAGCATCTGGGGTAACAAGCGTTGGCGAGAAGGAGTGGACGAGCCAGCCGCCTAGGGGCTCTGAGCAGAGTGTCACTCCAAGCACAATAGTGGGTCATGAGCTTTGAAGAGAGACTGTGGATTTCAGTTGAACATGAAAGAATGAGTACAGCGTCCGATGACATTGAGGTAGAGAGAAAAGGAAGGATTTAATAGCAGGCACTCATTGTAGTGATAGCTGCCATAAAGAGAAACCAAGGTCATAAAGGATATTAAATATAGAAGGCCCATGGATGAGCTCAAAATATCTAGAGCATAAAAGAAATGGAGGGGAGTGAAGGAAGAGAAGACTATGGAGGAAGATTAAGGTCAGACTGGGAAAAGAACATGGATGTCCTTAATTAGGAGACAGAGCTCTATTATTTAGGAAATATATAAGTACATGAATTTTGATGTAAGTGTAAATAAAATCAGTAATAAAAATAATTGCAATCATTGAAACTGATATACTATATAACAAAAAAGAACACATCATATGTTTTTGAAGTATTTATTTTGCTTATTTTTGCTGCATGGAACATTTTTGTCTTGTAGAAATCTTTCTGTGCGTACCCACAAAATATGCAGAGTTAGCTCATATTAATGAGTAATAGTTTTTCAAGATTGAAATCTGTGATTCATTGTTTACACAAAAATTGGTGCTAATATCATAAATGAATAATACAAAATATTACACAAAGGAATTCAGGCACATTCTGTGGATAAAATGGTAGATAGGATTTGGATGAGCTTCACAAATTATTTTACAAAGAAATCAGTCCACATACAACAAAGGAGAAGCTGAGTTTAGGACATGTAGATGAACACTCTGAAAGCAGTACAATTTTCTAACAATATTATAATTACATCTGCTAGCAAAAACAAGATTATCCCATTTTAATTTGTTATTAACCTGTAATTTTATCTAAAGATCCAATTTTAAATAGTCACTCACAGGTATATGTCCTTTGAAAGGTTATTTATTTTTATAAGCCTCAATGGTCCTATATGTTCTATGAGATCATTCCCATATTGCAGGATTTTTAAAAAAAAAATTTAAGAAGGTATTTTTGACACGGAGTAATATTTTCTCATTTCTTCATGGATGCAGTTTTCAACTGCTATTTATTTATTTATTTATTTATTTTCTGACTTTGAAGCCTACCTGATTTTCAGATACAGCTATGAGGAGAGTCGTGTTTAAACTGCGGAAAACTCTGCTTACTATTTTCAGAGCCCTGCTCCTCCCCCATCATGAATGTTTATTTGACTTCATCAATTTGGTGGAAAAGAGGACAACAGTTGGGTTAATTATATTTTTTTCCTCTTGATTTTCAAACCAGTCTAACATTATTTTAAATTGAGCTATCCATGTAGCCCTTGAATAAATCTTCTTTGTCCAAGCTACATTATTTCAATATACAGCTAGATTAAAATTTCTAATATTATATATTAGTTGCTTTTATTATTCTATATCTCTATCTACTCTGTGTCTATTTTTTCATATACTATATTTGTATCTAATATTATGGAGTAGTGTTTTTCCATACTTTCATGCGTTTTTTTTGGGGGGGGGGCTTTTTTCAGTTTTTATGCAATATATGTTTATTTAACTTATTTGATTTTAATTATTTTTGGTATTGGGCATTGACTTAGAGGCATCATTTCCCTAAGCTACATGCCCAGCTGTTTTTATTTGTTATTTTGAGACAGAGTCTCTTTAAGTTGCTGAGGGTCTCACTGAGTTGCAAACATTGTCCTTAAACTTGCCCTCCTCTGCCTTCGCCTCCTAAATTCCTGGGATTACTTGTGTGCACCACCAAGCCTGGCTGTATTGTGGATTTTAAATATTTTTTACTCTAAAATTTTTGTCTTCTGTATTTGAAAAATAAATAATTTATTTTCCATTGTGGAATAATTTGTTCTTAAGGCAGTAAAGTCAACCATTTAAATCTACATTATCAGAAACAAACTAATTCACCAGATACAAATCAGCTTTGTTATTTGCTAGCTCTGCCACCTCTGGTAATTAATACTAGTCACGTTTGAGTGTATGCATGTGAGTGGGAGTTCTGGGAACAAAGTGAGAAAAAGTTGTTAAAATCATTCCCCACAGTCTTTTTTTTTTTTTTTTTCCTTAGCAAATTGTTCATTCTTGGAAAAGCAAGCAAAGTTATATCCTGACGTTTTTTATGGAATGACTCTGAAACAAAAGCTAAGACCACAGAGTGTGGCTCTCGCTGTGGCTGCCAACGCCAACTTCTCAGATCTTACCTGAGGTTTACTGGAGTTTGAAAGCATGTGTGATTTTCACTTACATGTGACATTCCATATTCAGATAGTTGATACAGGTTTCTATTTTTGTATTGAGATGACTTTATTCCATGATGTTGTCTTTTTGATTTTCTAAGTATTTTTAGTGGTCAACAACAACAACAACAAAACTGTATACTTATCTGGGGCCCTCATTCTCCAGTATTTGCTAATCAGGACGTGAGTTCTGGGTGATTATTCTCCTCCATTCTTTTTTACTTTCCTCCTTGCTGTTCCAGGGTGCACTGCAGTCATTGGTGCAGGGAAGCAATAGATGCTCTGGGGCAAGAGCCTAGATCTTTTCACCTAAGCTGCTTCTTTGCTCCCTCTCCATTTTTTTTCCTTCCAATCTGGGGATGGCATCAGGAGATATGTTAAAATTCCTCATCTTGGTTTTGCTCTCTGATGAGGGGTTAGAGAAGAAGCTGCTGGTCAATTCTGTCAATTTGATCCTAGGAAAATCCTTTGTCAAGCACCCTGTAACAAGCACAAAGCATAAGTATACCCTAAAGCAAGCTAGGGCAAGCAAATATTAATTTTTATATCAGTATGTCAATTCCTCATAAAGTGGCTAGGTCATCTACTGACTTCTGGAGAGGAAATGTTTGACCTAATACATATGAAATAGAAGATCTTACTTTCTAATAACTGATGGTCACATTTAAAGCTGAATATGCCCAGTTTTGTTGTCAAACATTATTCCTTTTTATTTGATATTGTACTCCCTAAATAATGAAATGCCAAAATGATAATGGAGGACATGACTTCCTTCATTTTGTCCCTAGAACTCACAGTTTCATAAATTCATTCTAAAGCATCTCTACGTATATTTCATCCCAAGAATAGAAGAAATATACCACATGAAAAACACCTTGCTTGCTTTAGACATCCTCAGAGTAAGGTATAATTACTTTCCAATGTTTCTTTTATGAATTAAAAATAGTTTCATCTATAAAAATTTCAGATATTTCTATTAAATGGTAAAGGTCAGTGAAAAAAAAACTGGCAGAAAAGTTCTTAGGATCAAAACAAAAGCCTCTTTCACACAGGAAAGTAATCAAAACTTTCTATGCTATGGGAACAATACAGAAAAGAACTATTTCGAAAATGAAAAAAAAAAAAAAAAAAAGGGAGGCTTCCTCATTGAAGTTCTCACATTGTTATCAAGTATATTATCAAGTCTTTTAAAAACGTTTCACCAGAGTTCATTTTAATCTGTAGCCTGAATTTCAGAACCATTTCCATAGCTCTGGAGTATGGGACCTTCTTCTCTTTCTCAGCATTAAAGAAGAGTTGTCAGTGCGGCAGGGAACGCAGTGTCCGGCAGAGACACAAGAGCTGCAGTTGCCTGCTTTGCCATTCAGTAGCTGAGAGCTCCTTCGGTGGGTGGGAAGGTGTGTGTAGGCCCTGCAGAATACAGAACAAGGGTGCTCCGTCTCGGCCTCCGGGTGCACCCTGACATTTAAGGCATGGCTTGCCGTTGGATGTCCATTTGAAATGAAATAAATGATTTTCTTTTGGACTCTCTAAAACTTTAAAAATCACTGTCACTTTTTTCAGTTTGTAAACTACAGAATTTGCTCCATTTACAGATACACAAATAGCTTTTGCTTTCACTGCTCCCAGAACTAAATAGAGTGACATTAATGAGGCTCCTCCTAGCCTCCAAATTTTAGCAATCGGAGATGTTCTTGGTTGCCCTAAATAAGAGTCCAGTGTAATCATATAAATTTCAACCTTCTGAACACACAGCCCTCTGTTCTTTTAATCAAATTTGTCTGCAAGTCAATGTCCCCAGTGGGGCTCTGGAAAGAGGGGTGCTTCAGGTGAGACCATTTGTCTGTGCTTCCAGAAAACCATGGGAGTTCTTTCTATTTCCCGAAACCACCACACTTGAAGACAAATCTCTCATATTACCACCTCCACCAATTTCCATTTTCATTGGATATCTATTACTTAAGAGAGTCACACAAATGAGCTTATGTACTGTACCTAGTGTTAGGAGTTTCTTATTTTTACTTATTTACTTTTTTAGAGGGAGAGAGGGAGGGGGAGGGAGATGAAAGGAGAGGGTGGAGAGGGAGGGAGAGGGAGAGAGGGAGAGAAAGGGAAAGGGGGAGAGAGAGGGAGAGAGGGGGAGAGAGGAGAGAGGGAGAGAGGGGGAGAGGGAGAGAGGGGGAGAGAGAGGGAGAGAGAGGGGAGAGAGAGAGGAGAGAGGGAGAGAGAGGGGGAGAGAGGGAGAGAGGGAGGGAGAGAGGGGGAGAGGGGGAGAGAGGAGAGAGGGAGAGAGGGGGAGAGAAGGAGAGAGGGGGAGAGAGGAGAGAGGGAGAGAGAGAGAGAGGCAGAGAGAGGGGGAGAGAGGAGAGAGGGAGAGAGGGGGGAGAGAGGGAGAGAAGAGAGAGGGAGAGAGGGGGAGAGAGAGAGGGAGAGAGGAGAGAGGGAGAGAGGAGAGAGAGGAGAGAGGGAGAGAGAGGAGAGAGGAAGAGAGGGAGAGAGGGGGAGAGAGGAGAGAGAGGGAAGAGGAGAGGGAGAGAGAGTGGGAGAGAGAGGGAGAGAGGGAGAGGGAGAGAGGGGGGAGAGAGAGAGGTGGAGGGGGAGAGGGAGAGAGGGAGGAGAGAGGGGGAGGGGGAGAGAGGGGGAGAGAGGGGAGAGGAGAGGGGAGAGAGGGGAGGAGAGAGGAAGGGGGAGAGAGGAGAGAGGGAGAGGGGGAGAGAGGGAAGAGGGGAGAGGGGGAGGAGAGGGGGAGAGAGGGAGAGAGGAGAGGGGGAGAGGGAGAGAGGGGGAGAGAGGAGAGAGAGAGGGAGAGAGGGGGAGAGAGGAGAGAGGGAGAGAGGAGAGAGAGGGGAGAGAGGGGAAAGGGGGAGAGGAGGGGAGAGAGGGAGAGAGGGGAAGAGAGGAGATCTCTTTGAGAGAGGTCGGAGAGAGGGTGGAGAGAGGCTCTCTTCCTTTCCAACACGTTTTTTTTATTTCTCGCTTTCTCGCTGTCTTTGTTCCTCGCTCTTCGCTTCTCTCTCTTTATTCTCTGTCTCTCTTTCTCTTTCTCTCTCTTTTTCTCTTTCCTCTTCTCTTTTCCTTCTCTTTTTGTCTCTCTTCTCTCTCTTCTTCTCCTACTTTCTTCTCTTTTTCTTCTTGCTCTCTTCGCTCTCGCTTTTCTTTCTCTTTTTTTCTTTTTCTCTAACTCTCAGTGTCTTCGTCTGTCTTTTCATGGTTTTTTCTCGGTGTCTGCTCGTTTCTTCTGCTCTCGTTTCGTTTTTCTCACTGTCTCTCTTTTCTCTCTGTGCATCCTCTCGGTTTCTGCCTTCCTAGCGCCTCCTTTTCACGCCCCGATCTCTGTCTTCTCTTTTTCTTTTGTTTTTCTCTCTCTCCTTCTTTCTGCTTCCCTCTTGCGCTGAGGTTCTTTTCTCTCATTCGTCTCTCTCTTTCGTCCTCTCTTTTCCCTTAGCGCTTTCCTTGCGCTTCTCTCCTTCCTGTGTCCTGTGTCCTGCTGTGCTTTTCCACAGCAGTCTATCCTGGTAGTGTAGCAGCTGCTGCGCTCCAGGGCACACCCCCACCACCCGTGCCTGGGCCTCTGAACTGTCCCCTCTTCCTTTCTACCCAGTACCCCACAGGACAAACCTAGTCGCTTCATTGTAGCTGATTCCACATAAACCCATGGGATTAAAATACAAATGTTGTTTAAAAGGCAAATGTATTCATACCAAAGAATTTAAAATTAGTAAAACTAAATACAAGGAATTTCTTGGAGGCCCTAAATCATGTGAGAGGCAACTCGCATTCTCTGAAGAAGACAGGCTGAAATCGACTTCACCACATTCTGGTCGCTGCCGAGACACCCTTCCCGGTGCTCTACACTCCTGCTGTGGCTTTTTCTCCACTCTGGTGCTTGGTGTTTGGATAGAGAGCTTCACAGGAAAGGAGGGGTGGACTTTGGTCTTTGGGAGAATTCAACTCCCGTGATGCGGCGTCAGTGCGCGGACTGACCTAGCAAGCTCGCTGTAGGCCCCTTCTTCGCCTCTGCTAGAATCCCTAAGGCTACATCTGCAGATGTATCTGAAACACAAGGCTCACGTGTTCGTGTTCTGTTTGTAACCATGGCCAGATGCAAAGACTTCTAATCACTTTTACAAAAAAAAAAAAAAAAAAAAAAAAAAAAAAGTAGACTTAATTGGAGATTTTAAAATCAGTTCCTAGGCTGTCTTTCCTTCTGATATCATTTTCATTTTTTATCTTTGAGAGAGTGCATTGTTTACGGAGGTGACAGTGCACGGAGCACTGAGCCTTGGAGCGTCCCGTGGGATGCGTGCTCACACTGTACGCAGGAGACCACCGTCTCCATCCCTAAGCATCTCTTCACCCCGAACCGAGCCCCCCCTCCCTCTCTGCGCGTTCACCTCCAACTCTCCGACCTCTTCAACTCCGTTCCTCTCTGTGCAAGGAACTTCATAGTCTTGATGTTTTACAGAAAGAAATAGAATTGGAATATGTTCCCTGTTGTGTGTGGCTTCTTTCACACAGCACCAGCTTTCCAGGTTTATCCCCGTTGGAACAGGTGTCCTCCCTTCCTTTTCATGAGTGAATAAGTTTCCTTTCTAAGGATATACCACACTCTTCTAATATTCTAAGCTGAATAGCAGAAGCAACCCAAAGGTCAGTGTTTCACAAAATGTTTGGACAGTTTCAAGTTCCACTGACAGTACCCCACGTGAAACATCAAACTGCTATGGCAATTCTCAATGGCTCTGGCTTTTGGTTGAAAGACAAGCAAATAAAAGGATTAAGTTTCGTGTGATACCAATTTTTAAACAAAGTTGTTCCATCCTCAAAATGATGTGCCAGTATCCATGAATCTGTAGTACTTGCCATAATAGCAATGAACACAGGTAGCACATTTATAGTATTCTTTCCATTGTTCTTGAAAGTGCAGACAGGAGCACTAAAAGAGATTGCTCCTGTTTCTTTAAGACAATAGCTTAGGAAACATTCTGAAGAAGAAGAACAACAAAATGATCATCTGAAGCCACAAATCATACCTAAATTATTTTTATGAATTGCTCAAAAAGGCACAATAATAACAATACATAAGGAAGGTGTAAAAAAGAAAACGTGATTTTAAAAGGAACATAACAGACAAAAAGAGATTCACAAGGGTGCAGATAGTGGAGTATCTACTTTAAAACAGCTACATTTCTTACAGGTGTGAAGTGCAGCAGATCCTAAAGAGAAAAGGTTTTGTAAAAATATGGAAACAATAGAGACATTGATAAAGGGCCAGTGGTCCAAAGCGGACATTAGAATTGAAAACTACAGTCCTCAGAAGTAACCCATCAATGGGTTGATCTTGATGACACACCTGCACCATCTTACTGACCACTGGAAGCAGAGAACCAACAAAGAACTGTGACATAATATTTTGGTAACAATATCTGGCAACAGCTGTCATGCATTGGTGGAGGAGGCATAAAAGGGTACAGCCATTTGGGGAGATGATTTTACAGTCTTTGGGAAAGTAAAAAGTGACTCATAATTCTAATTGGGAAGAAAAGAAAAAAAAAACTTTCTTACAGTGTCAATGATTACTATAGTACAGAAAGAAAGATGCAATTAGAAAATAATTAATGAATGATTAAACGAATAGTGAAATTTTGATGAAAAACAGAGACCTAAAGTCTGTTCCCATTTAGGATTTCTTGATTAAAATTCAAAACTAATAATTTTAAAGAGAAGAAACCCTGATCACAACACCCTAACAAATGACATCTCTCATCACTAGGATTGGGACAAACTGACGTCATACACCTCCTGATGCTACGTACCAAAGAGGACATAATATCATTTCAGCTATTTCTCTGACAGAAATATGTAAATTGAAATTAATTTTTATTTGAATTTTGGAATGTTTTAAAGGTAACTCTTTTGTAATGTGGAAAAAAAAAGACAAAGAGCAAGCACAAAGGTATATTTAAGAACTCTTCTATTGTAAAGGTGACCATTGAAGCGTGTGAACTAAATACAACATTGAGTGTCAGTTGAATTCTGAACTAAGAAATGGCTGAGAAGGATATTATTGAGACAATTTATGGAATTTAAATATGGAAAGTTGATTATATGGATTTATAAAGGCTGAATTTCCCCAAATGATAACCATTCTGTCATCATGGCTGAGAACAGCCTTTTCCTTCTGATATATTTATATCTAAATATGCATACACACATTTGTACACTGAAATTTTATGATTAAAGAAACATGATTATTATAATTTCATCTCATTTTAATACCAGAAACACACATCTGTATGCGTGTTTATATGTATTTGTTTAGTATATATGCATTTTCATAGTATCAATAAATTTATATAGAGCACATACATGCATTTCTTTTTATTAGCAATGTGAACAATATGGAAATAATTAATAAATCTTGCAACTTGTTTCTAAGATTAAATGATATCAAAATATAAAAATTAGTATTTTAAAAGTTCATCATCTAATTTAAGCAATATGTAAAAACAATAATACTTAAAAACAAGTTGGTTTTATTTTGTGAAGGAAAGTTTGGATTGCTGTTCAAAACAAGTTACCACATTAAGAGATTAAAATAGGAAGAAAACATTAACATCTTAATAGATGTAGGGAGGTAATCTGATAAATTTCATGGCCATTTCTGATAGAATGTAAAATAAACTCAGATTAGTGTAGCTTTCCAGGGATATGTAAGGTCTCCAACCAATCTTAGATTTAATGAGAATTCTTGAGTGTTTTTCTTTGGTAGGATGAAGACGGTGAGTCTCGCTGCTATCCTTACCTCTAACTAGAATTCAGTAGGGTCCCTTGGAGCAGAGAAAAGAAGTAGCACCCAGAAAGACTGAAGAAGCAAAACTGTTAGCTTTCAATGAAGACAATCTTACATGAAGATAGAAGTAAATCTGCATTGAGATTTACAAGAAAATCTCCTATGTTTAATGAATGCATGATTAATGTACAAAATCAACTTAATTTCATACAACTTTTAAATTTTAAAACGCACCCTTTATAAGACCTTTAAAACAACAAAAAATTAGAATTAAATTTAACATACAATGTTTAAGCTTTCTAATCAGCAAATATTGTTTAAATACAAGTATAATGAAAGTAATTTGTTTGATCTATATAATTGGTGGAAATTATCTTGTCTATAGGATTTAGGATTCCACATTATTAAGATGTTAATTTTACTCAAACTGATCTCTGAAGTCAATGTAATTCCAGTAAAAAACTGGATAAATCTTTATATTAAAATGCTGACATGAAGAAGCACTCAAAATAATAGTTTTATTCATATTCATGCAGCGTTCAAAACAGATAAAATGTATGGCTAGGGATACAAACTTATGAAAATGATGAAGATGAAAGTACAATAAAATGCAAGGAACTGACCCCAGTGAAGATGGAGACTATAGAACTGTGTTCACAGGGGCTGCCTCTGCTCTCCTGCAGGTAGAGCTTGGTCATTCATACCTCTAGATTTGGGCAAAGGGAGAAAGGTGTTCTCTGATTGCTGTTTGTTAAGCTACCCATTTTTTCTTATTTGTGGTATTTTCCCAGTTAAAAATTTTAATATTAATGAAAGATTAACTTATCAGCAAAAAGTATAATAAATGCAGAAATAAAAAAGAGATAAAAGAAATGTTGATTGGAATACTGTTTAATTAAAAATAAATATGAAATGATATGTCAATACTGAGATAAAATATCCAGTCATATTTAATCTTAAAGAATAATAAGAAAAAGCAATCTAATGCTCTTCTTTTCCCAATTCTGGATGACCTTTAAAATGGATATAAAAAGTCAAAATGATAAAAAATTGATAGGAAACAGAATCATTATTTTTATTAAATCTCAGCTGTGCATGTGTATATGAGATTCAATGTTCTTGGAATGGAATTATGGCAACAATATAAATGATGTTTATAAGATAAACATCTCTTATTTATACTTTGAATCCTCAGTCAAAATAAAGAAGCTTAAATTTAGAAAAAATTTTGATCAATATTTATTGATTTAACATCAGGTTTCCAGGAGTTAAACTGAGATTCTTCAAACTTTTTCTTGAATTTTGTTTTTTTAAAAATGATTTTTCATAAGTGTTACCTTTTAACAGAATATCCAATTGAGTGATCACTTGATTGATTAATAAAGAAACATTGTATCAGATATTTCTAAATGTGAAGATCCTTCAGGGAGGGAATTTGCAATGAAATTCTCAACTCATATGAAATAGAGCTTTAGATCAACATTTATATTATATGTTATAAATTATTGTTATTAATATAAAAATATAGCACAATATTTAAAAGCAAAGTAGTAGAATTAACAGTTTGTGATAACTTGTACATTAAACATTTTAAGCTAGTGATTATCTTACATTTAGATTTAAAAAGTAGGACAAATTTCCCTTTGGTGCTGTAGTTGATGTAATTGCTCTATGATTGAAAGCTGTAATTAATTCCTGTAGGATTTCATAAAAGACACTGAGGTAAAAACAGTGTTTATACTTAATCATTTTGGGTAGTTTCTCCATCCTCTATATGTTGTAGTGTATCCATTTAGTTGGAATTTCCTGATCAGGAATTTTAAGTGAATTGAAAATTCTAAATTCAAGATATTAATTTAATTTTTTAGTGTAAAATTTAAAGGTTTGACTATTGCAAATGAACTCTGAACACGTTTTGAGAAAGGTCCCAGTGGGTATTCTCTCTGTACTTTCATTCAACAAGCAGGAAGCAATAAATGATCAGGAATAAATGAAGGTATATTGCTATAATTAATGACATTTTTTCAAAAATCGAAAATGAAAGTTTTGGCTTTCACTTGAAAAAAAACAATCTTTATGTCTTTCCTTAGAACAAAAATTACAAGAGGAAAATAGTGAAGGAGAGAAATTTCAATCTGCCTTTGAGATTGTCTAATACAGTGACAAATGCTGCAATTTAATTGTATTAGGAAAAAAGGAATTTGCCTGAGTCAAATCATCCCATTTTGGTAGAGATCGATGAATCCTCTGATCCTGGACGCGGCACTTAGAGGATAGAGTCACAGCACAATCTGAATCAAATTCTCTCATTCTTTTGCACACCTACACATTCTCTCAATCTTGACAACCAGTGGTAATTAGACAATCAAAGAACATGGTCTATGCCCAAATAGAAGAGTGGTTTGATACAGCAGAAAGGTTTAGAGGGGTGTTCATTTTTGTTCCATTTGTATGTACTTCCTCAATAATTTTAAAGGCTTTCGCTGAAGCTCTTATTACACTATGACTGTGTCCTTAGCAAAAGAGAAGAGATGCAGAGACAGACATCGGAAGAGCCAGTGGAGACAGCAGGGTGGCACGTCTACCACCTGAGACTCGCTGAGGCCACGTAGGTTGTTTCCTTTTCTCGGCTACTGTAAATGGCTCCACAGTGAACATGGGAGGGTAGACCCCTCCTCAACCTACCCTTTCCTTTGGCTATACACGCAGGAGTGGGGTTGCTGGATTATATGGAAGTGCTAATTTTTAAAAATTTTTTGAGGAAGCTCCAAACTGTTTTTTCCATAATAGTGTTACCATATTTATATTCACATTAAAGCATCACATGGTACCACATATATGTGTGCAATTCTAATTTTTTTTTTTTTTTTTTTTTTTACTTTTTTTTCTTAGTTGTAGGCGGACACAATACCTTTATTTTATTTATGTGATGCTAAGGATCGAACCCAGGGCCTCACACATGCGAGATGAGCACTCTACCACTGAGCCATAGCCCCAGCCCCAATTTAAGGTTTTAATATAGCAATAAAAAACAAATTTAATTTTTAAAAAAGATGCACCAAAGATTATCAGTAGCCACCAGAAGTTATGACGAGGGGGGAAGGATCCCACTACGTAGCCCTCAGACAAAGAACCCACACTGCCATCACCTGGTTCCTGTTTCTATCCTCCAGAACTATAGGATAAATGAAGTTCTTCTGTTTTAAGCCACTCGGTGTTTGGTAGTTTGACTTCTTTCTCGTCATTTTGGTCATTTAAAACTAACTCCAAAAGGAAGGCCACATATATGGGAATACCAAGAGAACGAGGAACAAAGACCCACCAGGATCTTGATCAGGCAGTGCTTACGAATGCACATGTTGTCATTCCTTCAGTCCCAGTGGGAGTGCTTATGCTGATTCTGAACTCAGTACAGTTTGAGAACATGTTATAATCTCATAGCAGGGTCATGAGAACATACATTTGTATTAAGTAGACTGTCAAGATATTCGTACCTGTTTGTTCGAGTTCTGAATTTTGGACAACAGAGTATAAATCTTCTATTAACAAAATACATCCTAAAATATTTGAAGGAACACATCTTCCGTTTTTATTAGTATATTTGGAAAATAAAGAGCTGGAATGTTCATAGTCATATTGTAGTTCATAGTCATTATCACACACGCACATATGCACACAACTGCAGCTACCTGCTTTGTGGATAGTTTGAAAAACACCATTCAGTCCTATTCAACACAAGCCATGTGATGAAGTCTGAAGGGAGAATAGAAAGCGTCCCTTATACAGCATTTTCTTACTGGATGTTCTGGTCACAAGAAGCAGCCCTTGCAGGGTGCACCCTTGGAGCGGAGATTAAGGCAGGCCTTTGCACTGCTCCTAGGGAATACTTGGATTGAACAGAACAAATTCTGCACAAATACTGGTTCAAGCTGATTCCATAAATTTCAGTCCTAGTTGGGAAAAATGAAATACAAAGTGGTATGCAACCTCCATTTTACATGAATGTTTGGTTAGAATCTACAAAGAGCAAAAGAATCATTTTTAAAACTACAGCACTCAGAAAGCCACAGATGTAGAAGTGCTCCTCAGAACCACACGACTCCCATCCGCCTTTGGTGGGAAACTCTGGTCCCCACCGCCCTATTTGGGGTGTCCAGATGCAGAAGCAAAAGGCGCTGACAGGGCTCTGCGCACCAGCCCGTGGTGTTCTTTCATGTCTTTTTCCTTTTTTTCATTCAGTCCTTTTGAGATTCTTGGCATGTTCTTTCTTACTACATTTTCTCTCCAAAACTATCTTTCGGTTAGAGAGAGAGAGAGAAACCATGTGTGTGTGGCCGTGCCTGGATGGAGGTGCCTGTGTTTATGAATGAAGAGGCTTTGGCACAGCCTTTCTCTTAGTCTGACTTCAGGACTGTCTGCGTGGACCTGTGCCTCGATGTCTCACTTGGAGAATACTCCGTCTCCCTGGCCTCCACTCTCCAGTCTTCTGTCCCACCGTTGGTTTCGCGTTTTGACACTCCTCTGATCCAGAAGCCTTCCAGCGAGCAAACACGGAGCAACCGGTTTTTCTGACACGTAGAAGTTTTGAACCGTCTGGGTCTGCTTTCTCCAAACACTGGAATGCCTGTTCCCTATTTTTCACAGTGGCAACAAGAAAGGATCCTAGTGCCCAGGCTTCAGCACCTCCTGCAGAGGTGAAAGGAACTGCCCACCCACCCTGTAGTCCATGAAGAGCGCCTGAGCCCAGGGCCTGCAGGGAGGAGTGCACCTGTACTGCAGTCTTCATTCAGAAGCGTCCTATTTATGACACGAGGGATCAGTACAAAACGCTAGATGTGTATGAGCTACTCAAGCAGCATTTGTTTTATAATGAATCTTTTACTCCTGGGTTGAGATTGTGGGTCTCAGGTTAGTTTATAGGTACCTGTTCCAGACAAATATGTCTTTGCTTTTCTTTGTCTATTTTCTTTTATTATTGTATCAAAGTATATGGGATGCATTCATATTCATAATGTTTTAATTAATTTTTGTTTACTAATTTAAGATGTATTAATCAGCTATTTAATTTCATAACGAGTTGTAATTTGGGGATTTTGGTAACAATTACTAAGAAGGGATTTATTTTTTCTTGTTATTATCCTTTTCATGATTTTTTTTTCACTGAATAAACTACTGCATTGAACCATGATTGCAATATTTTCTTTTTCAGAAACTGTATCAGGATTTTAACAAATAAGTTGTTTACAAAAATGTTGCATGTGACTTGTTTTCCTTATTCAAAAAATCAAGAGATTTTTTCAGATGCCCTTCATACATTTTAGATGAATCAGTTTATTTTAAAAATCAGTTTTATACTTTAACCACATATCAAATAAAATGTTACATGAGCTTTCTTATACAGTTTGTATTTTATTATATGGAAATCAGTAGTTATCAAGGATCAAATATATTTTTAAAATTGTGATGTTAATTTTTTTTTCTGATTGCAAAATATAAATTTGGAAATTAAAATGGTATAAATAAAAGTAGAGTTGAACAGTATTACTTACTATGGGCCTTCATAATCCTTTTAGTATAATGCATATTTTTAATGGTGTATTTATGTATTTATGCATATTTATGTTTATTTATATCCACTTATGTCTACTTGTATGTATAAAAATTGAGAACAATTCTGTTTTATTTAACAACTCATGGGTGTAATAGCCAAATCAGACAAAAATGCCTAAGAAAAGAGCTTTTTGAGAACAGCGACCTTCCACTATTATGTGTCTTTAAATCACTTGATTAATTTGAATGACCCTTCTGGGAATATGATTTTCAAAAAAAACAATTCTTGTAATGAGATATTTTTTAGTGGTCAGAAAAAAAACCACATATTCACCCAGCACACAAAGCCACTTTTACATTAGTAGTTGAAACCATTTGAACTTGTCCCCTGATGATTGATCATTTGATGGGAAATTTGAAGGAAAGCTTATTTTCCCATAACTGTACAATCATGAAGACCTGATTTGGAACTGAAGTAACAGAACAGCACTTCTAAAACATCAATGAGTATATGAATGACCTGAGATTTTTTGAAAATACAGATTTTTATTGGGTGGATCTGGACCGAGGATTACATTTCTAGCAACTTCCCAGGCACTACAGATGCTGCTGCTATCAGGACCTTTCTTGAAATATTGAGGATCCAGAGCAAAGCGAAGTACTATTGGGCAGACATTTACTAGGGCTGTCTTCTTAGCTTCTCTTAGGTTAGTAGATGTTTAAATAAAAATCATAGCCATAAGATGCAAAATGGATACACAAGTATATTCAGAAGTATAATGCTACTTTCTCATTGTGTTATAAACTACAAAGCAGGTACTAAGTTGGTGCAGGTGGCATGACATGAAACTTAGGTGTTAGACCTAGGTTTTAATTTACAAAATAAGCTATCTATGTGCACACACATACATCAATTTTGCTGAGATTCAGAGTTTTGCAACTGGGATTATAGCACACTTAGCAAAATTTATAGACAACTTTTATTTATCTAGTGGATCTTATGGTGGGTAGACCAACCACCTCTGAGATCAACACCAACCTGCCTCCTACAAAGAACCAGGGATACTTGAAAAGTCAGGCTTGACGAACAACCCCCATCCATAATAATAGCATTTGAAAGAATAAATCATTTGAGCTTATCATAGTCAAGTGTAAATTCTGCAGATATATGTGGTAGATGCTCAGTTTTGGCAAGCCTCAAATTCAATTATACATGAAACATTTCTACTAAAAAATATGTGAGCCCCTGGCTTAAACAATAATATGCCACAAATACTGAGTTAATCACCCAATTTTTGGAGGGGACATCAGTGTAGAGCCTAGATAGCTCAAGAATTTTAGACAATATCAATATTTTCTATTGTGGGCAAAAGCAGATAGTTTATTTATTTTAGCGATTCCATGAGCTACCTTTTAATATGGTTCTCACTCAATATCATCACAGACATATGGAGTAGACTTTGCTTTTTCTTTTCATATGGAGAACACAGAGTATCAGTGAGATTAACCTACTTATTCCAGACATCAACACCAGGAGGTAGGACACCTGGAAGTTGACTTCAGATTCTCTACCTGTTTCACATCATGACTCCATTTTTTCTCTAGATGAAGAATTCATTCATTCAGTCACTTTTGGTATGATTGCTTATTTATTCATTTGATTATTTGTTGCTCTTTATTAAGTTTTTTCTCTCTTTTCCACTATGACAATTGAATAGTCTCTGATGACAGGGGATTTTTCCTGGGGTAAAGATGTGGTAGGAGAGTTCACTCAGAAGGAAAGTTCAATCTTCAAATCCCCAGAAGACTCTCATCCAAACATGCACAATAGCAATGGAACATTTTGTCTGGGTATGAAGCATGCTGCTCTGTTACAGGATGCTTTGTTATCAGGATGCTCCTGCTGAGAGATGCCAGCCATATCTATGATGAACAGAGATGCGGATGTAGGAAGAAATTGTCAGGAAACTTCTAGAGCTCCTCGTGCCCTCACTGTTGGCCAACGTGCCTCATGGGGAGAAAGACCAGAAAGCTGTCTCATAATGTCACCCCGGAGACAGTCTGTCATAACTCTACCATGTTAGAGATGAGTAAACTAAGAATGGGCACTGATGTGCCTACAACTCTGAAACCATGCTAAGTTAAGGAAGCTGTGAAGCAAGGAGCTAACTGTGAGTGCCTGATCCTCAGGGTGCAACCCAACACAACCCTATATGACTTTCCTCATTAAAATATCATGGTGGAATTGTTGCAATACATTTAGTGAAATGTTTACTAAGGAGCTTTATGCACCTTATAAATAAGATAGTATGGAAGAGTGAATTTGATATACATAGCAGAACAGCACGTACATTAATTTTTCATGGATAGTAAATTCATTTATAGTATTTTGATTCACTTCAGATACTATAATTTCTGTACAAGATTCTAAATCTTGAAAAAATGATATGGGATATTTAACAGGTGGTAAGGTTTAAAGACAATTTTTGGCAGAAGACGAAATAATTATATTTATGAGCTGTACAATGTTGAAGTAGAGTGGCAATCTTGAAGAAATAGTGGTCTTGGTGACTCACTGGAATTACAGAAATGGATAATATGCATCAAATAAATTTTCAGTTAAAATTCTTAATCAGGAAAATGTTACCAAATGTTATTACTTTAGGTTTCTTATACATAACTAATTTTGTGTTAGGAACAATCAAACCCTTAATTCCTGAGAGGATAGCTACCTGCCCCACGGTTACCTCTGAACCTTCTTCTCTCAGGATTCCATCTGCTGCTCACTTTTTCCCAATCCCGAGCCATGGTGGTACTGGGGAGATACTGGGAAGAAGGTCATGGAAACAAACACATAGAAGAATCAAACACAAATATAAAATTCAAATTTATCCATTTTGCTATTTATAGCTATCTGATGAACTATCTCATAATGAAGATGATTGACAATCAAAATGAATTTTCAGATGTTTTGTATCATTTCAAAATCATTGAAAGAGATCATTTCTTTATAAGTAATTTAGAAAAGAATATGGAATACTAAAACATGCAAAATATTTCTCTCATTTCTCATCAGTGGTGCTAAGAATTCAACCCAAATGAAATGTTCCTACCTGTGGTGTGAGTTTGCACGTAGGAACTTAAGCATCTGTTGTTTACAGCAAAGATATTTTTATTCAGAGACTATTAACCAAGTCAGTACATTTAAAAAAAAAAAAAATCCGTACAAGTTGCAAAAACATTTTATTTTATACTGCTGTATCATTTTTATACTTCTCAATAGCAAAAGAAGAAGAAATTTGTCAATATGATTTCCAAAAATATTGGTGATGATGATGATTATTATTCCAATGAAGCAATTGCCTAACCCGTGGACACTGTCAACTTTTGGTACTAATTCCAATGAAGAGATGAACCAACCGGAGTACAAAGCTGAGAAGGAATCACGGTAAGTAAGTAAACACCATGTCATAAGGTCTGTAGGCCATGCCAAGGTATCAAGCAGTGTTATGTATCTTAAAGGAGTGGGTAGCTTCGCTGTGATGCTTGCAGAGCCTAAGAATTTTGTGCCATTGGTAGATGACAGCTCTTGTCATGTGGCAACCGTTCCTCCTGCAAGGAACAATTGATTGTCAGCTGTCATTAAACATGGCATTATGGCTTAAGTTAGTCCACTGTAATCCAATGGTTGTGAAACAAATGGCCACAAAACTCAGTAACTGATAACCACTGCTCATTTTGTTCACCCCGCAGAGGGTCAATAGCCTCTGCTCCATCACCTCTGTGCCCTTGGCTGGAAGGCCTTTAGATGGCATTGGAATCTTGTGGAGACTCACTTGCTCGAGAATTTGGCATCTGTCCGGTGATGCTGAGGGACCTCCAACAACTCTCCAGCTGGATTCCTTGGACCTCTGTGCCTATATTCTCTAGTCTCACCATCTCTCCCACAGATGGCCCCAGGATAGCAGGATTTCCTGCCTGGTGACTCAGGACTCCAGAGTTGTCTGTTCCAGAAAAGACTGCCTCAGGTGAAACCCAGATGGTCTTCCTGACCTAGCCTCAGGAGTCCCACAGTGGCTTCCAGTTGCTCTCTTTGTTAGAAGGGAGGCATTAAGTACAAGCCAGACTCAAGAAGGGAAAATTAGACTCCTGCCACTGTCTCTGGGTCAGAGACAGGGGCATGCTTTAACTTTACAGATTGCAAGGGGAAGATTCCAATGAAACTTTATTAAATAGTGAAAACAAAGATGGTCTTCAGTTATATAACTTGTACTCTTTTTTCACTTTACTGAAAGAGAAAGAGTAGTTGCATGACAACACCAAGGATCTTGCGGAGATAAAGGAGAGGCAAGTTATTTTGTGATTACATCAGAGGCAGGGAGAGGAGGAGGGTGCATTTCTCTCTCCCGCCTGATATGACCTGGGTGGGAGGATGGGAATTTCACAACTCTGACAGGAATTTTTAAAAATATTTCAAGGAAATCAAAAGCTTAAGAAGTAAGAAGTTAGAAATGACCCTTGTTTTCTGTTACTCTGAGCAGAAAAATAAAGGCAATTTACTACAAAATCCTCCTGACAGATTAACTCCATTGATTTCCTGCTTCTGTGCTTTAAAAGTATAAAATATCAATTTATTCGTGACCTGCAAACTAAGATAGAGAATCTCCTATTCCTGGGTGATAAATTCCTATAAAATATGAGTAAAATTAATTAAATTATGTATCCATAATTATATTTTAAATGTCTCTGTTCTGCTGTAGATTATCATATTATAACAACACAGATAATTATCAAAATGTAGAATATCAGTCTCTATCCTGGTTACTTCTATGTGTGTATATGCTATAATTATTTGTTTAGTCTGGATCACAAGCAAAAATATACAGAAATAACTGGGAAGAGCTACAATAGCATGTAAGTTTAAAAACTAAAAATTCCAAAGACATAGCAAATAAAAAAATTAAAAAAGCTTCAAATGTAGATAAATATGCATTTGCATAATTTAAAAGGTGAAGACAACTTCAGTTATAAGCCCTGATAGTAGACAAACAAATTAGATAAATAAATATATGTAAGTAATTTATTAAGAAGAGTATATTGTACTCACAAGGCAAAATTCTACTATACAGGCAATACAAATAAGAAAAGATATTATTTAAATACAAATTATCCAGAAACTATAGAGCTGTTAAGTGAAGTTTCGTTTAAATTCCCAAGTTTGTACTATTTCTAATGTGTTAAGTGGCCTCTGACTGTTTAAATTGAGTATCAAAAGCATGAGTAGTGTTGCCAAAAGAATATCTTCTCCACGCAGTGACCAAATATGCATCTGTATACTACCTTATTTTAAATTATATTTACTTAAGTGATGTTTATAATACATTCTGGGCTTTCTTAGCTCTCAACTTTGTATGAAATTTATTAACAAATATAATAATTAAAATAGCTTAGGAAGAAGTCATATTAAACATAGCACCCTAGTACAAAGGACACATCAATCCACAGACAAAAATTATGGCATTTTCCTGAAAAGTGTTACGTATGTATGAAACAAAATGAAATTGTAATGATTCACATAGCTTTGTATTTAATATATATTTATACTGACTAAAATGACAGAGTATTGTGATAATACTCTGTGTGGTATAACCTATGGAAAACTCCTTTAAAAAGAAAGAATTTTCAGAGTAGCTGGAGTAAACTGCTATATCACCTGGCCTGGTTTTATATAAGCCACTGGAACACTGGAACATTCACCTAAAACCCACATACTATATTTTACATATAATTTTTTTGTGTTACATGAAATGAGAGAAATAAGATCATTTTTTAATTTAATTTTTTTTTTTTTTTTTTTTTTTTTTTTTTTTTTTTTAGATTTCTGTTTCTCACATTATGGCTGACTAGATACTCTCAGGAATGGCCATGCTGCAGAACAAATAAATCCTGGGAATGACAAACTTTTGAAGGTGTAGCTGGCCTTGCATGATTTGAGAAGAGTTCCCAAACACACTCCCCATCACACCTCCCCAACCCCACTCCATGAGGGGAGGATCATTCTAGAAGCTGAAGATTATGGGCAGAGAGAACGAGTTGTATTTCTCTCAACAGATGACACTATTACTACCTCATTCTGAACTTTACTAAGTTAAATATTCATGGAACAATTTTACCAGTTGCTAAAGAAGCAGTAATTAGTGTACATTTTCAAAAGAATGAAGAATGAAGGAGACCAACAGGGGAAAATATAGCAAATGAAGAAAAAGATAGCTGTTTCATGAAGAAATGGAAAAAAAGAAAAAAACAAAAAAGTTGGGCACACAGAAATAAAACATAGATCATGCAAGACTTCAAATATATGAAGCTAAAAATGTGGTCTTAACTCACTAGACAAAGAAAAAGTTCTACTTAATAGATTTGAAATAAATTGTATCTCCGTTTTTGAAGAAGACTGACAGATCAGAATGGATTAGACAGGCAAGATATAGAAAAAGTATAAATGTATGGGCTTCTAATAACAGCATTTTTGTGTGTATTAATGTATAAAGCAAATATTAAACAAATAGCAAACTAGTGTGGGTTATCTTATTCTAGTAAATTTGGGGAAAAAATGGAGATTCCTTGAAAAATGCCAAAACTAATTTAAGAAGACACAGAATTCTAATAATGCTGAAGCTCTCTTAAAGAAATTGAGATTGCAATGACAACTTTTCTACAGGTTCAGACTGCTTCACTGGGCAAATTCTGAAATGGAAATTAAGAATTAAATAATATCAACTTTGTACAACTATGTTCAGAAGACACGGAGGCAGGAACATATCATAACTTGTTTTAAGACACCAATGTAACCCTCAAAAACAAAACTTGATGAGTATGAGAGAAAGGGAGAGAGAGAGAGAGGGAGGAGAGAGAGAGAGAGGGAGAGAGAAAGAAGCTGCAGACATCTACTGATCCTGAGCACCACCTGTCTTAAGTCCTTGTCACCGTGCTTGTCATATCATTCACCTCAACAGACTGTTTCTAGGATACAAATAAAAACAAAACAAACCCCAAACCCTTTGCAACTATTGAGTTAGTTGCCTAACCATAGTAAAATGGGTATGATATTTATAATCATAATACACATTTCATTTTTTAGAGCTTAAAATTCATTTTACAAAGAAACAAATCAGCGAACAAAGCAGATGTTTAAAGAAAACTGTCATTTAGATGTCATCTCCCATATGTTTCTTGCAGAAATAACTCAAAATTGCTTCTTGAGTTATGGAAAGAGATGTTTCTGTCTAATTAAAGACGAGAGATATTTGCTGATAATAAAATGTGTGAATAGCTTCATTTTTGTTTCAAGCATGGCATGTTTTAAACACCAATGCATCAATTGTATATTTTTATGATATTTGTACCTATTAATTAAAAAATGGATAACACTTTTATACACTATTTATTTGTTATGGAAATACTTACTTTTGACACATGTGATTCACCATCTCTTTTATACCTACTTATGAAATGACCTGCTAAGTGACTAGAAGTCTCCTATAGAGAATATGATAGATGAAGATCAATGATACATGTTAACTGCTTATAGACATTAACCAATATTCAGCTGGGCAAATGTATCTCAAACTCTTCAGATTTACAATATGAAAAGTGAGTTTTAAAGGGCATTCCACAGATCCTTCTGCCAGGCATCCTAAATAATGAAAGTAGGTTATGGGTGGGTTTGGCATAATATTTTTTACTTTTCTCAGCTAGAAATTTCAACCCTGATATCTACTGACAAAAAAAAAAAATTCTCTAAATGTGGAGAAAGCAATAAATTTCTTAATTTCAAGAAAGACTTGACAAATATACACAAAGAACATTAACACATTATGTAAGTACATTTCATTCTCAGGGTAAGCAACAGTTCCATAAGTGCCCTGTTGACATATTAATGCATGGCAGGATAAATGGAGGAGTGTTAAAGAGGAAAATACTATAGAAAGATTGGAACATCTGACAGTTTTAAAGGATTTCCTAATTCCAGCATTGTGCTAGAATTTATAATAAATTCTAATCTTCATTTTTTTATCAAAAGGAATAGAAAGCGACACAGAGCATAAACACAACAGAAAGAGAGTCAAGCTGTTGACTGGGGTTGCAGACTCTGAGTCTGGGCTGAGCTGAGCCTGCAGAATCTGTCAGGAGGTTGCTAACAGACCACTCCTCAATGGCTCTTGGCCAGGCTTCCATTCCTTACCGTGTGGGCCTCCAGATGCCTGAACATCCTCAGGACATGCAGCTGACCTCTCCAGGAGAATGACTAGGAAGAGAGAATCCGAGATGGAAGCTGTAGTCCTTCCTAAACTCACTGTGCAAGTGGCATACCATTATCTCTGCGTGTTCCTTTGGTTTCTGAGACCAATCCCAGTACAACGTGTCAATCCCAGGAGGTTGTTTCACTTAGGCTCACCTTATAGATTGCACACACCACAGGAAATACATTAAGATCCAAAAGGACATCATCATAAAGAGTAAAGTAGGTAAGAAAGAGAATTGAATCAACTGAAAAACTTATCTACATAAGCAACAGATTTAAGATATATATTAAATGAATAGGAAAAAAGACAGTAATTAGAGATTTGAAAATAATACTTGAGGAATAAAGTCCATATAACACATGCATACTAAATAGTCATAGAAATGGAATCTAATGAAAGTTAGAAAGAAAAAAAACCTCCAAATATACATTTAAAAATCACCCTAACTGAAACTCTCCCTGAGTATATAAAAAGAAGAAATGATAGGCAGCTCAGTAAGTACTTTTGTATTTATTAAGAGAGAAAACAGTGTTAGATCTCAATCATAACATGAAAGTAATAAATTTTGTATGAATTACACTTTTACATTTTAATAAAAATTTAAATATTAATATAAGTTGGAGAAAATTTATAAATACCATTAAGAAATAAAGATAAATGTATAAAAATCCTCAGTTGAGGATGGGCTTTCTTAATAAAAATCAACACGACAGTATTAATAAAAATCAACAGGACAGGGGTTACAGTACTAACTATAAACCTTAAAAATCTCTGAATGTTAAAACACATATTTTAAAAGGCAAATATAAAATGAAGAAAATATTTACAACTCACACAGCAAACATAGACAAAATGAGCTCATATGTTTGAGTAAGGAAAGGAAAATATACAAGATTAGAATACAAATTGAGTACATTGTAGACAATGGACAAAAAATAAACTGGAGAAATATAAGTGAAAGATGATTTACCTCACTTCCAGTCAAGGTAGTGTGAGTCAGCACAACGCTGAATACTAATATTTCATCTGTGGAAATACAAATATTTAGCAGTTGTTTAGGGAAGAAGTGCTTTCAGATAATAATGCAGCACCTGCAGGGAGCCGGTTCACTAAGTGATTAAGAGTGGTCTTACTGGAGAAAAGACAATGTTCAAAAACTGATATATAATGACAGTTGCTACACCAATAAAGTTACCAAAGTTATTGGATTTTACCTCAAATGGATAGATTTTGTGCTATTTTAAAATATCTCAATAAATTCGCTAAAAAACAAAATTTGCATTAGAATATTTGTTAATGTGGATTTATGTCATTTTTCTGTGAGGAAAACATATCACAAAACAATACTCACAGAATGTTAGCATTATTTTTATGCACAAACGTCTGCAAACCATATTTTATTTGGTGGTGGCGACTGAACCCATGGACTTGCACGGCTGAGCATATACTCCATCACTAAGCTATATACCCCCACACATCCAAACTTTATATGCAATTGTGTGATCTCCTATATCTACACTGCAGTGTTATGGCTTCAACCATTCTCTAACTATTGATGTCCACTAAATTAATAATAGTACCTCCAACCTTGCTTTTTTCCTTCAGATTCATGTTGGTTTTTAAGCCTCTCTACTACATGTTTATGCCTGATAATTCATATTGACTTTTAGAGTTCCTACTTGAAAATCAAATATGCCTCTTAAACACAATGTGTCCACATCCAAAGTAAACAATCCACTTGGTCTACCCATAACTTCTGTTGACTCACTTTCCCATCTCAAATGCCATGTCCATCCCTGAAGACACTCAGGACAAACCCTTCACAGTCAGAGTGAACTCGTGTGTTTCTTTCTCTCATACCACACAGCCAATCACTTGGCTTTAGCTTGTAACAATTTAAAATATCCCCCATCTGATTCCTTCTCAGTCTCCACATGTTCTCTACACCCTCTCCTCCTTCATTACCAAGTGGCCTCCCGACCAGCTTCCCTGCTTCTCCATCAGTCCTCCCGCCTCCATCCCCAGGTAGACTGCACTTTTGAAACTATGTCAGGTGGTATTACTGCTCATCCCAAAGCCTGCCACAGTGGCTCTCCACTCCCCCTGGAATAAAATCCAATTTGGGCTCCATCCTTGCTCTCATCAGTGTTAGTCTGGGCAATAATATAGCTAGGTTTGACAGAACTACTTTATACAAACTGTAAGGATTTTAAGCAAGGTTGAATAGCTAGTATCCTTTTCCACCAGATGAAATTTATAGGGTTGTACTTTTCAGGAGCACTGAAACAAAGCAGAAATGTAATTTAACAACTTTCAAGAATTCTCTTACCCTGTATGTGGAAGAAGAGGAAAGTTCATTATGTAAATTCATTCACTTTTGATTCATATGAAGTGTTTTTTTTTTTTTTTTTTTTTTTTTTTTTTCACTTGCAGTACTTTGAAAGTTAGTTGAAAGCTATTAAGAGGGAATGTGGTTCTAATCACTTTCCTTAGAAAATGCTTCATGATCAATGATTTATTAAGAAAATGCAAGAATGAAATCAGTACTCTTTAGAGCTACTGTGTAGCTTCTCCTTTGTCCTTTAGGGATATTGAGGCTTGGAGGCTAGGATAGTTTCATGGAGGCAAAAACGAGGCACAGAAATGTAAATATAAAAGCAAAGTAGAGAACATTTAAGAGACTATTAAGTTTGTTTACCTCTTGTGCATTGTAAGGCTATATTTCTAAGGCAAGAGAATATTAGCCTATGGGTAAAGTGTGTAATCTATGTTCTTGTCCAATTTCCATTTACTTACTTCTCAACACATATGCATAGACATACACACATAAACACATCTATTCATACACATAAGTACAAAAACATGCAAACTGAAACTGGAAAGAATAAAATGTCCTCAACAACTTTGATTTCATTAGGCAATTTCTAGGGGTAGTTCATACAAACACAAAAAGACTTCATTTTCTTTCTTTTCTTTTTTCTTTTTTTACTTTTGACCTCTGTACTTTAAAATTCTTCAGAACTGTTTTACAAATTATTGAAGAATAACAATAAAACAAAGATACACGTAAGAAACATTGAACAATTTAAAACCTTTCATGGTGATTTGGACACTGCCATTTGATTAAGAGATATGGTATTTTACCCCACATCCTCACCAACACTTATTGTTGTTTATATTCTTTTTTTTAATATTTATTTATTTGCTTTTAGTTGTACACAATGCGGTTTTTACGTGGTGCTGAGGTTTGAACCCGGGCCGTGCACATACTAGGTGAGCACTCTACCACTGAGCCACAACCCTAGCCCCTGTTTATGTTCTTAATAGCTGCCATTCTGACTGGAGTGAGATGAAATCCTAGAGTAGTTTTGATTTGCATTTCTCTAATTGCTAGAGATGTGTGTTGGTGAGGATGTAGGGGAAAAGGCACACTCATACATTGCTGGTGGGACTGCAAATTGGTGCAGCCAATATGGAAAGCAGTATAGAGAATTCTTGGAAAACTGGGAATAAAACCACCATTTGACCCAGCTATCCCACTCCTCGGTCTATACCCAAAGGACTTAAAAACAGCATGCTACAGGGATACAGTTACATCAATGTTCATAGCAGCACAATTCACAATAGTTAAACTGTGGAACCAACCTAGATGCCCATCAGCAGATGAATGGATAAAGAAAATGTGGTATATATACACAATGGAATATTACTCAGCATTAAAAAAGAATAAAATCATGGCATTTGCAGGTAAATGGATGGAGCTGGAGAATATAATGCTAAGTGAAATTTGCCAATCCCAATAAACCAAATGCCAAATGATTTCTCTGATTTAAGGATGCTGATTCATAATATGCTGTGGCAGGAGGCATTATGGGAGGATTAGATGAACTCTAAATAGGGCAAAGGGGAAAAGGGGAATAAGAGGATGGGAGGGGGCATATGAATAGGAAAGACGGTGGAGTACAATGGTCATCATTACCCTAAGTACATGTGTGAAAACACGAACAATGTGACTCTACTTTGTATACAACTAGCAATATGAAAATTGTGCTCTATATGTGTAATATGAATTGTAATGTATTCTGTTGTCATATATAACAAATTAAAATTAAAAAATAAAATAAAATAAAAATGCATAAATAAAAATACATTTTTAGAAAAACATGAAAAAAGAGATATGGCATTTTAGACTAATAATGGATCCCATTTTACATGCCTGATTGTAGGTAGAGCTTTCTTTTTTGAGTTCATATAATATTTTTTTAAACTTGTGAATTAAATCATGATTTTACATTCTGTTTATGCTTTTCTGCGTTTTTCTATTTTAGAAAGCCACCTCTTTTTTTCACTGGTAATTTTCAGCAAATTCTGTAATGATTCAGTTTCCTAAGACTGGAGAGGTGAGCCGATTTGTTTATTCAGGATAATACCTGTCTTAAAGTTCAACTATATGATAGAATTCTAAGGGTAAATGGATCTCTTAAACAAAAGTCCTCAGTCTTTGTTTTTTTTTTTTTTTTTTTCATTTTGTTTTATAATAAGTTAGATCACTTTTTTTTTCATTTTGTTTTATATTAAGTTAGATCACTTTTAATTAAGAGTCACAGGAGAGAGAGCAAGAGAGCCCAGTTTTAGTGAGGTGATAATACCACAGAATTCATTACTGTCATGCAGGTCATTTGTTTTCTCTGGGCCTTTGTTTTTATTACTAAACTTTAAATGGTGAGGAACAAACTATCTCTAAGCTTCTTGTCAGCTAGAAAAACACAGCAGCCTTGGTGCTAAGAGCTGTCAAGCCATCGGTGGCCCGGTGACATGATTCAGTTTAGGAATCACACATCATTCCTGTCTAAGCCCAAGCTCCTCTCTGCCCTCCGCATCTCTGCATTCCTGGTCCTCTTCCCTCCTTCCTTCCCATGTGATCAGGGTCAGGGCACCTCAGCGAAGGTGCCTGAAGATAATGAGGCCTTCTTTTAAACTCTCTAAAGGACTTCTTGGTATTATAGGAAATAGGGGAAGGAAGTTGATAGGATAATATTAATTATTAAATGAAAAGATATTCTGGAAAAAAAACTGTACTGAACATCAAAAGATGTCCACTGCAATTTTAGAGTTATTACATCTTCAGAAGAGGTAGGTGCGGTAGCATGCTAGAATTCCACCTAGTTTTACTGTGTTGGGAATGTAAAGTGACAGTCTAAGTCCAAATGTGCATGGTGAAGATTCACTATATGGTGAAGTCCAGCATGTTCTCAGTTAAGACTCTGGCCTGCATTCTGCAGTGAATCAGAATAGCTTTGTTTGTGGATGGCTATCTCAGTTTAGGAATCGGTGGGTCTGAAGCTGACTCAGAAACAACATATTTCCTGGTTTTAGTTTTTGTGTAGTTACTATTTCTTAAAGGTCATAAAAATCATAAAGAACAATTAGAAATCATCCAGAGTAAGCTAATCTCTTCCTTTTGTAGACCAGCAAAAGAGGACCAAAAGCATAACTTCATAACTGTCACATTTGGCTTCTTCCTAGAATCTGTCCAAGGGCCCTGCTGTCTAGAGACTTTACCAGCACACACACACACACACACACACACACAGTCATACACACAAATGCCAGTTTGCATGAGGTAGTCTTTTTGGATATTTTTCCTTGTGTTTCATCTGCTTACATGTAGTTTATCTATACTTATTGTTCATACTTATCAACCTATCAAATATAATACATATACTGCTTTGCATAAATTAAATATCACATCCCATTGTGCTTACATAATCATATATTTACTTGTTTTTATTTATAGATTTATTTTAACTGATGCATAAAAACATAATTTTGTACATATTAATGGGGTACCATGAAATGTTTTCATACGTGCATATATTGTAGAATGTTTAAATCAGAGTAAATGCATATATTCTCAAGCATCTATCATGTCTATATGGTGAGAACCTTCAAAACCCTTTCTTCTATCTCTGCAGTGTGCGTACACTATAGCCCTGTCTGCCCACCATGCGTGCAGTAGCACACTGGAGTTTCCAGCCGCCATCTACCTATAACTTGCTGCCAATGACCAGCCTTTGCATAAGCACGTCTCTCCTCACTGCCCAGCCTCTGGTAACCACCATGCTACTCTCGACTTCTAGGGGATCCCCTTCTCACACTCCACATGTGAGCGAGGCGCACACAGTACTTGTCTTTCTGTGCCTGGTTTATTTCCCTTAACATAATAATCTTCAGTTTCATCCATGTCGTTGTGAATGACAAAATTTCATTCCTTTTGTGGCTGAAGAGTATTCCAAGGTATGTATGTGCTACATTCTATTATCCATTCATCATTCGATTGACAGTTTGTCTCTATTTCTTGACTCTTGTGAACAGTGTCACAGTGAACACACAGGGAGAGCGGCTCTCTCCTGGACACTACCGGCTGCATCGCCTTTGGATATACGCCCAGGAGTAGTAGTGCTGGATCTTGCGGAAATTCTATTTTAAATTTTTTCAGAAACCTCCATACTGTTTTCCACAATGACTGCTCATTTATATTTCCACAAACAGTGCCCAAGTGTTTGTTTTTCTCCACATCCTCATTAGCACATTTTGTGTTTTGGTCTTTGTGGTAATAACCATTCTTACTGGGGTGAGAGGACATCTCTGCAGTTTTGGTTTGCATTTCCCTGATTGTTAGTGATACTGAACATTTTTCATGTATCTGTTGATTGTTCCTGTACCTTTCTTTAAAGAAATGTCTATTTAGGTCTGCAGCTTATTTTTTAATCAAATTATTGCTTTGTTTTTGCCTCTGTTTTGTTTTTACTATTTTTTTGCTGTTGAGTTTCAGAGTTCTTTGTGAATTCTGGGTATTTCCCTTGTCACACGTGTGGTTTACAAACAAGTTCTCCCATTCTGTGGGTCGTCTCTTTGTTCTGTTGATCATTTACTTTGCTATGCAGAACACTTTAACCTTGATGAAATCCCAATTGTCTAATTTTGCTTTTGTTTCCTGTACTTTTGGTGTCTTAGCCCGAAATTCCTTCCCCGTTCCACTGTGCTGGAGCATCTACCCTATTTTCATCTAGTGATGTCACAGTTTCAGGGTTCACATGTAAGTCTTTAATCTATTTTGAGTTGACTTTGTCCTTTCTCTAGTGTGTTTTCTTAGCACTTTTGTTGAACATCAGTTGTCTGTAGATGTGTGGGTTTACTTTCAGGCTCTCCATTCTGTTTCATTCCTCTACCATACTTACTTCTGAACATTTACCTATTTTCTAAAAGATGCTTTCATTTTACCCCATAAAGGATCCCTTACAGAAACATCTGCTCTACCTGCAAATATAGATCCACATATTGTACCCTCAAGATTAATACACACTTAATGTATATTATGTGTTTAAATATACATTTATATTATATGCACATATACACAGACAAATGCATTCACCATTACAAACCAAGTATCAGAAGAGTTATAAAATACATTTGATATGTCAAGCATCTCCATCTATCAGGGTAGATGTTCTTTATGTAATGCAGACAGGTGTCCATGTTTCCATGGGATTCCACCAGCAGCACTGCAGAGCTACCCGATAGGTCCTACTCAGTTTACTCAGATTGCTTGACTATCACATGGACCCTGAGCAGCTGTCTTATTCACAAAAAGGAAGCCACACATTGAAATCTCTGGACTTCAGCACTGAGGAATGATAACACAAAGGTTCACGACCCCAAGCATCCTTTTCATTTTGTCCTATAGAAATGCACCACAGGATGCTTAAAGATAGCAAAACAAACTTGAAGGAGACTTTGCACAAATCAGGAACCCCATCCCATGCTATACAAACAGATAGGCAAAACTGTTGAGAATACATTGATTTTCAGAGAAAAGGGCAAAAAAAATAAAAGTGCAGTCCTTTAGGATTGAAAATGGTAATCTCTGATATTTCCCTCAAATAGACCATGCTCTCTTGTTCTTAAAAAAAATCCAGAGAGAGAAAAAGACCCAGAAAAGCATCTAGGGCATTTCCTGGCAGGCAGAGAAAGTGAATTACAGAGGTCTGTGAAAGAGAATGAGAGGGCATTTCTGTTCGACTAGGGAAGTGGGAAAATTATTACTCAGATGGAAGTACTGGAATTAATCTTTAATAGCACAAGGTGAGTTCTTCAGCTGTGGTAATACAAAACTAGGCACAATCTCATGTGATAGCTTTGTATATTGTTTATACTAATTTTTTGAATATACCAAATATCAATTAAAGTCTTTTAGGTGCTTAATAAAGATAAACACCATAATAAAGGAGTCTCGGTTTTGGTTGTGTCAGGCACTGCTCTCAAAATCGATCTCACTTTCTCCTTTATTAATACGATTCCCATAGTCTTCCACCTGTAACAAAGGCTAGAATTTCTAGACTACTTTGCTGCTATGTGTGATTTTTGTGACAAAAATCTGGCATGTGAGATGTCTGTAGAATTGTCAGGTCACTTGCAGGAAGCTGGCTTTAAAAACCAGGGCACATCCTTCCACGTCTAACATTCTTCCCTGTGAAATACACACATGACAAGGAGCTCAGTAGTAGTCATTAAAGAATGGAAGGTATGGGAACAAGATGAAGAGATTCAGAAGCTAGCATTTCTGCTGAGAGCATGTCCATTCTGCCCAGACTAGACTGCGCCTCTGGAGACTTCGTTTTGTTGCATAATTAATTGCAGTTCTTTCTTGTTAAAGAAGTTGCATAATTTCTCTCTCTCTCTCTCTCTCTCTCTCTCTCTCTCTCTTTCTTTCTCTCCCTCTCCTGAAGGACAACCTATCTTTAAATATGTATCCTTATTGAAAGCACCAAAAAATACCATAAAACTTACTCTGAGGATAATGATTCTCCACCTAAACTTCACAGAAGCCTAATGATAATATGATAGCACTTTAAACTTTTATGGAGATTTCAGAATTTGGGGTCAGTGCACACATAATATATTTAAATTTCAAATCCAGTCACTTTATGGAAAATGGTGAATGCATACATATGTGAAATAATGTGAAAATTTTATAGACTCTTCTCTGGCAAAAAGAGGAATTCAATTCAAATCTTCAAATCTGAATAATTACCTCAGTATCAGTGTTAAATGGATTCTCTGTATTAGATAAACCCTGTTTGTCACGACTATGGCCTCTCTTTGTTGAATGTACCAAAAATATTCTATCTCTATACTGTTAATAATGCCTTTTAATTGTCAGTATAATTACAATTTCCTAGAGGGACAGACATAAATCCCCTGTAAATCTGGATCAATTTCCTTGGGTCCTCACATAGAAAAAAATACCACTTCTTTACATAAATGATATAACAAAACAGATGCTTGAATTTTGTGACAAAATTCTAGATGCTGTGATATATATACAAATTAGCCATAAGCTGGGCACAGTAGCACAGGCCTGTAATCCCAACTATTTGGGAGGCAGAGGCAGGAGAATCACAAGGTAGAGGCCAACCTGAGCAACTTAAAGTAATAAATAAATAAATAAATAGGGCTAGGGATGTGTGTCATTGGTAGGCACAGTGCCTCTGGGTTCAATCCTCAGTACTACAAAAAATTAAAAAATTAAATATGCTCATGGAGCATTGGATATAATGTAAGAAAATAGACTTGATACATTTGGTAGAGCACTTTCAATAGTTCCTTATGTACAAATTACCTGCTACATTAGTGAAATATTTTATAATTTGCTTGGCATTTGCTTGAATTTAATACAAAAAAAGAGAAAAAATTACTTCTGTATTTGATTTATCTTAAATCTTCTTATGTTAGCACATTTACAATCATGATTTAAAATTGTTTCCTAATTCCTAGAACAGAAAGGTTCCTACAAGAGGTGGCCAGGACTGTGAGTGCATATTTACATTTAAACTAACTCTAAAGGCAAATACCCAGTCACTACTGAGGTTATTATTATTATTATTTTTATTAAAAACTCTTTATCTCCTTTTAGTTACCATGGTTTCCATGCTATTAGAAGAGCAATACCACAAGTCATTACTCATCCTAATAAAATGTGACTGTTTATTCAATTATAATTATTAAATAGAAAATTATGGCTTATCAGCAGAATGTTAGCTTTCCCTCTTAAAATTAATTTCAAAATTGATTTGTCTTAATGAAAGATAGCTGGACTCTTCTCATTAGTTTTGTTGTAATTTCCATTGTGATATTAGATTAATTTTTTTATCCTTCCATAACACCACATTCATACTACATAGCACACATACACAAAAGTTATCTTTATTTTATTGAGCAATTATGTTTGCTAGTTGTACTCAAGTAAGCTTCCCAGGAAAACCAATGACAAGTTAATAAGCACACAATTTGTTTTGTGGTCCTTGAAAATGATGCTAAGTTTTTCCTTTTTGTCAAGTAAAAATCTGTATTCCTTCTTATTCAAAGATCTATTTCTGGCAATCCCTGTGACTACTAATGCATATCTACATTTAGGAAAAAATAGTTTGTATATAGAATTAAATACAGATTTTCCTAACCAGTGAAGCATAATAAAGAAAACAAGAAAAATCCACTAATAGACTATGTTACCTAAAGTTGTATGTTTCTTCAGCCTTTTAAGCAACTCTTATTATGGTATAGTTTACGTACCATAAATTTTTCCATTTTAAAAGTACAAGGAATGCACATTTAGTAAGTGGTAGAGTGATGCACTCATTGCCAAGGTTAGTTTCACCCGCCACCTCAAAAAAATGAGAAGCCAAGAGGGAGTGGAGGAACCAGGTGTCAGAAAACCTGGTGAACACGAAGTGCAGTTCTGAAGAGTGGGGACGGTCTCACCTGCCCAGTCCACGTATCTAGATAACGTGAAATCTTATTCCAATTAGTGGTGTCAACTTAAGACTTTTCCTTAAGAAAACCTCAGTGACCAAATCCCATTTAAAAATACAAACCTAAACGCTAAAAGTTAAATAGTGACACCATGTTTTAAATCCATAATCACCGGGTGCTTTTGAATTTGAATTCACTTTGACCATGCAGATTCTGATTCCCTGGGACGGTGTGAGGCCTCACAGTTTGCATCTAACAAATTGCTGTGTGATAACTATGGGGCCGGTATTTATGCAGCTTTCTTAAAAATCTCACAGATCACAAAGTAAAATGAATTTACACAGAAAAGTATGAAAATACTGATTTTCCATGTGTTTAATATTCAAATTCATATTTCCTAAAGATAAATTAAGTTTTATATAAGAAAGATAAAAAAAAAATCATAAAACATCCAACACTAGTATGATTTAATTGTGACAGTGATTTTAGTACAGAGATGAATTGGTGTCCTTAATGAACAGTTATTATTCTGGTTTCTGGTTTTAGTGGGACTCTGTGGATACTGATAAATTAAATGGCTTTCATGCACTTTTAATTAATTGTAGCAGAGAGGGTCACATGTGCCTGGTGGAACTCTAAGCAACATTTAAATGGTGTAGATCTTCAAGAACATAAGTTGACAAGCAGATGCCTCCAACTCTAGATATTAACAAGCTGAAATCACAAAACTTTAACAACTCTGCTTTGCCCAAGTTTTCTGCTTGTCATTTATTCTCTTCATAATAAAGAAGGTAAAAGTAAATTAACATTTATTTTCTAAATTTGAATTTATAATCTTCTGTAAAAGTGTCATGTATTATTTTGGAGGGCCTACTGGATATTGAACCCTGGGAGCCACATCCCCAGCATTTTTTTTTTTTTTTTTTTTAATTTTAAGACAGAGTTTCAAGTTGCTTAGGGCCTCACTATTGCTGAGACTGGCCTTGAACTTGTGATCATGCTGTCTTAGCCTCCTGAGTATCTGGGATAACAGGCATGTACCACCATGCCCAACCTTATCATGGATTATTTATATACCCATATTTTAACATTGTTCATAAAACATATGAATAAATATGTAAGAAAATTAGATATTATGCTATAAATAGCCTTTTTCCTTAATTGTACATGTACATCTTTTGGTATGAATGTTAATTCTTAAACATTATAAATGTAATCATGTTTAATTGAATGTGATTCAAAATCAAACAGGAAGATAGATATATGCCATCATGGCTAGATTGAGCAGAGGAATCTCAAAAGATCAGAGAATCAGAAGTACAGGCAACTATAAGAAAACAGAATAAAACAAAGCTGCTTTTATATAGACATTGAGTTGCAGATAAAATTCCGAGAAACAAGACTAGGCTTAAAAGGAAAAAGTGAACTTGAGACAATTGGCTTAAGACTAAATATACTGGAAATGGGACATCAAGGCATATTAGAAAAGGGTCACAAAGGAAGCTTCAGCAGGGGAGCCAGGATGTTTGTCTGAACACAAAGTTTTTCCTAATAACAACCATAAAAGATTAAATATTCTCTAGCATAAAATTATTGATGACTTTGAAAGTCAGAGCAAAGAAAGAAATGGGGAAAAAAAAAATGCTTATCAGCTGAACTTGGCCAAGCAGGTTTTCATGATTAAATGTGCGCTTATGGGAGTCATAACACAGTTTGTACACCAAGAAAAGCTACCATGAAAATGCCTTTTATTAAAAAAAAAAAAAAAACTGGAAATAGATAATTACACGAAAGACAAAAATAGTGAACTTTATAAATTCGAGTTTATAAATTTCTTTCAGTGTGTATAAGAAACCTTTTCCACACCTCTATATGAAAGCACAACATGAATACACATACAAGGACAGAAGATTGCATTTCTTAAGGTTTCAAATGCTGAGCGTAGAGAGCTTTCTATATGGGTACAGCCCTCATGTTTCCAAATGTTGGAAAGTCATTTCTACCTGTTTATTTACAAGGATGACATTTTTACAGGCTTTCTACATTTTTAGCAGAATTTAGGACTGGATTAAAAGCAGAAATAAATGCTGAAAGTAAGGGGGCAATTCATGATGACTTGTACCTTGATAACTATTATGGGGTCCTCTGCAATGCCGTTCAGCGATATGATAGAGAAGCAGTCAACTTAGCAATGTTGTTATGAACCCATGAAAGGAACAGACGGCAAGTACTCTGAATTCGTACTGATGCTTCTCAAGGTTGACAATGACTGCTCAGTCTCAGGTTTTGAGGTAAACAATAATCTAATTACCAGAAATGCTTTCCCATGCAGTTGGAGGAGAGAGTGCAACAGGACAGGGCAACTTCATTGTTAGTACCAGCTGCAGCCACGAATCAAACCAAACAACGCTAATTAAAATTGAGAACAAGCACAGCAATGCTAAAGAGAAGGACTGCGTATTAACAACTGAAGCAGTCCCTGCCCCAGGTAAAGGCAGCCGAGAGACCCTTCATGGCAGAAGAATGGGAGATAGAGCAATTCTTTCATGAGAACTGAAAGAGATGAAGCCATAGACTGCAATGGGAAACACCTTTCAAGAAAAAGTTATGCTCCATACCGCAGGAATTTTGAGGATTCTGAAATGATTAAAACAAGCTAAAGCTAGAATTATTTAAGCATTCTGTGATATCATCAGTAGCCATTGTGAGCATCACGGGAAGGAGAACCTTCACAAGAAGCATTCACAGTTGTCTGAAATCTTCAAACACTCGTAAAATTTCTCAGTGTTTTATCATCTCTGGAACTGTATAAATGCAAATCATCTGTAGATGCTGGTCCTGTCACAAGATAAGGAATTACTGCCAGAATATAAAGCAACTGCGTGTATAGCAATGAAAACAATAAATGCTGGTGAGGATGTGGGGAAAAAGACACACTCTTACATTGCTGGTAGAACTGCAAATTGGTGAAGCCAATCTGGAAAATAGTATGGAGATTCCTAGGGAAACTTGGAAAGGAACCACCATTTGACCCAGCTATCCCACTCCTTGGCCTATTCCCAAAGGACTTAAAAAACAGCTTACTACAGGGACATAGCCATATCAATGTCTATAGCAGGACAATTCACAAAAGCTAGATTGTAGAACTGATGCTGATGCCCATCAGCAGATGAATGGATAGGGAACACTACTCAGCACTAAAAGAGAATAAAATCATGGCATTTGCAGGTAAATGGATGGAGTTGGAGAAAATAATGCTAGGTGAAGTTAGCCAATCCCAAAAATCCAAAGGTCGAATGATCTCTTTGATATGAAGATACTAACTTATAAAGACAAGAGAGTGGGGATGAGAGGAATGAAAGAGCTTTAAATAGAACAAAGAGGGGGGGAGAGGGGGAAAGGGGATAGGAATAATGGCAGACTGAGTTATCCATGATTACCCTAAATACATGTATGAAGACACGATTGTTGTAAAAATACTTTATATAAAACCAGCAACTTGAAAAATTGTGCTCTTTATATGTAATATGAAATGAAATGTACTCTGCAAACATGTATAATCAATTATAATAATAAAAACATTTTTAAAAAGATAAAAGATGGAGTAACTATGGCTCAAAGCCATCAATGCTATATTTAGAAAGACGACAAGCAGTTGAAGTAACAGAGAGTCAAAAGCCAGGCATGAGAGACTGAGTCCTCTTTGATTTCCTACAAAGAAGCTCCTATCACCTGCTGTGGCAGGTAGAGAAAGCCAAGAACCAAGTGCAGGATCTGATGGACCAGTGGTTAAATGCCCAAGAACAAACAAGTTTACATGCCCAACCAAGGCAATCAGTTATACCATAGTCAGGGCTCTGATTTTGAAAACCTTGGACTCTGACATGTGAGATGGAGCTGCTATTCCAATAGTAGCAGATGAGAAGATACATTGCACAGACATTCCCGAAAGGGAGAAGCTGCTATAGGGAGGGGGCTCCGCAGACAAGCTCCAGCTCTCCTCCCCTTTGACGTCTGTCTCAATTGTGGAGAAAAGCCAGTCCTGAGGTCATACCCTTTCCATGATTGCTGAATGAGGAGGGGATATAAAATGTAGACAGGTCAGCCCAGTGTAGAACACTTTCATGGGCAAACTTGTTCTAGAGGCACTTGCTAGATTGTGGAAGATTTGCCAAATGTGTTCCATGGTTTCCTCTACCTAGTCAACCTCTTCTCCATTCTTTATGATGTATTAATCCCTCATGCACATCTTGAATCCTGTACTCCAACCACTTCTTCTGGGTGATACCAAACTGTAACTCAACAGTTGAAATAGAAAATTGCAGTGCCAGGATTAACACACAACTGGTGGTATTTATTTTTGTTGTCTGTTGTTTTTTAGACATTAGAGTTAAGGAAGTACAGTATAGATAGGAAGTATTTGAGGTGATTATTTACATTTCTGGGAGAGTGTTAGCTATAAAAACTAACCAATTCTTTCAAATGGCAAAACAAAATACTGTATTTAATAATACATTTCATTGTTCTTTGGAGTTTTCTCTATCTTTGGTTCGGTCTTCACACAGTGTGCTCATTCTTTGTCTGAAAATTGGCCACAGTATGGAATCTGGTGTACCTGAACTAAGGTGAATACAGTCCTTATTTATAAAACATAATGGGGGGAAAAAAGAAAAGAAAATGATTGTAAAGTTTTAGGGGCATGGATGATGTTATACCTCACATTTCTCACCACGGACTTGTGGCCAATGCAGTCCATTAACATTGTAGAGCCGAGCCTTGGGCTGACGATCGCACAGCCTAGCTGCAAACTCAGGACCACAGAAACTGATTTCCATGCTGTCATGTGATGGGAAATACAGATGTTCCTTGAATTTTGATGAGGTTACCACCCAATAAATCATCCTAACTTCAAAAACCTCATTTAAAGCCGGGCATGGTGGTGCACACCTGTAATCCTAGCACTTGGGAGGCTGAGGCAGGAGGATCACGAGTTCCAAGCCAGCCTCAGCAATGGTGAGGCACTTAGAAATTCAGTGAGACCCTGTCTCTCATAAAATACAAAGAAAAAAAAAAAGGGTTGGGGATGTGGCCAAGTGGTGAGTGCCCCTGAGTTCAATCCCCAGTACCAAAAATAAACAAACAAAAAACCCTCATTTAAAGAATGCACTAGGTACCCCAACCTCCGAACAGAACATCCTAGTTTAGCAGCACAGCGCACTGCGGAGTGGGGGTCAACTCCAGCTCGCGCAGCCTGCTTACGGAGCCATATCACCAGAGGATCCAGCCACATGTTGCTAATCTGGGAAACGATCAAAATTAAAAATTTAATCAAAATTCAAACTCCAGATTTTATTGAATGCATGTAACTTTCACACCAGAGTAAAATTGAAAAATGGTGCGTTGAACTGTTATAAATCACTCACTGGGCCACACTAATAGACAGGTGGATGTTTTGGACTTCACACACAGGTGTAGCAAACTGGCATAGCCACTCTACACACATTAAGAGGCGAGAGGACACGCTGTTTGTCATTACATGTGATATTACATGCATTTGAAGAATAGTAATAGAAAAAAGGGGGGAGTTATTATCCGTGCATAACCCAGGCAGAGATTTTCTATGTGCAGTAATGAGCTCTGAACACTTAAACAATTCCCTGCAATATTCTTATGGCATAGAGATGCCATAAAAACATTACTTTATATGAGAATTTGTTCTTTTCTAAATACAACAGAACCAAAAGGAATATTTTGAACTTTTTTTTGGTGTAAGGTGCTATATAAACAAGAAGATGAAAGCAATGTGCTATTTTCACCTTTTATAGTAAAGAAAACACATAAAAGCAAACTTACTTATGTTAGATATTGAGACCCCAAAACAAATAACAAACAAAACAGACCTAAAATATTTACTGGTACCCATCATGGGATGGATACACCCTTTATCAGGAAATATTCCAAAGTCAGAATACACTGAGGTTGTACTGTAGCCCTTGCAGTAACTGAATCACCCTACACATCTCAATCCTGCTGTGACAAGGCTGCAAACAAAAAAAGAAATTCTGTAAATTTCTGCTGTCTTTTTCAGTTAAAAACATTTCAAGATCAGAAAAGAGTGGCCATCGCCAATCACACTGAGTTCGGTCCATGGACAGGATAGTGATAAAATCTATCTGGTGTAATCTTACGGTGAAAATGAAAACAAACTTGGTGTTTGTCCTCCATGCTGGGACCATGCCTGTGGCATGAGTGCAGAAGCCTCTAAGTTCATAAAATGGGCTGTATCTCATCCCCAAATAATCTCCCTTCTGCTCAGGTTCCTTTATTTATATCTGATTGCTGCGGATATTCATATATTGGCATTTCTAATAATAAAATCATTATGTATGCAAGCATTCTCCAAATACAACTTGTTCTGCAGCCTATATCTGTGCCCGGCTGCATCTGTAGCCACACAAATGTGTACTTCTGCATCTATAGTTCTACACTCACACACTCACACACACACACACACACACACACACCCTGCACTTGTGAAGTGGGCAAACTCTTCTCCATGCGGCTTCCTCCCTCACTGTCTCCACTCTCTCTCTCACTTCAATAGCAGTGGCGTCCAGGGCATTTCAAGGCCTGTCTTCTCCATCTAAGTTTCAGAAACTAACCATCATCCATGTGGAGACCTGTGACAGTCCTCTGGGTGGCGTCCCTCCCTTGGCTGGGCCTGCCACTGCGGTCTGACTGAGGTTGTGAGCTCACCCTATGTGATAGATCATCTCTGCATCTGCCTCAACACTGGAGAGAAGGCTGACCTGGACTCAAGCCAGCAAGTGCGCTGTTGATGGAGGGAAGCAGACAGGAGTGAGCACGTCACGGGTCCAGCAGGATAGCACCCCAGCACGAGAAAGCTCAAGGGGCCTGCTGTCACTGGGTCTGCCAGAGCAGAGTTGTGGTAGAGGATCCGCTCGGCAGAGCAGTAGAAATATCCCTCCATTGTCAGAGGACAAGCTAAACAGGAAGAAGGCCGGGGTGTCACCACTGCACTCTCTCCTCGACCCTCTGGTTGACGGATGCTCCCTGTGGCCACAGCGCAGCACCAGCTAGAGTAGGCGGGATGAGAGTGGCATGGTCCTTAGAGGTCAGCGTCACAGCCAGCCAGCAAGGCAGAGAAGGGTGCAAGGGTGACGTGAAGGCTGGTGGGGGATGGTCAGCATGATCATCCCTCAGGAGTCCCCGAGCCTTGGTCTGCATTGCGATGGCATCAGGGAACGCCAGTCAGAAAGTTTAAAAAACATAAACTCCCAATTTGCAGTGGAGTCCAGGAGTCTAAATTTTTTAATTGCTCCCTAAGAGACTATCCCAAAGCCTGGTTTTGGAACCTCCTCGCCTTGCAGGGGAGCTCTATGGCCTTGGATGGAACATGGGGAAAGCAGCCTTGGCCTTGCTCTTCAATCTCACGTCCAAGCCTTCACCTTGCTCCCGGCTGTCCTGTCCTGCAGGACCTGCCACTTCCTTTACCTGCCGTCAGTCTTGACCCAGGCCCCCCTCTCTGGAGGCTGCCTTCCTTACTTCTTGCTCCCAGTCTACAGATCCGCCCTTCATCTCCTCTGCAGTGCTTGGGCCCAGGAGGTGGACACCTGGGGACAGCATCAGCACCTTCCGCCTTCTGTTTCTGGATGTTTGGTCTGAGTGATGTAAACACACTCGTCCCCTCTTGGCCTGGCTCCCCGGGGACTCCACTCCACTTGACGCTGCACTCTGCCCCTCAGCTGAGCACTGGCTCACACTGCACTCCGATCTCTTGTTCACCTCCACAACAAGTTACAGATTCTCGAAAGGTAGACGGGAGCGCCTATTCCACATTACTCATTTTATATCTTGTGACTGTCACTGTACCCAGCATGTCACACATCTGGGTCGTGCTGATTGTGGGACTGGATGGAGCGCAAGGCAGGAGAGCTCCTTGAGGAGCTCGTGGGCTCCTCAAATCAGCTGAGGAATGATAAATCAGCATGAACTGCAATTTATGGTGTTGGATGCATTTTCTCTTTCCCTTCTAGCTATCTCGAGGCTAAATGAAAGGCAAGGGTGATTTGGAAGGGCTTGAGCTGTCTAGTTGTCTTTTGGAGTCAAGAAATATTACATGAGCTGACTTTTCCTTTTAAATACTGGAACTCAAATAAGATGAGTTCCGTCATAGGGAAAAGCATACGCCATTGTGAATTAGAAAAACAAAGCTATGCATACAGAAATTAGAATGATAGATATTAATTTTTCCAGTCTTGCTCACCAAGCGTTCCTTTAGTTTTAATGTCAGAAAAGCAAGATAAGCAAGCATTTGTCATGTATTATTTACGTCACTTTTCATACTTTTCTGAAGATTTCAGAATATTTGTCAAAAGTAGAAAAAAGCAACACGTCAACTTCGTACTGTGTCAACGTGTTCATATTATACTTGACAAATCAGCTGTGATTGTCCCTGTACTTCAGGGGACAAGTTCTTATTATCCCTTTGAATTCTTGAAATAATTAGTTTTGGTACTTGGATGGGTGAAAAATACAACAAAATTATGTCCTACAAAATTTGAGACCTGGCTGTGGTGAACAGAAGTTTAAGTTGGTCTCTGTGACTTCTATCCCTTTGACTATAGATATAATTAAATTAAAAATCATTGACTGAGTTAATTAAAAGAGAGAATTTCCAGGTATGCCTGACCTAATCACGTGAGCCTTTTAAAACAGTTTTTTCTGGTTGGTAGCAGGTCAGAGACCAGCAGCATGAGAATTATCCTACCCAACATTACTGACTTAGGGATGAAAGAGTTCAAGTGTGAAAAAACCTCAGGACTTTGGTCCTACAACCAGAGGAATTGAATCCTGCCGCCAATAAAAATGAGCTTCAAAGAAGATTGTCCCCCAGTCTCCATGATTCTGCCCAACTGGACCTTTGATTCCAGTCTCATGATACCCTAAGCTGAGAACTAAGGCAGCTGTACCTTCTGCCATACAGAAAAGGGAGCTAAATCTGAATATTATTTCTTAAAATAGTTTTAGTTATGGATGGACACAAAACCTTTATTTTATTTGTTTTTATGTGGTGCTAAGGATCCAACTCAGTGCCTCACACGTGTGAGGCAAAAGGCACTACCACCAGCCCGAAATCTGAATGTTATTTTAAGCTGCTAAATTTGTTACATAGCAACAGATGTCTAACACACACACACACACACACACACACACATACACACACACACACACACACACACCAGTCAATTATGTAAAAAATAAAATATGGCACAATGTTAATAACTACTATTAAACGCTTTCTAAGTCTCAAGGAGAAGGATACGCACTTTGTTGCTCATTCCCAAATTAATCCTCACAATAATTTTGTGACTGAGATATCTGAACAATTGAAAAAAATTATTGAAACAATCAGACAGACTCAAATGTGTTTATGAGGGGAAAATCTATTAGCATAATGATTCAATAGAAAAATAAAACTAAAAGGTAGAAAATATTAGATAGCAAAGTGTATGGATTGTACATAGATTAAAATTAAATGTTATATATTTTTAATACTGTGGGACACTCAGAATATTGACTAAAAAGGACTCAGAAGAATGTTTTTACATTTCCTGAAAACAAGTTACTGTTATAATAGACACTCTAATACATATGCCATTTTTGACACTAATCTTAAACTACTCAGCCCAAATTTCATTATTTCGTGTTGAATAAACAGCTAGATCACAACAAAGATAGCAACTCCTCAGGTTGAGAACTGCTATTTTTTTTTTGTTGTTGTTCTCTTGAAGCAACACAATCGTACTAAAGCTTTTTCTCCCAGTCATGAACCTACAACAACCTAGTCCAAATATATTTACCCAGATTTCTAGGATTCAATAGAAAATTTAAATTAAAAAAAAGTCTCAGAGGTTTAGCTGACTTAAAATATATATTAATAAAATAAATTTCATATGTTTCTGTATTTTGTTGTGTTAAAACTTAAAAATCATTTGAGCCAGAATTTCTTGTTGGGGTGGCAAACATCAGAAAAACTATGTGATGGTTATATAAGCTAAATTTGCTTCAGGGAAGATGTTCATAAGAATTATCATCAATTTTTCATCTTTTTAAATTTTGTCCCCTTGAGACAGAATAATTTTTATAACCAAATCATGTTTGATTATGCGATGATGGATTTTTGTTAGTTCTGAAGGCATAACAGAGCTATGTGATGTTGCTGCCTGAAGCGCCTGGAGCAACGGAGCCGCGGGAAAAACTTCAGAAGCAAACTGGAGACAAACAGCTTTTTATTCTGATAACTTTTCTCTCTGGTTCTAATAACGACTAACACACGCCAAAAACACACCCTAAAATGGCGCTGACCCGATCAGCAATTTCGGCCAAGTCCTCGAGATCCCGCAACAATCCCGTGAGACTACGGGTGGCGACAAAGGCCAAATCTCCACGGCTCATAGTCAACCGCAATTCAAGCCAATCTCCAAACAGGGCTCCTGCAATGTGAGAAAATATTGATTTAATATTAGGTATGTTTAAAATCAGAGTCACACATGTGTATCTATGACATCACAGTGCAGGGTGGTATTTTGGGTTTGGTCAAATAAATAATGAGGAGACTCTGAAGGACTGAGAAAGGTGTGTATTGCTACTTGGGGATATATGGAAACACAAAAATAAGTATAAATAATTGAAATATTGCAATATTGCTCCCTTCCTCTCTATATATCATTTTATTACAAAATAATTTAACAAGAATTCATAAAATTCATCTTGAGATAGGAAAACAGTTTTTATTATATTCAGCATGCTTTGTTGGCCAAAATCTTTCTTGTCATATTAAATGTTAAAATAATATTGCTTAAGCTATAATTAAAATTTGATTGATGTGGTTTAGTTTCATCAAATTGTAAATATTATATGTGTTGTAACAAACCACTTACCTTTAGAAGACTGAGCATCTCTTTTCATAAAAAAAAAAAGAAAATATCTTTCTAAAGAGAAACATCACTAACATTTTAATTATGGTGGCTTTGGCAATCATTACTGAAAGAGAAAATAAAAACCTGGGGAAAATAATCCCAAAATCATTAATTACATTTTTTGTCATATGCACCCTTATGTGTGATATTGTGTGAATTCCTCCTTGCCTCATGTCTTTATTTTTTATGAGATAGAAGATATAGTCATGCACCACATAATTACCTTTCCATCAATGATAGTCCACATATGTCATGATGGTCTCTTAAGAACATGCCACACAGTGATGTGGCAGCCATCTTAGTTTGAGTAAGTATCCTCCAAGATGTGCGCATGACCAAATCTCCTAAGGATGTGTTTCTTACAATACATTGCCATCACTAAGTGCCATCATTAAGTGATGCGTGACTCTATTTTTTTTTTTTTTTTTTTGTACTGAGGATTGAACTCAGGGCACTCAACTACAGAGCCATATCCCCAGCCATGACTGTATTTAAATACAAAGAAAGAAGTAAGATTCCTTCCTACAGACTTCACTTGTTTATTCATATTATGTGCAAATATATGGTGATTTTTACAACAAGATAATGGTTTTGTTCAGTTAAGTCTCTGGAAATTATTATTCTCTGAGTCGAGAACTTTGTACAGTCTTGGGCATGGAGACAGAGTTTGGTAATGTGGAAAGTATGGTATTGGCTTTCACCTTGGGTCCTTGGGCCTTAGTCCTTGGGCAGAAGCTTCTGTCTGGTTGGTCCCCACTGCCCAGCAGGTGGACAAGCTGTCAGATCCCACTACTCTGAAGCCTCACTCCCACCCCCAACCCAGCCTATTGCCTAAAATCAGCAAAGTGGGAAACCTGCTTCATTTATCTGTTTACTTCCTGCCTTTTCATTCTTTTTCCCCTTCTTTGTCCTTCCTTCCTGTTGTATGTGTCTCTCACTTCCCTCTTTCTTCTAGGGAAGCTGAAGACTCTCAGCTGTGCTGGCAAGAGTGATGTCAGACCATGCTGCCTCGCCTCCCTCTCTGTCATCAGCTTTCACTTGGTGCAGAGGTTCTCAGACCTGAGCTTCAGGTGGCCCAGAGAGCTCGTCAAAACACCCTGCCACCGTTTCCAGTGCTAAGATTCTATGGCGAGGCGGGAGAAGTCACTCTCCTAACCAGCCAAAGTGGCATAGATGTCCATGCAGCCAGTCAGGAAGACCATATTTTGGAAACCACTGTTGGAAATGTGTATGTAAAATATATAGAACATTTAGAAGTAAAACTCTAGATAAAGTAATGTTCATACAAAAGTTTCTTCATGTCTTCTTCCACCCTCTTTACATTTATGAACTCATTTAGTCCTCACAACCACAACATTAGGAACTATCACTATTCCCACTTTACATTTGAGAAACTGAGTCACAGAAAGAGTAACTGAATATCTAAGGTGATGAAGCTAGTTTGTGGCAGGGAAGCCTAACTTCAGAGAAGCTTGGTGACCCAACTCTACTCTTTTTTTAAAAATATTTATTTATTTGCTTTAGTTGTACACAATGTGTTTATTTTTACGTGGTGCTGAGGATCGAACCTGGGCCGCACACGTGCTAGGCGAGCGCTCTACCGCTGAGCCACAACCCCAGCCCCCCCAACTCTACTCTTAACCATGCAATCCTACCATCTCCACAATCCTTGATGGAAAATGCTAATCTGTGAAGCAAATTAGAATTTTTGTAATAGTTCACAGAGGAAAAATTGGAAATTCTACCAGTTGATATGGTATTAGAAGACAAGGAGAATTCATCAGATCATTAAATAAGGTATGTAGTTCATAGAACAAGCAAGTAAAATTTTAAGGTACTTTCAATAATAAGAACTTTGCATTTTAATTGTATACATTTTCACATATTGATCTAGGTTTTCTGATAACATAAATAACTATAATTACAATATAAATTCTAATCATGGCTAGAATAGCCGTACTGTCAATCAGTTTTTGGAAGTCATTTTCTTTAACATTATTATTTGTGTTACTGCTATTATTTCATTATGCAATTACTGAGTTGAAATCATTTTACATGTCTTAAATTATCATAAGAAACTGTTGTATTCAAATAACTCTAAAATTTTAAAAATTTTATCACCATTATTGGAAGTTATTTGTATACAAGAATGTTGAGTAGGTAGTTATACCACAGCTCAATGTGAAAATGACAAACCTTATTTCTTATAACCCAAACAATTGAAAGGATGGCTTCTTTTTCCTCTCAAATAGTGCTTTTCTATGTACTCACAAAGATAGTGTTTACAAATATCCTGTGTATAACCCGAATTAAACAACTTCAGGCCCATGGTATTCTGTGCATACTTTTATCACGTTTTACTAGAAGTTTAATTCTACATATCTGCTTTCTCCACTTTCTCCACTAGACTATATATGCCAAAAGGATGCAAATGTTCCACAATTTGTTCACTATCTAAGCTCTAGTAACTAGAAAAACTACTTGGCCTGTGGTAGCCTCTCAATAAACAGTTATCAAAAAGATGAATGAATATATTATGATTTCCTCATAATCTCAATACTTTCTGTAATTTAAGTGTTCAATAAATGCTTTCTTTTTTTCCAAGTGACTCTGGCATTGATATCCATTTCTCAGGGCCCTATATTAATTGCAAAATAGTGAGCAAACATATCAAAACACATCTTACTAGATTGTTTGTTAATTTAATTAATAGTTAATTTATATTTCCTGGGAATTTTTTTTTTTTTTTTTTTTTTTTTTTTGCTGCATATAATGTGTTTTCTTAAACATTTTCTCTGTAGTTGGGAACATATAATTGGTATAAAATGGTACTAATATATATTTGGCAAACTATGAAAAGGTATTAAAACAATGACAGCATTTAGATTTAAACATTGGGGGTAAACATAAGGAATACAGGCTGATCACACACACTTCACTGCATTTGTTAAAAAGTTGGATTTCCTGCTCATTTATTGCTCTCTATATTTTAAACAGTGTGTCAGTGGCCAAATTATGAGTCTAAGCCAAGTGAAAACTGCAGCAGAAAGGTCATTCTGCAGAAATAGCAGTATTTTAACTTCCTCTTCTGTGGGTGAGTTAATGCCATGATGCAGATGCCTTCCCCATTTAGATAAAAGATGATAAAGGAAATTGTATTGTAATTTTAATATTTCCTTTATCATTCTGAATAAAATCCATTAATGCCAGGGCTTTTACAGAGCTGTCATATGTGAACAGAGAATACAGCCAGGTTATTAAACAAATGTAATTGCCTGGTGATAACAGACCCTTTGAGTCTCTATTTGATGCTTATTTAACCAAAAAAAAAAAAAAAAGGCTATCAATTAGGACACAACATTTAAAGCAAATGGGAATATTATGCATGGACACTTCCAACAAAAAGGCAACACTTTAATAAAATAGCACATATCATTTTTAGAAAACCAAGCTCCTGCTTTAATATTATTTGAAAAGAGAAATGTTAAATCAAGCTTTTTGTCCCTCAGTGATAAACACATGAGGTTTTACTATGTCCAAGCCTCAAATTGCTATGTATTATACATGTCTACAGAGTCATTGTACCCCTCATTTTGGTGCATCTGTTCAGATAATTCACATGGTGCTTGTAGAATGTAACTCTGTGTGTGTGTGTGTGTGTGTGTGTGTGTGTGTGTGTGTGTGTGTTCCTAGAGAAATATGTTAATCAAAACTCTGAAATAAGAGAATATTGATCATTGATATTATAAGTTCAAAATTTAATTTTGTAGTGCTGAATCCAAAGTATTTTGACTTGAAAGATACGTGTGTTGGTCAGCTTTCCATTACTATAACAAAATAACTGAGATAATTAACCTGTAAAGAGAAAGTTATATTTTGGCTTGCAGTTTTAGAGCTTCCAGTCCATGATCAAGTCGGGCTGTTGCTTTTGGGCCAGTGGAAAAGCAGCACAGTGAGGACATGTGATGGAGCAAAACTCCTCACCTCATGGCTAGGAGGCAAAAGAGAGAATGAAGGGCCAGGGTCCCACAACTCTCTTCTCATGCATGAATTCAGTGACTTACAGACCATTCACTAGGTCTCACCTCCTAAAGGTTCACCACTTCCCAGCACCACCTTGGGGATTAAGACTGCTAAGGTTTTCTTGTGTGAGAGGCAGCCTTCCTGTACAGAATAGACATGAATTCATACAGTCATTTGATCTTGCTAAGCATGAGCTTCCTCTTCTATAAGTGTATGTAGAATGGCATAATAAGGGTAGAAGTTTCATGTGACCTGCTCTACTTTGGACCTTTCAGTACAATCAGCCTCATGTGCTGGCACTAGCTGAACCTATCATGCATGTAGTAGAGACACTGTGCTTCAGGAGATCTCCTGGTGATTGGCGATGATTTTTCTCTCACTCTCCTTTGTTTGCCGTACATCTCTTCTCAGCCAGGCATCCTAGCAAGGAGCAAGCTTGAGGAGCAGTGTGGTCCTTACGTCCAAGCTCCTTGTGTCTTTCTGCAGCATTCTCACACATGGCCTGACTAGTGAATTAACTCATAAGTTGCTTTTCTGGGAGAGACCTAGCAAGTAAGCATTCAACATTCCATGTAATTCAATAACAAAGATGAAGGCATGGGACTGGACCACAAAAACAAGCCCGTGAATCCTTACCTTTGGCAGGACTGACAAATGTCAACGAATTTCTTAGTAAATATTTTACACCTGAAATTGGTAGGTACCCTTTCCTCAAACAGTAAAAATTAAGTTGCCAAATTCCAAGTCTTAGTATAAGGGATATTTTATTTCAAAATCACCTCATGTGATACTTTAAAAAAAAAAAACATCTAGTTTTAGACAGTTTCGGTGTTTTTGCGTTTCTTCTAAGAATGATAATAGGGGCTACATTTTTGCAGTGCATAGCTTTAGATTTGAACAAAAAGGAAAGGAGCTCTGGCGGAATCGACAGGGAGACTCCAGCATGCTGCGCCGGAGAGTCCTCAAATCAAAAAAGAGTGAGCTTCAGTTTTCTGACCTCATGATGACCATTCTAATATTTAGGACCCAGTACATCAGAGCTGTAAGCCCTTGCAGCCTGCTTCAAAGTAAATGTCTCCCTTTCCCTTTCCACAAGTCCCTGGAAGGATGCCTATCTCAAGCTTAGAAGCAGAATGACTTTTGACATCCACCATCTGTCTCCAAACTCCCATTTATCCATCTCTTTCCCTACCATGTCTTCAATGTCACATGGGAAATGATCTTTTTGCCTCCATATCATGTATTCCCTACTCAGGTCTTTGCCAATGGTCTATAGCTTTTCTGTTTAATTTTTTTGACTCATTTACATTTTTTTTTGTGGTACTGCTGATTGAATCCAGCACCTCTCATGTGCCAGGCAAACACTCTACCACTGAGGTATAACCCTAGCCCTAACTTTTTTACTCTCAAGTGCATATGCTAAGCTAACCTTCTCTATAAATCCTTTCTCAGCCTGTCTATTCCACATATAGTTTCTTGCCTCTGAATTCCAAGAACACACATTCATTCCATGTATTTAATGTTCAATTACCTGCATCCCTCTGGGGTCTCTTCCTACTGTCTTGTGGCAAAACTACTGTGCTGTTACTGAAACTTATATATCTAGGTATCCTCTTTTCTTTACTATAAAATAAATTTGTTGGATGCTTCAAATGAGCATGTAGAATACAGCATGTCATTGTGGATAGAAATTTTGAATGATTAATTCCAGGCAACACATTTCCGAGTCATTTGAATAATCAGTCCTCATTTTTTGGGTTATGAACATGAAAGTAAGGCACAAGTCACATAGTCAATATAGGGACAGGATCAATGCACACCTGTCAATTGCACATGAATTTAAAACAAGTCTACAAGAGAGTAGCAATAATTGCTAACATTCATTGAAAATGGGGAGGTATCTGAAGCTTAATAAAGTTTAAGTCACCACTCCAAGTCATACAAGTAAAGTAGTATCGAGGACTTAAACCCAGGTTGACGTACCCTAAAATATTGGTCTCTCCTTAAAAATAATTATCTAGGAAGTAATTGTGTTGATTAGTAGAACATAAGATAACAAGGTTTTCAGGCAATACTTTAATCTACAAAATCTGTTTACCTCAAAATTATTACATTGCTTGTTAGAAAAAAGTATTGATTGATATTGAAAAAAGCATAGATTGATATATAATGTAAAATCCAAGAGAATTTTTATTCTCTGAATGGCTGCATGGATTTACTCTTTTGTGTATGTGTATGTGTTTGTGTGTGTGTACTTTTATTTGTTATTTCTAGATATACATGACAGTAGGGTATATTCTGACATATTATACATACGTAGAGTAAGTATAGTTTGTTCCAATTAGGATCCCGTTATTGCTGTTGTACATGATGTGGAGTTGCATTGGTCGTGAATTCATATTTAAGAATAGGAAAGATATGTCCAATTCATTCCACTCTCTTTTCTATTTCAATCCCCTCTCCCTTCCCGTCATTCCCCTTTGTCTAGGCCAGTGAACTTCTAATCGTTTCCTCCCTTGTTGTGGGTTACAATCCACCTATCAGAAAGAACATTTGTCCTTTGTTTTTCTGGGGACTGGCTTATTTCACTCAGCATGATAGTTTCCTGTTCCATCCATTTATCAGCAAATGCCATACGTAATTTCAGTTTTCTTTATGGCTGAGTAATATTCCATTGTGTATATATACCACATTTTCTTTATCCATTAATCGGTTTTGGGCACTTAGATTGGTTCTATAACTTGGCTATTGTGAATTGAGCTGCTAAAAACACTGGAGTGACTGCATCACTATACTACTCTGATTTTAAGTTTTTGGCTATATACCAAGGAGTGGAATAACTGGGTCAAACTCCAAGTTTTCTAAGGACTCTCCATGCTGCATTCCAGAGTAGTTGCACCAATTTGCAGGCCCAACAGCAATGTATAAGTTAACCTTTTCCCTACATCCTCACCAACATTTATTGTTTCTTGTGTTCTTGATAATTGCCATTCTGACTGGGGTGAGATGGACTCTCAGTGTAGTTTTGATTTGCATTTCTCTAATTGCTAGAGATGAACATTTTTAAAGATATTTGTTGACTGATTATATTTCTTCTTCTTCTATGAAGTGCCTGTTCATTTCCTTAGCCCATTTATTGATTTTTCTGTTGTTTCTTTCTTTTCTTTTTTTTTTTTTTTTTCTTTTTTCTTTTTTTTTTTTTGTGTGTGTGTGTTAAGTTTTTTGAATTCTTTATACATCCTGGAGATTAATGCTGTATCTGAGGTGCATGTGGCAAAGATTTTTTCCTTCTGTAGGATGTCTGTTAACATTCTTGATTCTTTCGCTTATGGTGAAGAAAAAAATTTAGTTTTATACCATCCCATTTAATGATTGTTGATTTTACTTTTTAAAAGCTTTAGGAGTCTTATTGACAATGTAGGTTATGAAGCCAACATGGTGGAGAGTTGGACCTACTTTTTCTTCTATTAGGTTCAGAGTTTCTGGTCTAATGCCTAGATCCTTAATCCATTTTGAGTTGAGTTTTGTACAGAGTGAGAGATAGAGGTTCAATTTCATTTAGCTACATATGAATTTCCAATTTTTCCAGCACCATTAGATGAAGAGGCTATCTTTTCTCCAATGTATGTTTTTGGTTCTTTTGTCTAGTATGAGATAACTGTATTTATGTGGGTTTGTCTCTGTGTGTTCCATTCTGTACCATTGGTCCACATGTCTATTTTGGTGCCAATACCATGCCATTTTTGTTACTATATCTCTATAGTAGTTTAAGGTTTGGTGCTGTGATGCCTCCTGCTTCACTCTTCTTGCTAAAGATTGCCGTGGCTATTCTTGTTCTCTTATTTTTCCAAATTAATTTCACGATTGCTTCTTTTATTTCTATGAAGAATGACATTTGGATCTTAATAGGAATTGTATTAAATCTGTATAATGCTCTGGGTAACATGGCCATTTTGACAGTATTAATTCTGCCTACCCAATAACATGGGAGATCTTTTTTCTTTGATTTCTTTCTTTAGTATTCTGTAGTTTTCATTATAGAGGTCTTTCATCTCTTTTGGTAGATTGATTCCCAAGTGTTTTTTTTTTTTTTTTTTTTTTTTTTTTTTTTTTAAAGACTATTACAAATGGGATAGTTTTCCTAATTTTTCTTTCAGAGGATTCTTCACTGACATACAGAGATGCATTTGATTTATGAGTGTTGATTTTTCTATCCTACTACTTTGCTGAATTCATTTATGATGGATAAGTCTTTCAACCCAGTTTTGTAAATGAGGCAGCTAGGTAACCCAGTGGTCAAAGACGTCGCCTAATCTGATTTCTCAGTCTGGGATCTTCCACGGTGCCACATGCTCTTTCCAGCGGACTTGAGCATCTCCTCCATCTCCAATGTCTTTCCCGGAGCTTGCCCACCCAGTCATTGCCTCCTGGTAGGCTGTGGATGTGTCCTCTGCTGGTGCAGGTGATGGCAATGTAGTGGTCTTAAGACCTGAGGCTTTAAGATGTGCTGAGCCGTGAGGGCTCTTCCCTGGTGAATGGGAGTCAGAGCCGAGCTTGAATTCAGAGCAAAGGCTTGATGGGGGAGGGGAGCTTGTCCCCTCTGCCCTCCGCCTTCTGTCCTGTGATGATATGGCATCCTTGCCCTCTAGAGGAGGTGGTGTTCAAGGCACCATCTTACAAAAGGAAAGTCAACCCAGCGTCTTGATCTTGAACTTCCTAGTCTCCAGAGCTGTGAGAAATGGATCTCCATTCTTTATGAATTCCCTAGTCTGTGTATTCTGTTATAGCTTCTCAGACTACAACTTGTCCTCATCTCAGAAAAGACGACCTGCATGTCGCCTTGCTTATGTAGTTTTTCCTGAACACTTTTTCTAAAGGGAACAGGTTTTATTTTTATATACCCAGAACTCAGCAATTCCATAATAAACTAAGATTAAAATTATTCTGAAATTTCAATGTTGTTCCATTTCAATTTTTATATATATATATATATATATATATATATATATGTTTTTCTTATTGTTATTTATTTATTTTAGTGGCTAAACTTGTTGTAGTCACACTACCGAATTTGGGTTCAGGCTGTTATTTCTCTTTAAACATTACTAACATTTTATTGAGGGATATTTTCCCTTAGTGAAAAAACAGTAGAAATTGGCATCGTTCCAAGTAGGCTGATTCAGCAAGAAAGCACCTGGCAAACTGAAATGTGTTTCCTTTATACTTTTAGGTTTTCTGCTGTGAAAAGCTATAATAGGTCACAAAGTAGCTGGGGACAGAATGTTCATGCAAATTAGATTTTACTTCCTTAGTGTCATATCACAGATGTTGAAATTTTTGCAGATATAGTCTTACATATCTCTTATATATACAAGTTGTATAAGCCAGCCTTCCATTTTATTTTGAGTCTCTCCCTCTGTTTCTTGTAGAATTGAAAACTACATCTATGAGTCAATGGTAAATCATCATAGATGGTTGATTTTAAAAATAGAAACTGACAAATGTGAGATTGAATTCAATAAGAGACTAAGTACGTTAAAATAAGTGAATATAGGCATCATCTAAAAGTCAAAACATTTAAAGTGATTATCCACCATAATTACATAAAACACATCAACTGTATTTACCAGTTACTGAGACACAAGAGCATTCTTTGTCTTCAAAACAGTCTACTGCAAACTGAATTGCATTGAGTTCCTAAAATGTACTAGCAATATTTACAAATGAGATATATTTTTACCCATTTTGCTATCAAAATAATTTAATATAGTGGAATCAATTTGTATATCCAGATAAAGAAGCATAAACTAAGATAAACAACTTCCCAATGTCACCAATGTTCTAAGAATTCCTAAATCTATGCTAAATGTATGTCCTCAATTTAGTAGAGATTATTGGCATAGTTATGGGACTATTAAGATAATCTTCACTGTGTTATTATTAACCATTATTATTTAGTTTTCATGAAACTTAATACTGTGACTCTACAAGATTTGTTTTTTAACATGACCTTTGCAACAGTCACCTGTCATGCAAGTAAAACACATTACCTCACATCCCTACTATTTCATTGCTGGAGGAAAAATAAAAGAAATTAAGGAGACTTGGTCAACAATACCACTGAGATTGCTGAAATTGACAACATGTGGCGTGTGGAACAAGAAGCTAGATGGAAGGCCTAGTCTCAATTACACAAGTAATTACTAATAGCTTTTAACATTTCTGAAAAGGAGTGCGAAACACAGGCTAAAACAGTAAGACTGCAAAGACTCAGGGTTTTGTTTGTTTGTCTGAGTTAGATATGTTGGTTTGAGATTTGGAGTGTATGTGGATGGATGTTGATAACATTAAGAGGGGTTTCACATTATTATTGAATGTACCTGGTCTCTCTTTGCCATAGGGAATGTATTTTAACAATAAATATCATACAAAAAAAAATCACGAATGCACACAAGCAGAGGCCCCAGAGTCGGATAGAGGCAGGACGCTGGTGGGCTGCTCTCTTGGCCTCCCTATTGCAGACATAGAATCACATACGGGTTAGATTTTACTCAGCCCTTCGAGGAGGACAGTGTGCAGTCTTTTGGATGCCACTTAGTCCTGGGGCAGCAAGCTGAAGGAGGAAAAGCAAAGCTGAGACTGGAGAAGGATGCAGAGGTAGGACTGAAACTATTTTTGGGAATGAAAGTGGAAGGACAATTGGCTAGACTATAATTCATACTACCTGTTTTTTGTTTGTTTTATTTGTCTAGGATAGAAACAAACTATAAACAAAGAAAATGAAATAATGATCCATTTTAAATAGTACTAGTAGTTTACCTATTTGTACCATTTTTCTTTATATTTAGAGTGAGGACAAATCTGCTTAGATTGTCACTAGGATATTTTGCTTTCTAAACAATGTCTCTTGAAACATGAAATGTTAAAAGTGTTTTAAGTGTTTCTGATATTAAATAGGGAAAACAAACTCAGAGTTGGTGTCAGATATGATGAGTTAATTTTTGGGTAGAATAATTCATAACTGAGAGTAAGCACTGCAAAAGTCTTAATTAGTATACTATATGCACACATAAATAAATTATATCACACAAAACAAGCCTATGTACACACATACATCATTACAAAACTATGCAAAGTTGTGAAAAACATGATCCATAAATATTTCTGATTTCTGAGATTGTGGATAACCCTTGTGTTCCACTTGGAAGGTTTTATTTTTATATTCTTACAAATTTTAGGCAAAGAAAGTAAAACTAGTAAAAGGTAACCCTGGAGGGCTAGATAAGTGAGCTTATAAAAATGAACAGTGGGATACTGTGTTCTCTGAGGATTTCCACAAATTATTGCACCCTTCCTTTTGATCTGGAAGGCTTGAGTTCTTCACTTTATAGTGTTCTCTTTTTCTTATCCCTTCTCCCCACTCCCACCAAAATATAATTACTTCATGCTCAGTTATAACACAATGTAATCTCCTTACAGACAGGAGCATATCTTCCAAGAAATTAAGACACACTGAGCAGATCCTCACCCATAATACAAAACTATTTAAGATCTAACAGCAATAATATACTTAACAAAGTAGATAAAGTCTGCATTTCTAGTTACTTTCCTGCTTAGCTTTTAAGTGTTGAGAATTGTTTCTTGCTTCATAATTCTAAATACAAACACTGTTGCCTTGTATAGAAGAAGGAGTATATTAAAAAAAAATTAAACATCACTGTAAACACATAGTGGTAGAGATTTTACTAGTCCTGCAATGATTTTATTTTATTTTATTATTATTTTTTTTTACATCCCTCAATTATACAAGCACCTTCAGGGAATTTGAAAATAATTATTTCAGTAAAATGTGCCGAGCTCCTGAACTTTCATAATTTCCCACCAGAAAAATTAAATCAGAATTATGTGTGAGAACACTATATCACCACACACCCAGTTATTCCTGAGGCGAGGCTGTGGGAGCAATGTGGACTCGGGAAGCTCCAGCTATGGGGCCTGCCTGACGCGCCCCTGGCCCTACACACAGTCGGACATGATCATCCAGAGGGGAGCACACAGGCGTCGGCTCTCTGTGACGCGGAAAAGATTTAAAAATGAAAATCAGGAGCATGTTGTGTCCAGAACCCAGGCAGGATAAGAAAATGAGCAGAAAAAAGAATGCACTGTAGGAAGACCAAGAGTGGCTGAAGAGTATTAATTAATTTAGTCTTGGCCTTCATGAAGCCAAATGATCCAAGGAGGAAAACAAAATTCATAGTGAGACCAGGATTTTCTGAGAATGCAAATTTGTCAAATTAGTCAGGTTTGGAAAATTGTCTTTTCCAAATAGATCCTTAGATGGGAGGTTTTTTTTTTTTTTTTTTTTTTTTTTTTTGGTACTGGGGATTGAACTCAGGGGGGCACTCGACCACTGGATCACATCCCCAGCTCTTTTTTTTTGTATTTTATTAGAGACAGGGTCTCACTGAGTTACTAAGTGCCTCGCCATTGCTGAGGCTGGCTTTGAACTCGCGATCCTCCTGCCTCAGCCTCCCAAAGTGCTGGGATTACAGGCGTGCGCCACCGCGCCCGGCTTAGACGGGAGTTTTTAAGAGTCCTTTAGTATGCATAGAACCCCTTTACATTTTCTGGACAAACCATGGTTATCAGCACAATATTATTTTATTTCAGATAATATTGACCATATAAAAATAACTAATTCTCATTCATGTCTACATAGTATCCTGGCATTCTCTATTGAGCACTTAAAACAGTATGTAATGCTATCTATTTTTCATCTGTTTTTTGGCCAAGTCCTCTCCAACACACATACTCACAATCACAGCCAAATGCTAGTGACTATCTATCATGGTACTCTGACCTGAGACATGGTTCAGTATTGAGAACAGAAAAAGGGCCAACTCCATTAGTTGAACTTAGGAAATTATACAGAGACATAAATTGACCATCCAAAGTTTTAATATCCTAACAAAGTTTATTTTGTCTCTTAACAATTTTAAATTAAATCTGCAAATATGGTGCTAATAAAATTCATCAGTCACCTAATGACCCTTTATTAAATACATTTGTTGACACTTGTGAGCCTGTGAAACTTTGTTTAAAATTTTTATTAATGATGTCAAAATTATTTTAAATAACTTTTCTAAGTTTAATCTTTTGAATTAAAAATGAATACACACCAAATTTCAGATTCTGTGGTGAGAAGGAATCTTTGACTATATGAATGAAGGTATTTATTTTTACGTACTAGGAGGTAATGGACTTATTTTAATAAATCAAATAAACAAACTTAACATCACTAAAATGTGTCTTAAAAAGCCAGAGCTCAGGTGAATTTAATTGAATGAGGAGTAACAGGTGAAAATCGGCAGAGGAGGTCCATTCTACTTCTGCATTTTACACTCTTCATAAAGTGAAGGAAGCAACTTTGCAAATTCTTCATCCTTTTTGGTTCTTCCTTCAAAATGCTCTTGCCAGCCTCCCTCGTCCTCTCCCTCCCTACCTACCATCCTCCTTTCTTTCTTCTCCTTTTCTACCCTCCCATCTTCACATTTTATTTTCTGTTCCTGAGCCAGTCATTCTATAATACATAAATGAGGCACTGACTATTATGATATTGCTAATTTTATTTTCCATAAAGAGATAAAAGATAGAATAATTTTGTGGGAGTTATTTTACAAATCACTTGCATTTGTGAGTTTGACATTATTTTCTATGAAAAGGGAAATTGAGATGTTGTATGGGTCACTAAGATGTTTCTTTTATAGTTACAGTTAAAAATACAAACTAGTGACCCTTCCGCTTAGACACCTGTAAATTTACATAAGCAATTTAAACCATTTTCTTTTTACTTAACAGCAGCTTTCCAAATGAGCATTCCTAATTCCTGGAAGACAAATTCTTATAAGTTGAATGTATTTCCCTACTAATTGTTTCTATTTAAGTTTTTGAAACACTTAAAAATGATTGTGAAAATTTAATGACCATAAGTAAACATGTAGCATCAACCATACTAAAGGAAACCATCAGTGATTGAATCAATATGTTTATCCTCACTTCTGAATCTGTAAGTAGCTTTCACAGCCAGAGCTCCATAGTGCTCCTGATGGAGAGGGCAACAATGTTAAGATAATATTGGAAATCTTCATAGAAAGAGCTACATGAATATTCTAGTCAAAGAAGCACCAAATCCTAGTTGCCAACAGTTGGTGTAAAATGAACTTATGTATCATAAAAGCCTAATTTTAGTATTAGGTCCTGAAAATACACCAATAATGGAGATAATTTAAAATATTAAAAATATATAAAAAATATATAAACAAATATATAAGACAAAGTATAAAACTATAAAATATAAAAATCATGAACAATATTTTAGTTCATTGACATGAGCTACATGATTCTTCTAATCAGATCAGTTTTAATAGAAATATTCAAATTTTAAGTGAAGCTATTGAATAGTTATATGTATAGGAGCATGAAAATATTTAAATAAGGTAAGAGGAAATGGAAATTTGAACATTAGGAGTACTTTCAAAGTACAGAGAATGTATTGAATTTATTCAGAAAATGAAATAAAAATGTGTAGAATCACAGCTTCAACTTAAGGAGCTAACATCTAATGAAGAGATGTTCAAAAATGTTCAATATTAGATTACTAATTAATGACACATTAACTCTAAGTTCCTTGAGGAATGATAGACTAGATTTGGATATAAATAGTTATTTTCTATTTGAATGGAATCTAAATGCCCCATTACCTTTCATGGCATTTAGTTTTCAGTCTGATTGCTGTGAAGTGCCAGACACCCCCTTTAAGTCCAGGCCATTTCTCTTTTCTTTAGAAGTCACCAGTGGGTATGACAATGGGAAGGGATTCCTTTAAATAGATCAAACATTCACCCTCACATTCTGAAGCACCCTGTATATAAATATCTAGCAATGAGGTAATAGGTTATAAAAGTGATGGGGTGTTGCCGCCTGAAGCGCTCGGAGCACCGGAGCCGCGGGAAGAACTTCAGAAGCAAACTGGAGACAAACAGCTCTTTATTCTGATAACTTTTCTCTCTGGTTCTAACAACTAACTCACGCCAAACACACCACTAAAATGGCGCTGACCCGATCAGCAATTTCGGCCAAGTCACTCCAGATCCCGCAACAAAATCCCGTGAGACTACGGGTGGCGACAATGGCCAAATCTCCACGGCTCATAGTCAACTGCAATTCAAGCCAATCCCCATCAGGGCTCCTGCATTTCCCCCTTTTTGTTTTAAAAGAGGTAATGCTCTAGGACGTCTATGTGCAACCAACATTCTTACCCGTCATCGGATAATCAAGGCTGTGCCCTTGACTCCTGTCTTAGGTTGATATGTCGGCCACATGAGACTGTCCCGTGCGACTGTGCCTGTCTTAGGTTGTCCCCCTCTGGGGATCTTACCCGTCATTGGCTAACCAGCCATCCAATGGAGCCCTTTAGGATCGACTATATATGATGACCAACAGCCGTCCAATTGTGAGGAGATGTTGCGGCTTTAAGGCGACAAGCCTTTTGGTGATGAGCCAAATTGCATAGCATATCAAATTGTTTAAACAAATCAGCTGCCCTACGTTCCAACAAGTAACACACTGAATTCTCTAGACAAATACCTGCAAGGCATTGTCCCGTAAAGTCCCAAACAATGAAAGATCAAAATGTCCATTTGTTGTAACATGTTGATGTAGGAGGCCCCATGCATGTAGAGCAGAGGCCACACTGTTGGTGAGGTTGTTTGATGTTTGAGCAGCAGGGATGCTTGCGGCGGCCGCGATCCCTGCAGCTGTAGCAGCAGACGTCTTTTTTATGTTTAGACAATGCCACGGCAAATCTTCAGGGCCCGCTACCTAGAAACTCAAGCATCAATTATTAAAGGAAAGGCAGTGCTATTGCAGCACTGAGTCAAGAGGCGAGTTGTCAAACTACAAAATAGAATAATTAGATTAGAAAATTAAAGTTGATTTTTGTTCACACACATCGCTGGTTGAGCTTCTACAAACATAAGTTGGAAAAATATCATATTTAGAACAAAACAAAGAAAGACTGAGGGTAATTACTGCATTAAAGATAGATTAAAGAAAAGGTAAAGGCACTTTAGAGAAATAATTTGTTAGCTGGAACCCTTGAGTCTCTGTATACAGAGCAATCTTTTACCTGTTGAGATAATTGAAATTAATGAGCTATTAAACAAATGAAGTTAATAACAAATAAACAATCTTAAGTCAAAACACCAAAATATCAGGTTATATAGCACTAGTCATATTGTTTGCTAAAGAGAAGTCCCAGGGACACCTATAAATCAAAATTGAAAGTACCTTCATTTAAAAAAATTATTTACCTAAATTGAATACTCTAAACCTAAAATGAATTAAAGTTATTTGGATCCATATATATATATATTTTCTTTTTCATAAGCGCTTTGTTCTATGTGACGTCACACTGGACAAACAAACATACAAACATATATTTGTGACGTCACATTAACATGAAATATAGACAAATGTACAGACATAAAGACATGTATAAAAAGAAAAGAAAAATACAATTGTGTGCACACTAAAGAGAGATCTCCTCGTCCCGGCGGGAGAAATGACACTTAAGTTGTGAAATATTTTGAAGGACTCTTTTGAGGGAATCATTCTATACCTTCATCTTGGTCCTCTTGATTTTGTACCTTTTTTTATTAATCTTGATTCTTCAATAACTTCATCTTGATCATTTTGATGTGGTACCTGTTTTATTAATCTAGATGGTATCCATATTGGAGAGGATTCGTCTTTTGGAAAAACACAAACAGATCCTCTTCCCCAAATTAATACTGGATCTGGACCCTTCCATGTACCTGAAAGAACATCCTTCCAGTAAACCAAAGGTTTATGTTGTTGGTGTGGATTCCAATGTCTGTCTCCAGCAGAATAACCATTAGAGTCTAAAGTTAAAAAATTTAAGGTAAACAGGGCAACTGCCAATCTGTCCTTAGGACTTTTCCAATTTCCTTCTTTTTTGTTTTAATAACATAATTTTCAGTGTTCGGTTTGCTCTTTCAATAATGCCCTGACCCTGAGGATTGTATGGGATGCCTGTTTTATGGGATATATTGAATTTTGCGCAAAACTCTTTGAAAGATGAGGACGTATATGCGGGGCCATTATCTGTTTTAAGCATTTTGGGGATGCCCAATGCAGCAAAAGCTTGCAAGCAATGAGATGTAACATCTTTAACTTTTTCTCCAGAATGTAAGGAAGCAAAAATCATGCTGAACATGTATCTATGGTCACATGAATAAATCGCAATTTTCCAAAACTTGGCTCATGAGTAACATCCATCTGCCACAAATGATTGGGCATCAATCCTCTAGGGTTAACGCCGAAATGAGGATTGGGCAAATGTGTCATACAAGATTTACAATCTTTTACAATTGTTCTGGCTTGCTCCTTTGTGATTTTAAACCTACGTTGCAAGGTGGTGCTGTTGACATGAAACTGGGAGTGAAATAAAGTAGCTTGTTGTAGCGCTGAAAGTATAAATACTGTTTTTGTAAGTTCATCAGCCTTTTGATTACCTTCATGGAGGGGACCAGGCAAATTAGTATGTGCTCTAATATGGCCTACGAATAGGGGTTCTTTTCTTGCCCACAAAAGTTTTTGTATTTGATAAAACAATTTAAAGGCTGGAGTATGAGGTGCTATTGGTCCTGCTAACTCTAATTTTGGGACGGCTTGTACAATATAGTGGCTATCTGAAAAAATGTTTACGGGCTGGTCCCTAAAATTTTCCAGAGCTCTTACCACAGCTTCCAATTCCACTAGTTGAGCTGATTTGTGTGCAGTTATGTAAGTCATATTTTCTTTTTTAGTGACTACTGTAGCAGTACCATTTGAGGACCCATCTGTAAATACATTAAATGCCTTAGGAATAGGTTGATTTTTTATTACCTGTGGAAATATAATAGGATGATTAATACAAAAAGATAATATAGGGGACTTAGGAAGATGATTATCAAAATTTGCAGAAGTAGAGCATTTAGCTATAGCCCAATCATTATCATTGAAGCATAAGTATTCAATCTGTGATGATGAATAGGGAGTAATAATAGTAGCAGGGTGAATGCCAAATATTTTAGTAGAAGTCTTAAGTCCTTGAAGAATAAGTTTAGCCACCATGGAGGTATAAGATTCAATTATACTTTTAGGAGAGACGGGCAAATGTATCCATAATAAAGGCCCTTGTTGCCAAAATACTCCTGTGGGTGTATATTGTGAAGAAATAATAATCAACATCAGCGGTTGAGTTAAATCAAATCTATCACAATGAGCTCCTTCGATGGCTTTTTCTACTAACTTTAAAGCTTTCCTAGCATCAGGAGTCAATGTTCGTGGTGAAGATGGATCAGGATCTCCACGAAGGATGTCAAATAAAGGTTTTAGTTGGCCAGTAGTGAGATTTAGTGTAGGGCGAAGCCAATTAATGTCTCCCAGTAGTTTTTGGAAATCATTGAGGGTGGTCAAATGTTCTTTATTTATTAAAATTTTTTGGGGTCTAACAAAAGTATCCATGATTTTAAATCCTAAATATAATATGGGAGATCTGGTTTGAACTTTTTCTTCTGCTATATATAGTCCATATTTTTTTAAATTTTCTACCACATCACTGAATATATTAAATAAGATTTTTTGATTAGGGTGGGCCAATAAAATATCATCCATGTAATGTAGACACATGAGGTTTGGATATTTATTTTTAATGGGTTGGATAGCCTTGTCCACATATATTTGGCATATGGTGGGGCTATTAGCCATTCCCTGTGGTAAAACCTTCCATTGATATCTCTGATCAGGGCCATTATTGTTCATAGAAGGAACGGAAAAAAGCAAACCTGGGGGCATCCAGAGGATGTAGGGGAATAGAAAAGAAGCAATCCTTTATATCAAGAGTAATAAGATGGAAATTTTTTGGAATAGCTACGGGACTAGGAAGTCCAGGTTGAGTAGGCCCCATAACTTGCATGGTTTTATTGATTTGTCTAAGATCATGTAACAATCGCCATTTTCCTGACTTTTTCTTGATCACAAATATGGGGGAATTCCAGGGAGAGGTGGAAGGTTCTATATGACCTGCTTCTAATTGTTCCTGAACTAATTGGTGGGCCGCTTGTAATTTCTCTTTAGATAGGGGCCACTGAGGGACCCACACTGGCTTATCAGAAAGCCATGGTATTTTCAAAATTATTTTCTCAGTGGCCCCGAAAAAAAATATCTTTTTCCTTTATGACAATGATTACTTTTAGGGTTAAGATTACTCTGTATTTTTTGATAATGAGTTCTTTTATGGTTAAGATTACCCTGTAGGTTTTCACATTTAACATCTGCAGGCTTGGTTGCAAGGTGTACTCCCATTTGTTGCAAAATATCTCTTCCCCATAAAGTAACCGGTAGATTAGGTAAAACATAAGGCTGAAATGTTCCTTTATGGCCTTCATCATCCTCCCATTTTAAAATTACTGCACTTTTATCTGGGAGGTTATTATATCCCAAGCCTCTTAAACTGGGTTGAAGCTTTTTGCAGAGGCCAGTGCTTGGGCCATTGGCGTAAATTAATAATGGAAGAGTCAGCTCCAGTATCTATTAATCCCTCCATTTCTATTCCTTGGATTTTTATTTTACACATAGGCCTCCTTGAACAGTCTCGAACCCAGCAAGCCATGGGACTTGAGTCAGTGGAACAAAATCCTCTATTGTTCCCTTCTTGAGGCATACCCATTTTAAATGAATTATGTAAATTGGGAAGGAGAAGCAACTGAGCAATTCTATCTCCTTGATTAACAGAACTTACACTTTGGGGTGAGCTAAGCATTATTTTTATTTCCCCCTTTGTAGTCTGAGTTTATTACACCTGGGGTCACTTGCAAACCTAATAAGCTTTTAGGACTACGCCCGATAATAAGTCCTACAGTCCCTGAGGGAAGAGGTCCCCTGACTCCTGTGGGAATCAGTTGAACCCCCATTTCAGGTGTTAACACTATTCGGGCGGTGGAACAGAGGTCTAATCCTGCATTTCCTCTTGTTCCTCTGGCGAGGGAGTGGATGGGTAGTAGGGATTGTGTCGGGGAAGCATCTGAGTGGATGCTTGAGGATACTCCTTCTGCAATGCCCCGTACATTTGTGGGCCCCGGGGTACTGGGCCCCGTGCCCCGTTTTTTGAATTCCTGAACAAAGGATTTCCATGGATGTCAAATTTTGAATAGCATTTATTGGCCCAATGATTTCCCTTTTTACACCTGGGGCAGCGGCCTGGGGCATGGTATGAGCTTGATCTTATTTCTCTTTTGGGATTTTGCCTAGAATTGCCTGATTGATTATGATAATTTTGCCTGGAATATCCTGATTGATTATAATGTCTACGTTTAGCCTTTGTGAAATTTCGAGAGGAAGCACCTCTCATTGAGGCTGCAATCACATTTCCTGTGACAAGGCGCCATTTATATCTTTACATAGTTGTATATATACGGAAAGATCCATTTTTTTAGTTCTCCATGGCCTGATGGCTGCTTGGCACCATTTATTTGCATTTTCATAAGCTAATTGAACAACTAAAGGCATAGCTTGGTCAACATCTGCAAACACACTACCTGCAGTTCTCAAAAGTCGATCAGCAAAGTCGGCATACGGCTCATTAGGTCCTTGAATCACTTTTGACAAGCTACCTTGTAGATCCCCAGGTCCTTGTACAGTTTTCCATGCCTCTAAGGCAGCTGCATTTATCTGAGCATATATATCTGAGTCATAATCTGTTTGAGCCTGTAAGTCTGCGAATTGCCCTTCTCCTGTGAGCATGTCTATATTATAGTTTTCAAACCCTGCAGCCGCGTTTCTTTTAGCCGTTTCTATACAAAGTTCTTGGAATTGCGATCGCCAAACCAAGAATTGCCCCCGCTTAATGTTGCTTTACATAGACTTTTCCAGTCTGAGGGGGTTAAGCTAAAGGTGTTAAGGGACTCCAGCATACTCAACGTGAAAGGAGCTTGGGGCCCATAAGTCATTACTGCCTCTTTGAGATTTTTTATTGTTTTGAAATCTACTGACTGATGGACACTCTGTCCATTTTTCTTTTCAAATGCTGGCGGTTCCCAATGTATCTGTGAGTTGTCCTCGAGAGCGCATAAGCGATCAGAAAGACTTTTTATTTCTGTTTCTAGGGTATGCAAATGCCTAGTAATACCCTTCATATTTTCTGTAATGGATTCCACCCATGGGGGAGTAGTCACTTCCACAAGTGACTCCTCTGCCTGACGGACCTTTTTCTCGGTCTTTTTTAATTTCTTTTTCCTCATTTTCTCAGGATCACTTTTACTAGATTCCTCACCACTGCTAATTTCACTGACAGCAATATCCTGAGGCCCAGGTTCCAGTGAGAGCAAGTATCCTTCAGCTTTTGCCAATAACTCCCGAATAGCTTTAATAGCTTGGATTTTTGTCATTTTTGGGTCTCTTCTAATACTCTCTTTACTGGTCTCAGTTGGCCCAGTGGAATCTACACTTTCTTGATCACTTTCATTTTTGTCTATATACTCCTCACTGAGAACAGAGTCAGGTATATCAAGGAGTCTTTGCATAGCCTCTATCACTTGGGATTCAGTTATATTCGAACCCATCTTTAGAGACCTTTCAGTTCTTACCTGTCCGCTCCGAAGTTCCCCGTACGGGCCGCCACCTGTTGCCGCCTGAAGCGCTCGGAGCACCGGAGCCGCGGGAAGAACTTCAGAAGCAAACTGGAGACAAACAGCTTTTTATTCTGATAACTTTTCTCTCTGGTTCTAACAACTAACTCACGCCAAACACACCACTAAAATGGCGCTGACCCGATCAGCAATTTCGGCCAAGTCACTCCAGATCCCGCAACAAAATCCCGTGAGACTACGGGTGGCGACAATGGCCAAATCTCCACGGCTCATAGTCAACTGCAATTCAAGCCAATCCCCATCAGGGCTCCTGCATTTCCCCTTTTTGTTTTAAAAGAGGTAATGCTCTAGGACGTCTATGTGCAACCAACATTCTTACCCGTCATCGGATAATCAAGGCTGTGCCCTTGACTCCTGTCTTAGGTTGATATGTCGGCCACATGAGACTGTCCCGTGCGACTGTGCCTGTCTTAGGTTGTCCCCCTCTGGGGATCTTACCCGTCATTGGCTAACCAGCCATCCAATGGAGCCCTTTAGGATCGACTATATATGATGACCAACAGCCGTCCAATTGTGAGGAGATGTTGCGGCTTTAAGGCGACAAGCCTTTTGGTGATGAGCCAAATTGCATAGCATATCAAATTGTTTAAACAAATCAGCTGCCCTACGTTCCAACAAGTAACACACTGAATTCTCTAGACAAATACCTGCAAGGCATTGTCCCGTAAAGTCCCAAACAATGAAAGATCAAAATGTCCATTTGTTGTAACATGTTGATGTAGGAGGCCCCATGCATGTAGAGCAGAGGCCACACTGTTGGTGAGGTTGTTTGATGTTTGAGCAGCAGGGATGCTTGCGGCGGCCGCGATCCCTGCAGCTGTAGCAGCAGACGTCTTTTTTATGTTTAGACAATGCCACCGGCAAATCTTCAGGGCCCGCTACCTAGAAACTCAAGCATCAATTATTAAAGGAAAGGCAGTGCTATTGCAGCACTGAGTCAAGAGGCGAGTTGTCAAACTACAAAATAGAATAATTAGATTAGAAAATTAAAGTTGATTTTTGTTCACACACATCGCTGGTTGAGCTTCTACAAACATAAGTTGGAAAAATATCATATTTAGAACAAAACAAAGAAAGACTGAGGGTAATTACTGCATTAAAGATAGATTAAAGAAAAGGTAAAGGCACTTTAGAGAAATAATTTGTTAGCTGGAACCCTTGAGTCTCTGTATACAGAGCAATCTTTTACCTGTTGAGATAATTGAAATTAATGAGCTATTAAACAAATGAAGTTAATAACAAATAAACAATCTTAAGTCAAAACACCAAAATATCAGGTTATATAGCACTAGTCATATTGTTTGCTAAAGAGAAGTCCCAGGGACACCTATAAATCAAAATTGAAAGTACCTTCATTTATAAAATTATTTACCTAAATTGAATACTCTAAACCTAAAATGAATTAAAGTTATTTGGATCCATATATATATATATTTTCTTTTTCATAAGCGCTTTGTTCTATGTGACGTCACACTGGACAAACAAACATACAAACATATATTTGTGACGTCACATTAACATGAAATATAGACAAATGTACAGACATAAAGACATGTATAAAAAGAAAAGAAAAATACAATTGTGTGCACACTAAAGAGAGATCTCCTCGTCCCGGCCGGGAGAAATGACACTTAAGTTGTGAAATATTTTGAAGGACTCTTTGAGGGAATCATTCTATACCTTCATCTTGGTCCTCTTGATTTTGTACCTTTTTTATTAATCTTGATTCTTCAATAACTTCATCTTGATCATTTTGATGTGGTACCTGTTTTATTAATCTAGATGGTATCCATATTGGAGAGGATTCGTCTTTTGGAAAAACACAAACAGATCCTCTTCCCCAAATTAATACTGGATCTGGACCCTTCCATGTACCTGAAAGAACATCCTTCCAGTAAACCAAAGGTTTATGTTGTTGGTGTGGATTCCAATGTCTGTCTCCAGCAGAATAACCATTAGAGTCTAAAGTTAAAAAATTTAAGGTAAACAGGGCAACTGCCAATCTGTCCTTAGGACTTTTCCAATTTCCTTCTTTTTGTTTTAATAACATAATTTTCAGTGTTCGGTTTGCTCTTTCAATAATGCCCTGACCCTGAGGATTGTATGGGATGCCTGTTTTTATGGGATATATTGAATTTTGCGCAAAACTCTTTGAAAGATGAGGACGTATATGCGGGGCCATTATCTGTTTTAAAGCATTTTGGGGATGCCCAATGCAGCAAAAGCTTGCAAGCAATGAGATGTAACATCTTTAACTTTTTCTCCAGAATGTAAGGAAGCAAAAATCATGCCTGAACATGTATCTATGGTCACATGAATAAATCGCAATTTTCCAAAACTTGGCTCATGAGTAACATCCATCTGCCACAAATGATTGGGCATCAATCCTCTAGGGTTAACGCCGAAATGAGGATTGGGCAAATGTGTCATACAAGATTTACAATCTTTTACAATTGTTCTGGCTTGCTCCTTTGTGATTTTAAACCTACGTTGCAAGGTGGTGCTGTTGACATGAAACTGGGAGTGAAATAAAGTAGCTTGTTGTAGCGCTGAAAGTATAAATACTGTTTTTGTAAGTTCATCAGCCTTTTGATTACCTTCATGGAGGGGACCAGGCAAATTAGTATGTGCTCTAATATGGCCTACGAATAGGGGTTCTTTTCTTGCCCACAAAAGTTTTTGTATTTGATAAAACAATTTAAAGGCTGGAGTATGAGGTGCTATTGGTCCTGCTAACTCTAATTTTGGGACGGCTTGTACAATATAGTGGCTATCTGAAAAAATGTTTACGGGCTGGTCCCTAAAATTTTCCAGAGCTCTTACCACAGCTTCCAATTCCACTAGTTGAGCTGATTTGTGTGCAGTTATGTAAGTCATATTTTCTTTTTTAGTGACTACTGTAGCAGTACCATTTGAGGACCCATCTGTAAATACATTAAATGCCTTAGGAATAGGTTGATTTTTTATTACCTGTGGAAATATAATAGGATGATTAATACAAAAAGATAATATAGGGGACTTAGGAAGATGATTATCAAAATTTGCAGAAGTAGAGCATTTAGCTATAGCCCAATCATTATCATTGAAGCATAAGTATTCAATCTGTGATGATGAATAGGGAGTAATAATAGTAGCAGGGTGAATGCCAAATATTTTAGTAGAAGTCTTAAGTCCTTGAAGAATAAGTTTAGCCACCATGGAGGTATAAGATTCAATTATACTTTTAGGAGAGACGGGCAAATGTATCCATAATAAAGGCCCTTGTTGCCAAAATACTCCTGTGGGTGTATATTGTGAAGAAATAATAATCAACATCAGCGGTTGAGTTAAATCAAATCTATCACAATGAGCTCCTTCGATGGCTTTTTCTACTAACTTTAAAGCTTTCCTAGCATCAGGAGTCAATGTTCGTGGTGAAGATGGATCAGGATCTCCACGAAGGATGTCAAATAAAGGTTTTAGTTGGCCAGTAGTGAGATTTAGTGTAGGGCGAAGCCAATTAATGTCTCCCAGTAGTTTTTGGAAATCATTGAGGGTGGTCAAATGTTCTTTATTTATTAAAATTTTTTGGGGTCTAACAAAAGTATCCATGATTTTAAATCCTAAATATAATATGGGAGATCTGGTTTGAACTTTTTCTTCTGCTATATATAGTCCATATTTTTTTAAATTTTCTACCACATCACTGAATATATTAAATAAGATTTTTTGATTAGGGTGGGCCAATAAAATATCATCCATGTAATGTAGACACATGAGGTTTGGATATTTTATTTTTAATGGGTTGGATAGCCTTGTCCACATATATTTGGCATATGGTGGGGCTATTAGCCATTCCCTGTGGTAAAACCTTCCATTGATATCTCTGATCAGGGCCATTATTGTTCATAGAAGGAACGGAAAAAGCAAACCTGGGGGCATCCAGAGGATGTAGGGGAATAGAAAAGAAGCAATCCTTTATATCAAGAGTAATAAGATGGAAATTTTTTGGAATAGCTACGGGACTAGGAAGTCCAGGTTGAGTAGGCCCCATAACTTGCATGGTTTTATTGATTTGTCTAAGATCATGTAACAATCGCCATTTTCCTGACTTTTTCTTGATCACAAATATGGGGGAATTCCAGGGAGAGGTGGAAGGTTCTATATGACCTGCTTCTAATTGTTCCTGAACTAATTGGTGGGCCGCTTGTAATTTCTCTTTAGATAGGGGCCACTGAGGGACCCACACTGGCTTATCAGAAAGCCATGGTATTTTCAAAATTATTTTCTCAGTGGCCCCGAAAAAAAAATATCTTTTTCCTTTATGACAATGATTACTTTTAGGGTTAAGATTACTCTGTATTTTTTTGATAATGAGTTCTTTTATGGTTAAGATTACCCTGTAGGTTTTCACATTTAACATCTGCAGGCTTGGTTGCAAGGTGTACTCCCATTTGTTGCAAAATATCTCTTCCCCATAAAGTAACCGGTAGATTAGGTAAAACATAAGGCTGAAATGTTCCTTTATGGCCTTCATCATCCTCCCATTTTAAAATTACTGCACTTTTATCTGGGAGGTTATTATATCCCAAGCCTCTTAAACTGGTTGAAGCTTTTTGCAGAGGCCAGTGCTTGGGCCATTGGCGTAAATTAATAATGGAAGAGTCAGCTCCAGTATCTATTAATCCCTCCATTTCTATTCCTTGGATTTTTATTTTACACATAGGCCTCCTTGAACAGTCTCGAACCCAGCAAGCCATGGGACTTGAGTCAGTGGAACAAAATCCTCTATTGTTCCCTTCTTGAGGCATACCCATTTTAAATGAAATTATGTAAATTGGGAAGGAGAAGCAACTGAGCAATTCTATCTCCTTGATTAACAGAACTTACACTTTGGGGTGAGCTAAGCATTATTTTTATTTCCCCTTTGTAGTCTGAGTTTATTACACCTGGGGTCACTTGCAAACCTAATAAGCTTTTAGGACTACGCCCGATAATAAGTCCTACAGTCCCTGAGGGAAGAGGTCCCCTGACTCCTGTGGGAATCAGTTGAACCCCCATTTCAGGTGTTAACACTATTCGGGCGGTGGAACAGAGGTCTAATCCTGCATTTCCTCTTGTTCCTCTGGCGAGGGAGTGGATGGGTAGTAGGGATTGTGTCGGGGAAGCATCTGAGTGGATGCTTGAGGATACTCCTTCTGCAATGCCCCGTACATTTGTGGGCCCCGGGGTACTGGGCCCCGTGCCCCGTTTTTTGAATTCCTGAACAAAGGATTTCCATGGATGTCAAATTTTGAATAGCATTTATTGGCCCAATGATTTCCCTTTTTACACCTGGGGCAGCGGCCTGGGGCATGGTATGAGCTTGATCTTATTTCTCTTTTGGGATTTTGCCTAGAATTGCCTGATTGATTATGATAATTTTGCCTGGAATATCCTGATTGATTATAATGTCTACGTTTAGCCTTTGTGAAATTTCGAGAGGAAGCACCTCTCATTGAGGCTGCAATCACATTTCCTGTGACAAAGGCGCCATTTATATCTTTACATAGTTGTATATATACGGAAAGATCCTTTTTAGTTCTCCATGGCCTGATGGCTGCTTGGCACCATTTATTTGCATTTTCATAAGCTAATTGAACAACTAAAGGCATAGCTTGGTCAACATCTGCAAACACACTACCTGCAGTTCTCAAAAGTCGATCAGCAAAGTCGGCATACGGCTCATTAGGTCCTTGAATCACTTTTGACAAGCTACCTTGTAGATCCCCAGGTCCTTGTACAGTTTTCCATGCCTCTAAGGCAGCTGCATTTATCTGAGCATATATATCTGAGTCATAATCTGTTTGAGCCTGTAAGTCTGCGAATTGCCCTTCTCCTGTGAGCATGTCTATATTATAGTTTTCAAACCCTGCAGCCGCGTTTCTTTTAGCCGTTTCTATACAAAGTTCTTGGAATTGCGATCGCCAAACCAAGAATTGCCCCCCGCTTAATGTTGCTTTACATAGACTTTTCCAGTCTGAGGGGGTTAAGCTAAAGGTGTTAAGGGACTCCAGCATACTCAACGTGAAAGGAGCTTGGGGCCCATAAGTCATTACTGCCTCTTTGAGATTTTTTATTGTTTTGAAATCTACTGACTGATGGACACTCTGTCCATTTTTCTTTTCAAATGCTGGCGGTTCCCAATGTATCTGTGAGTTGTCCTCGAGAGCGCATAAGCGATCAGAAAGACTTTTTATTTCTGTTTCTAGGGTATGCAAATGCCTAGTAATACCCTTCATATTTTCTGTAATGGATTCCACCCATGGGGGAGTAGTCACTTCCACAAGTGACTCCTCTGCCTGACGGACCTTTTTCTCGGTCTTTTTTAATTTCTTTTTCCTCATTTTCTCAGGATCACTTTTACTAGATTCCTCACCACTGCTAATTTCACTGACAGCAATATCCTGAGGCCCAGGTTCCAGTGAGAGCAAGTATCCTTCAGCTTTTGCCAATAACTCCCGAATAGCTTTAATAGCTTGGATTTTTGTCATTTTTGGGTCTCTTCTAATACTCTCTTTACTGGTCTCAGTTGGCCCAGTGGAATCTACACTTTCTTGATCACTTTCATTTTTGTCTATATACTCCTCACTGAGAACAGAGTCAGGTATATCAAGGAGTCTTTGCATAGCCTCTATCACTTGGGATTCAGTTATATTCGAACCCATCTTTAGAGACCTTTCAGTTCTTACCTGTCCGCTCCGAAGTTCCCCGTACGGGCCGCCACCTGTTGCCGCCTGAAGCGCTCGGAGCACCGGAGCCGCGGGAAGAACTTCAGAAGCAAACTGGAGACAAACAGCTTTTTATTCTGATAACTTTTCTCTCTGGTTCTAACAACTAACTCACGCCAAACACACCACTAAAATGGCGCTGACCCGATCAGCAATTTCGGCCAAGTCACTCCAGATCCCGCAACAAAATCCCGTGAGACTACGGGTGGCGACAATGGCCAAATCTCCACGGCTCATAGTCAACTGCAATTCAAGCCAATCCCCATCAGGGCTCCTGCAATGGGGGAGGACAGACAGCAGTATTTAAAGGTCTTAAGCCAATGAGAATCTCACATAAGGTAAATTATACTTTTATATGTTAAAAGCAGTGTGTGTTGCATATCTGCATGTCTGAAAGCATAACATTTGAATAAGTTTCAGATATTCATATAATGAATGCTGTTAAAACTGTGGCCATATCCCAACTGTGATTTAAGCCATTCAATAAAATCTAACATACTATGTGATCATTCATTCATGATGTTGAGTAATTTAACTTTTAATTTTCTTTCCTTCCAAACAATGAAAAATTAAATAATCAAAGATTTTTTTCTATTTCATAAATTTCTCATTAATGGAAAAAATTTCAGAAATATATAGAATATGTAGAAAGGACAAGATTTATTTATTCACACTGAAATATGTTTTGTGGAATCTAAGAGAAAGTATAAGAAAGTCTACGAAGAATCAACATAAATCAAAATATTAAATGCAAATAAATATATGAAAGGCAACAGTCTTATTTTCCAGTAAATAATGCAAACAGATGCATGCAAACACACACACACACACACACACACACACACACACACACAAGCACCAATGAAGATGAGGATGTTTGCTGACTTGGTTTCCATCTTTTAAAATCTCAAGTCTTTCCCACGAGTTGCCTCTGAAACTTAAATATAAAGTCATACTAACAGGGGCAGTTTGATTCTTGACATAAAAGCAATATAACAAATTATGTGTGAAATGTCTGAAGGAAGAAGTCCTTAGAAAAATGTTAGCGACATTTTAATGATGCAGTTGACTTTATTCAATGTACATACAATTCAAAAGATGTTGATTTGTGAATTACGTTGACCACATGTTGTATGATAAAATACCTCCCCAAAGATCAGTAAATACAGCACAATATTCATGGAAAAAGCTAATATTGTGGAAATAAAGAATGTTGTTTTAATTATCAGCTTTCAATGCCTATTGACATCTGTTGATAATAGAAATAGGCTCTCTTTTTTTTTGTTATACAAAATAGAACATATTTATAAGACACTAAAAGACTTTTCTGTTTTCTATTTTTTAACTGGCAGATAAAATTGTATGTATTTATCATGTACAACAGGGTGTTTTGAAGTATAATATTTATGCACTGTGGAATGACTAAATATAGCTAACATGAAACTACGTTCATAGTCACTTTCTAATTTTCTTTACAAAAAGCATATATTTTCTTGAAATTTACTTCAATATAAATTTCATTGCAATTTGACAGATTACATAATGATCTCTTTTGCTATTCTGATCAGAAATTATATATAAATATAAAGATTAGTCTAGAGAGAAATTATATCCTTATCATAATGTATTTACTCATGAATGTAAGCTCCTAATTTATAGAGTCCCTTTCAATACTTATAATAAATTTATAATCTTCTGAAAAAGGGAATTTTCACAGATGTTTGAGTTATTCAAAGACATATAAACACTTTTGTTCATAGAGTTTAGATTGTTATTGAGATTTTTTTTGTTTTGAATATACTTCTATAAGATACTTTTAGGTTCAACTCATTATTTTTTTAAAAACATATTTATTTTTTAGTTATAGGTGTACACAATATCTTTATTTTATTTTCATGTGGTGCTGAGGATCAAACCCAGTGCCTCACACATGCTAGGTGAGTGCTCTACCTCTGAGCCACAACCCCAGCCCCGCCCTCATGAGTAACATCCCCACCAAATGGTACATTTATCACCACTGATAAACCTACATTATGCATACTTTCACAGGGAGTCCTGAGATGACCTTAGACTTCCCTCTTGGTGTCTTACATCCTGGGACTTTGGACAAATGTATGATCTCACTGCTCCCCCTAGTCCTCACCCCTCCCCTAAAGCCTTGGCACCACTTATTCTCCACTGTCCCACAGGTATTCCTTTTCCAGTATGTCTTGCCACTGGAATCACATAGCACTTGACTTTTCAGAGTTGCTGCTTCCGTCTCTTGGAATTTATGACGAAAGCTGCTATAAACAGCCATGCAGAGGTTTCTTTGGAGACATCCATTTCCAAGGCCTTTGGGCAAATACCAAGGATCATGGCTGCTTGTTCATGTGAAAACAATGCTTAGTTTTGTAAGAAACTGTCAAGAAGTCTTCCAAGGTCATCTTTCCACTTTGAATTCCCACAGCAAGGAGCAAAAGCTGTGGTAGATGAACTTCATGGCCAGCCATTGGTGCTGTCCCTGGTCAGTGTGTTGGCCATTCTAGGAGGAGCACAGTGGAACCTCACTATTGTTCTGGTTTTTGTTTCCCAGATGACATGGTACTGGACATGCTTTCACATACTTATTTGCATTTGCATATCACTTTTGATGGGATGTCTGCTAGGGTCTTTGGCCTTTTGCATTGCATGTATTCTTACTGTCGATTTTAGAAAGAACATATCTAATATATTCATCTAATAAGTTTGCCTAATGTGTTCTTTATCTAATATATCTTTTGCAATAGTTCCAAATATTTTCTCCCTGTCTGTGGCTTGTCTTATCATTCTTCTGACACTGTCTTTCACAAAGTAGAATTTTCTAATTTTAGTAAAGTTTAGGTTATTAATTGTTTTCTCTCCTGGATCACACTTTTGGTGTTTTAGCTAAAAAGGCATTGTCAAAATAAAGTTAATTCGGATATTCTCCTAAGTTATCTTCCAGGAATTTTATAGTTTTGAGTTTTACAGTTAGGTTTTTGATCTGTTTTTTAATTTTGGAGAAAAGTATAAGGTCTCTATATAAATTCACTTTTTTCCATGTGGACATTCAGCTGTTTCAAAACATTTGTCAATAACTTTCCTGTTTGCTTTATTTTACCATTTTGCTTTACTAAGATGCAATGTTGAAAAGAACAGATAGTGTCCATCTTCATCATTTTATGCATTTCTGGATTAACTGGGAAGTTCAATGTTTCAATGTGAAAATAATACTTGGTATAAATTTCAAGTAGAAATTCTGTCTAGGTTAAAAAAAGTCCTTTCATGTTCCTATTTTTTGTCATGAAGTTGTATCAGTATTTTAAAATGACTTTATTATTTTAATGTAATACTCTAAGCATTTTTCTCAATTAGAGTAATGAAATAGATCATGACATTTTCTGTGAAGAACCTTCCATGAACTGTGAGAATGAACACCATATGGTCATGATGGATATTTTACGACACTTCTGGATCCTGTTTGCTGATATTATCACTGAGGGTTTTGGACCCACAATTACAGATTAATTTATAATTCTATTTTTTACATCATTCTCATCAAGTTTAAGTTTCCATAACTTAATGTCTCACAAAATGTGTTAGGAAAATGCTCTTTTGAGCTTTTCTAAAATGTTTTTAAGACCTGTTCACTAAAGTTTTGGCAAAATGCACTTGCAAAAGGCAGCTATAAAACTTGATTTATTTGTTCCAAGGGGGAAAAAAAAAAAAAAAAAAAACTTGTTTCATGAGTGATGGCTTTAATAATAATTATCAATTGATAATTTTTTATAAAGTACTGGGAATTATTTTCTAGACAATTTCAATATAACCTAAATTTTGATCTTAATGGATTTTAAAGTCTTTCATAATCTCTTAAGTTTTACAAATATTACATCTAACTTCAGCTGTATTCTGTTTTTAACTTATAAGGTTACTTATGTGTGTTTTCTCTAATTTTTTAAATCTATTTTGGTAGCATGTTTTACTAAATGCTGACCCATCACACTCAAGGAGTGATGATAGTCCAGGCCCCTACTCCCCAAATTCACATCCAGATGCTTCCTCCTTGGCTGTAGTTCTGGTCCGTGAAGCTCTACTTGTATGACTAGTCATATCTATGTGTTTCTTTTTTTTTAATATTTATTTATTTGCTTTAGTTGTACACAATGCGCTTATTTTTACATGGTGCTGAGGATTGAACCAGGGCCATGCACGTACGTGCGAGGCAAGTGCTCTACCACTGAGCCACAACCCCAGCCCCTCTATTTGTTTCTTAATGCTCTTTGAAGAATAGATTGTATCTGCAGTGTTTACTGCAGAGGCAGGGAGATCAATGAGTAATCCTAAAGTACCATCTTAACAGCAGTTATTTATACACCATGTCAACAATCACATATTAAATAATAATGACTCACTCAATTGGATTTTAGTATAATGCATAAAGCATCATTTTATCACATTTAGTTTGTTTTTATTCAGCCAGAATTTTTAAAGGATTAGATGTGTAATTAGACCACCAAACAACTTTATTTTCCTAGATTAATCATGGTCTATAGGCAGCAATTTGGAAAAAGTAATTTGTTGTGCTGAAACAACAACTCATTTAATGGTATATAAGTGACTCATAAAAGTTAATGCAATTTTAGAAGTGTCTAATATAGACCCAAAAAATAGCTAGGAGAAAGTAGGTCACTCTGTAAGCAAACTTCTTATCCCAAAGAAAGTGGTGATAAAAATGATTCAGAAACAGGTACAAAGATCCACAATAACAAAATAATTTGACTTTACAAACAACTTCATGTTTTGGAAGTAAGCAATTGTGTTGATAGACATGTATGTTTCATCTCATTTTTCTAAAAGGCATATCAGTTCTATAAAAGTATTTATAATCACAATGTGAAGTGTTTAAAACTTTTATCTAAAATACATAAAATGTTTTCAAATACAGTCTCTTATTTGATCATCTCAATTCTGTGAGAAAAGGAATATAGATATGTTTCTAAACCTGTTGCTGCCTGCAGTTATCGCTGCCTGCAGCAATGATACCGCGGGAAAGAATTCGGAAGCAGACTGGAAAATGAATAGGCTTTTTATTCTTGCTTCTTCTAACTTCTCTCTCTGGCTCCAACAACCTCTCCAACTCCAACCACACCCTCTAACCAACCTCACCAGGTTATGTACTTTTTGCCTTAACAAGTATACACGTGTTAACAGCTCAAACTTACAGGTGCGTCATATAGTGTTCACGGGCATAGCAAGATTCTTAGATAACTGCATGAATATCAGGTGAAAATACTTAAACACCTCTTATGGCTCTCAGCTAGCCACCATCTTAGCTATCTCCTTATTAGGGCTCTTACATAAACCCATATATTGATATAATTATACATAAACATATACAGACACAGAAAATAAAGCAAAGTTATTTTTCTATATTACTTGAGTTTTCTCATTCAAAATGTGTTACTCTAATTACTCTAGTGCATTCATACACACATGTGAAGATTTTAACTTGTTTATGCTAATAAGAAAACTAATATTCAAATGTGAATAGTAGAAAGATTTAAAATCTTTAAGATAGCTTTCTTAATGTCAGTTAAAAGAGAACACTTTTTCCATAAATCTTTCTCTTTAAAGCTTAATATTGTTTTCATTTGGCTTACATTCAAGCTTTTTATTTGCAATACATGTGAATACAGGTCATTTAAAGTATATAGTGGTAAAATGATATAATGTATAGTTTAGAGAATCACAATTATAATAAAGATTCCAAAATTGAATGTCATCCTTCAACATTCAATGAAACATGATTATATTTTTCATTATTAATTGTAACTTTGGGTCAGATTTCAAAAAACAATCACAAAGAAAATAAATATACTGAATATTGTTTTTAGAATTCTTTTGGAGAATTGAGTGAGCTACTCTTATGAAATTATAAGCAAAACAAATATAATTCTTATATATAAAATATGAGAAAAAAAATTTAGATAATAGGAATTACTTGTAATTAAATATGCCTCCTGTGCAATGTGGTTTCCCTAACACTGGAGTGACTTACATGTACCTAATGTTAACAAAAAGGCTGTTACATCAAAATAATGATTATGATTTCTTTTGGTGCCAATTCTCTGAAATTCTTTGAAAATATTGATTTTCCATTAAATCTCAAATTTCTGACTTATGTTTTGCTTTTAGTGCACTATAGTTGTACGTATAGTTGGATTCATTTTGACATAATTACACACACATGCAATTTAATTCACTCCATTTCAGTCCCTGAGCCTCACATTTCCCTCTCCACATTCTTCCCCCATTCCCCTTCTTCTACTCTATCTCCCTTCCACTCAGTTATATATTTTTAATTTTTTTTTTTTTTCTTTTTTTGAGATATGTAGAGGTGGATTTTCATGTGTTATATTTATACATGCACATAGTGCAATTATGTCAAATCCATTCTGTATTTCTGCCTCTTTACTGTCTCTCCTCCCTTCCCCTCATTCTCCTTTCACTCTGCTGATCTTCCCTCTGTCTTTATGATAGCTCATCCTGCCTGTTCCAACACACAACCTTTACCCCCTGATTTTCCTCTAGCTTTTACTTAGGGGAGAAAACATTTGACTTTCTGAGTCTGGCTTATTTCACTGAGCATGATATTCTCCAGGTCCATCCATTTACCAGTAAATGGCACGATTTCATTTTCCTTTATGACTGAGTAAAGCTCCACTGTGTAAATATAACATATTCAAAATGATGACTTTTAAAATACTTTCTAAAATTAAATCTTATATAACATATTTCCCTTAATTCAATAAGTAATAATCTAACACACTATATAATAATGACGTAACAGTTGTTAAATGCCACGTATTGAGTAGAAACCCTGAGCACAGAGTGGTCAATACAACAAACAAATTATGATCCCTGTCCTCATTATGCTTATACGTGTTACAAACGCAGATTCTAAAAGCAGACGCCTGCATACAAAGAGCAACTCGTTCTTTGCTTTCTGCCATGAATGGAAAGATCGGACTGCTGGGATCTTAAGGCTAAAGTTGTTATCTTCAGGGACCATCTCATCAGAAAGTGACATGTAAGCTCTCATCCAAGGAAAGAGAATTCAGGGAAGAATGATGCACACAGTGTCATGACCATAGAAAGCAGTGGGCCAAAGAGGAGTGATGAGCAAAGCTTTGCCAGTTCAGTCAATTAACTAAAAAGAAAAGAAAAAAAAAAAAATCAATGTGGCTGAAAGAGAGCAATAGAGATATATATTTTTTTTTTTTTTTTTTTTTTTTTTGGTACCGGGGATTAAACTCAGGGGCACTCGACCACTGGTCACATCCCCGGCCCCTTTTTTGTATTTTATTTAGAGACAGGGTCTCACTGAGTTGCTAAGTGCCTCGCCATTGCTGAGGCTGGCTTTGAACTCACGATCCTCCTGCCTCAGCCTCCCAAAGTGCTGGGATTACAGGCGTGCGCCACCGCCCCCGGCGCAATAGAGAAATTTGTAGAAGGCTCACAGCATCCCAAATTTTATAGGTCAATGCAAGAATTAAATAAGAAACAAACTAAAGACAAGCCACTTGAAGAATATAGACTGGGAGTGGAGGTGTGAGCTAAGAGCTGGTCTAAATATTCAGGGAATAGATGGTGGTAATCTAGACCTCAGTGATGGCAGAAAGGTGGGGAGCAGGTGAAAACTATAGGAGGCTCAATAGAATTCTCTGATTTATGAAGTGGCAGAGTAGGTATGAAGAAAATAATAGCTTCTGAACAAGAAAAGACCTGAAAGTTTTCCACCTGCTAGAGAAAATTTAAAAGTCAAGTGGGTAGAATGGAGGATAGAATTATTTGAAGGCTATAAAAAAATCAATGACAACATCAAAACTGAACCAGAGAAAATGTAACCATCAACAATAATAGTAATGGAACAGATCATAAGAGATGATGGACATGGCTAAATAATTTGAATTAGCATCTCAGAAGAAAAGAATGAGACTAAGACAGAGCAGTAATAAATGATTAGAGTTTTCTAAATCTAACAAAGGAATAAGCCTGAAGATTGAATATATGTAAAAAACCACATTAAGGATACATGCAAAGAAAATAAAATCTAGACCTATCATAGACAGACTTCTAAAAGTCAAGTAAAGAAACAAAATTGAAAGCTAGTAGAGGGGAATTTGAGGAATTAAAAAAAGCAGCTGATTAATATTTTTGAAAAGGGGAAAAAAACAAAGACAAATATAAATGGGCAAAGATAAACTCAAACACACCAGTAAATGCATTAAATGTAATAGGATTCAACAACTTAAATTAAAGGAAAGCCTTTTATACAGATTATAGATGCAGACCCAATTATGTACCATTTATGAAATCAATAAACACCAACATATGACACTTCAAATATAAAGGAAACTGGAAGATGTTAACTATTAAAAGACCAATCTATGAAAATTGATGTTACATTAGTATCAATCAAAATATATTTGGGACAAGGGGTATTATGTAATAAAACAGGTTGTTCAATAATGAAAAAATGGAAATTTATTTCTAATATGGTAGCCATTGACCACGTGTGGCTGTTGAGCAACTAAATGTAATATACTTGCTACAAATGGTGAATGTGCTGCTCAGTGTAAAATCAACACACACACACACACACACACACACACACTCACACACACAATGAAAGTATCTCATTTAATTTAAAATACTTATTCCATGTTGACAATGGTGATAGACTGAGAATGTTAGGCTAAATAAAATACAACATTAAAGTTAATTTGATCAGTTTCTTTGTTCCTTTTTTCATGTGGCTTATATCTATGGCTCACATTGTATTCATATTGCACAGCACTGTTTGAATCTTTAATTTTCAATGTTGGAAACTGAATAGAAGAGATAGTGGATATTTCTCTGGTAAGCTCCTTTTCAGAGAACTCAATGTTCTTCAGTAATGCAAATCTACTGATCAAACGCACTGAAGAAGCCACAAGGAAAGTCCTAGAAATAAGAGAATATTTTGCAAATTGGATGATTTTTTCTGTATTCATTTAAAAAATAAGTTTGTAGACTTTTAAAAAAAAATAAGTTTGTATACTGTTATTATTAAGTATTCTGCACTACAAGGGTCAGGATGAAATCCCAAGTAAAGTTTAATTGATCTACAGCAATTAAATTGTATATAGGACAATTCTAGACCATACATCATGAAAGAATGTGATAGCAGTTGGCTGCCTTTGTATAATGTTCACATATTTATGGTTTCAAAATAAGAATTGAGGTTGGATTATTATGTGGCATGGAAACCACGGTATAAAGCAAACCATCATCAAGGCCAAGTAGAAACCACTAGCACATATGGTCGAAGTCAAGTGTTTATGCTATGTATCCTGAAGTAGTTTGCATTCTTTTTCTCCCTTGCCAAGAGTTCCTGACAGAACAGGAGGAGAGAATTTCTTTGGCACAAAGGGATCCAGAGCAAAGGTGGAAAGTGGAAACCATTCACATAGTGATATAAAGCCTGTCAACCAAAATGAGGCAAACTCTTCTGAGTGGAAGGGCAAAGAAAACCAAATGTATGACAGCCCCAGATAGTGAGCAGGAAAGGGAGTGGCACCCAAGAGAGCCGCAAAGCCCCACATGGCCTGAGCAGGGCTCTGTGGCCCTGAACCCCCAACAGAAACCCTTTGCTCTGTCCCCCCAGAAGCCTGTAGAATAATATTTTCCAGTGCGTGAAGCATTTTTAAACATTTTTCAGAGTTCAGTTAGAAGTCATAAGAAAGCATCTCAAATAGGACTAACATAGCATTGCCACCAAATTGCTATAGATATCATTGCTTTAATTCCAACAACCAGAATGATTTTTTTTCTTATCCCTAGTTGCTATGACTCACTGTCTAAATTTTCATGGTGACTGTCACTTTTGTTATAAACTTAAGCTAGTCATGTTTTCTCTATTCCATTTCAGTCACATATTATAAATGTTACAATTTTTTATAAAAGATATTTACAATGTAGATTGTATAACTTAATAAATAAGTACTTTGCCATACAAAGAAAAGTGAATTGGTAAGACCATTAACAGAAAAAAAAAAATGGAAAGGACATCTGATCAAACAAAAATATTTCATCAGAAATATTACTCTACCTCAAGTCTGCCTTGTCTGAAATCTGAAGAGTACACAGAATGAATGTGTTTTCATAATTCCATTAACCACACGAACCATGCATGTGCATTAGGATAAATCCCATTTATGTTCATAGTTAAAAACTAGAACTCATTTTAGCTTTTTGACCAGAAAAGGACACTTCCAAGAGCCAAACATTAAACTGATGACAGGTGTCTCAACACTAACACTGGAATGAAATGCACTGATGAAAGAATTTTATGAACCAAGCTTTCTATGCAATCCAAGTTATTGTCCATGTGTCAAAGCACCAGTACCTGCTTGCCATTCTGGGAGAAATGTGTGTTCCAGGGTTTTGAAAAGGAACCAAAGTAAAGAGGTCAATCACAGACAGGGTGAGGTTAAAATATCAATAAGTATGTAAAATTAATTTAAAAAACATATAAATATGTTTTGATTTTTAAAAACTGGAATAATAAAAGCATCTTAAACTATATATGATTAATAAATGAAAATACTATATCTGGATCTAATGCTAACTAGTTTGATCCATGTGAATTGGGAGTCTGACCCTTATTACAAGTTCAGGTATATGAAATTGTGACGATTTTCCGGGGAACAAATTACATAGAAGTGTTCGTATGGTATGCCATACCATAGAGGCACATAAAGATACAAATAGCCTCCAATCACCTGGAAGTGACCTTAAAGTGAGAATTTAAGAACACAGAACTGTGCTGTATGCAGTATTTGTCTACTGTTCATACAAATCAAACATAGTCATTGATTTAAATCAAAATAATAGCATTACAAACTGAAAATCAGAGGAAAATGGTAAAATGTATCCAATAACCATGTTATTTATACCCCCCATTCATGTTTTTGTTCCTGTAAGTTTAGAAGGATAGAAAGAGGAAAGGCAAATATTGAGAAGAGCAATTCTTCATAATGGGTTATTTAAAATATCATTTCATCCTTGACTCTAATTACAGAACTAAGTAACTGAGAAATTCAAGATTTTAAAATAACTTAAATGAATTGGAAATATTTATTATATTTTATCTTTTGAGGATTCTCCATACTGCTTTCCAAAGTAGTTGAACTCATTTACAGTCCCATCAACAATGAATAAGTTTACCATTTCCCCCACATCCTTGACAGTAATTATTGTTATTTATGTCTTTGATGGCTGCCATTCTAAGTTTCTAACTGGAATGAGACAAAATCTCCTTGTAGATTTGACTTGCACTTCCTTGAGTGCTAAGAATGAATTTTTTTTCATGTATTAGTTGGCCATTTGTATTTTTTTCTTTTGTGAAATATCTGTTTAGTTCTTTTGCCTATTTAGCCCATTTTGTTTGTTTTGAGTGGTTTTTGTGTTCTTTACATATTTTGGATATTAATCCCTATAGGAAGAGTAGCTGGCAAAGATCTTCTCCCATTCTGTAGGCTCTCTCTTCAAACTCTTGTATCCTTTGCTGTGCAGAAATTTTTTAATTCAATGCCATCCCACTTATTGATTCTTGGTTTAATTTCTTGAACTTTAGGAGTTTTAATAAAGAAATTGGTGCCTGCCTCAGTGTATTGGAGTGTTGACCTTATGGTTTCTTCTAGCAGGTGCAGAGTTTCTGGTCTAATTCCTAGGTCTTTGAAACACTTTGTGCAGGGTGACAGTTAGGGGTCTAGTTTAATTCTTTTATGTATGGATATCCAGTTTCTCCAGCACCATTTGTTAGAGAGGCTACTTTTCCACCAGTGTGTGTTTTGGGGCACCTTTTTCAAAGATTGTATAATTTTATCTCTGTGGATTTGTCTCTGTGTCTTTTATTCTGTTTGTTTTCACATCTATTTTTGCCAATACCATGCTGTTTTTGCCACTAGAGCTCTACAGCATAATTTGAAATCAGGTATTGTGGTACTTCCTGATCACTTACTGCTCAGGATTGTCTTAGGTATTTTGAGTCTTTTATGCTTCCATATGAACTTTGGAAGAGTTGCATTTTTCCAATAGCTAATAAAATCAAACATTTTAAAAAATATTTTTTGGCCCTGTGTGAAATTCCAGTTTACAAATGTTACTTTATATTGTTTAAAATGCTTTTATGAATTTCTGGAATAAGAAACACCAAGTTAGCTCTGTTCAAGACACATGTTGACCTCTCTTCCAGTTCCCAAATATTTGTAGCAATTATAGCCCTTTTTGGCAATGTTACTGAGGTAAAGCCCCAGTTAATAATGCAAACTGTTGTCATTCCTACCCTTCAGGTGAAACAAGTACTGCAATTCTTATCAATTCTTATGTTTTAAGTAACTCTTTCATCTTTGTTACTAATATCTGTATAATAGATAGTATATCTGTATAATAGATAATTCCTAGTCTCAATGAGAGACATTGAGAGGTGTGTGTATAGTTTGTAGCCACCCAACAAATATGTTTCCTTTCTTTTATAATTAATGAATCACACTCTGGAAACATTAAACACATCATAGGGTAACATGATTCACCATAAAAAAAAGTATATTAAGTCTCTCCTAACACCTCAACTAAAGCAGTCACTTCTTCAATGCCACATTAAAGATGAGAGAATTTTGTCCAAAATATATTTCAGACCTAGGGAATTAGGGTATTAAAGAGCTGGATTCTCATACAGCTATAATATTCTTTGAGTTATTATATAATTATTCACAGAGAATAGATAATAGACCTAAAAGCAAGCTGAAGAGATTGAATATAATCTATTACAAAACTGAGTGAATAGTATCTCTAAAAGGACAGTAACATGTTCATTCACAAAATTACAATATATAGATCCGAGTGCTATTATCTCACTCTCTATCACAAGTTATAGCTTAATGATAAGATTAAATTTCTAATTTTTAAGATTCTGTTATATACTTCTGCCTGGCTATCTATTGCCACAGAAGATTGCCTATATGTTTCCCTGAATAAGATTTTATTTGTTTGACATTAAGAGTCAAATTGCAATAGTTGTTGAAAGTTACAGAAAATAAATGCTTTATAATATCTTTTCATGGGAAATATTCTTGAATATATAAATCATTGTCATTCTTCTTGATATCTTCTTAATTTCATTTTTGGGAGCCAAAACTGAAAGTGTTGTCAATTTTCAATGTTAAAGAAATGCATATTAAATTAAATGAATAAAATTTTAAAAGACTGGTGAACCCAAAGCCATTGAGGACATTTTAAATTGTGTATTACTAACTTTTATTTAATCCACCATTGATTTAAACCTCATAAAATAATCATGAAACATTTTGGCCTCCTTCAAATTGACATAATTAACATACACTCAATTATGGCTGCAAGCTTATAATTACAACAAGTTTTCCTATCTGTTATTGCTGAAAGATTAAATGATTTGCTTAAATGTCTTGTGCATGTTTAATGGCTTCCAGACCCTCTCTTCTGTAATTTTAGCAGGTCACTAAAAAAGAGAGTCTACAGACACACATTTGATACTTAAGTAAATCATGTTTTCACGGAAGTTCTGCTTCTTACCTTCAAAATGGATGTCAATCCCTATCTTAATGAAGCAAGCAGAATATGTATGCACACGGAGAAAATATGGAGGTCACTGTAAATTACTGTGCCTCTACTTGGGCATTCCTTTTTCTATACATGAAATTCCATTATGTGAGCAACATTTAACATTTTTATGCTAAGAGATTATGTTCTCTTCCTTTAGGAACTTCTTTTACTTCTAATTCTTTTCTAGCATTGAATCATTTAGAATCATTGATTGTGATTTCTGTTTCTTTATCCACATTATCCATATGCCTATTGAGTAGCTAACTTAGGAACACTCTCTTTCCAACGTCACCATTGTCATAGATTGTTGTCTCACCCCATAATTATGGTTTGAGTTGGCCTCAGCAGTATTTTTTTCCCCAGTAGAAGCCATTTGTCTTTGAAATATGTTCTGCTTGTGAATAGATCTTTACAGGTCCAAATAAGAACATTCAGTATAGAAATGGTTTTCCTATTTAAACTTGCCAAGCCATTATTGGCAAAAAATAATTATATAAATCTGTTAAGAGTTTACTTTTCAAGAAATCTCTTTATTGTTTACTACATTTTGGTTGAATACAGTGAATACAAAGGCATGAACACGTCTCTAAAAAGCATGCTTTCTGTAACTACCTCTTTATTTTCATGAAGAATAGAAATTTCCAAAAGTTCATGCAGTAGTTATATCCACAAATGAACACAGAATTTGGCTTCCATTTAAAGACATATGAATCAGATATTTGGAAGTAGTTTTATAAAATAATGCAAACTTCCCCAAAATTTAAATTTGGAGGAAAACATTATATATTCTTTAGAAACACATCACATTAATAAGATAAGAATGTATTAAAATTGGAAATAACCATTAACGTGTTTTCTACTCTGTACCCATGCTCATCCACAGTAAAAAGGGTCACATTAAGATATAAATATGTTAGGGACTGTCTCATTTCCCACACCAGTCATAGACTGAATTCTTATTCCTGAAGATAATCCAGGGCCAGGCCAAGCCAGGACACAATGGAACTTCACATTTCATCAGAAAATGTGCACAACATATGTATGTTAGCTCTACACTAGTCTTTGAAGTCTGAGCATCACTGTTGGGGTATGGAGACAATTCAGCAGCGGCAATAGTCTGATGTAGAATCACCAGCCTAATATGTCCTTTCTTACATTTATTTTTATTTACCTCTACAAAGTTAGGTAAAAAAAAAATAGTAATTATTGGAATCATGGAGAATTAAAGAAAGACAAATTCTGCACACATTTTATATAAACCTATGTCACACTCAAATATTTTTTTTTCTAATTGCAATGTCTTTTTCTTTAGGTTGATCAGTATAAAGTAGGCTGAAGTTACTAGAGTTCTATTTTAAAATGCATATATGTAGAAGTTAGTTGACACAACAATTAAATTAAAAGGGGTGTTTTTAAAAAGAATATTGGGACTTTCTCCTTTAATGTGGTTGTGAATAGTAATTGAGTATCAGGTTAAAGAAAATATTTAGATAATATTTCTTTTATTCTGGGAGTATTCCTGAGTATATAATTTTAACCATTTTCTTTTTTGTTTTCCATTTTGTAATTGGTGCACTGTAGCTGTACATAATGATGGGATTTGTTGTTACATATTTGTACATGCATACAGTATGACAATATAATTTAGCCAATATCATATACCAGTATTTCCCCTTTCCCTCATCCCTTCCTTCCCCTTTCCTGGTCCCTTTCCATGATATCCCCCTCCAACTTTTCATTTTTCTTCTCTGGCTTCCACACATGAGAGAAAACACATACCTTGTCTTTCTGAGTTTGGTTTATTTTCCTCAAAATAATGTTCTCAAGTTCCTTCCATTTTCTTGTAATTGCATAATTTCATCTTTATTTATGGCTAAATAAAACTCCATTGTCTATATATATCACATTTTCTTTACCCATTCATACATTGATGGACACCTAGGCTGGTTCCATGGTTTGGCTCTTGTGAATTGTGCTGCTATAAGCACGAGTATACGTGATGCTATAAGCATCACTGTAGGAAAATGACTTTAATTCTTCAGAGGAAATACCACAGAGTGATTTAGCTGGATCATATAGTGGTTCCATGCATAGTCTTTTGAGAAGACTCAATATAGATTTCCATAATGGTTGTGCTAATTTACAATCCCACCATAAAAGTGTAAAAGTATTTAACTATTTTCAATAAAGTCATTAATTAGAATGTTTAAAGACAAAAATTCAGCTATTGATTACTAGCTAATGTCTGTATTTTCATATCCTAATGCTTTATACTTGATTTTTAAGCCCAATATACGAGTGTCATCTGTCTGATGTCCAGTTGATTATTAGAAATGATATCATATAGAAATTTGAATAATTTCTTAAAATATGTCAACAAAAGTGAAGAAAATATAGCAAATAAAATACTACTAAAGACTTAAGAAATTGGAGTCAGAGGCAAGTGTCATCATGATTTCAAAATTTTAAGTGACGATTTTCAAGATTTTATTAAAAGGGTACTTTAATTTGCACAGTAATTTTACTTTCTAAATATATTTGCTTTGAAAGATATTATCTCTTGAAAAGTAGATATGAAATGAGTAAACAAATATTTGTTTGGTATTTATTAATGACAGGTCTGTTGTCAGATTTTTCACATTTATTATTTAATTCAGTATTTGAGGGAATTAATTTTATTATAAGAAATTATTGGATGCTCAAGGTCACAAGATAATAAGCAGCAATTCCTATCTATTGATTTAAATCTCTATTTAGGAGAGTATATGCAGGAGTAAAAGGCATCCAAAGACCATTCTAAACAACCATGTGCTGTCATCTTGTAAAAATCAATAGAAGCCGCTGAAAAAGGAACACAGATCACAAACACACGTGCACACGCCAGCACCACCACACTCCTCATTTTTCCATTAAGAGCATCTTTCCATCAGGTTTGAGTTTTTGTATGTGATAGGCATGAAGGGAAATAACACAACAGAGAGACAACTGAGGCCTTCTTTGGACTGGGACTTTCTGCATATTGCCAGCTGTGCTCAACTGCCTGGAATGAAGGATGCACACACTCCCTGGGATGTCCCTGTATGTGCATGTGGCTCCTTCTGTAAAGCAATGGGGCCATTGTCTTGAATCAGGGATGGCCTGGTAACTGACTTTGCCAATAGACTATGAAGGAAGTAGCATTGTATAACTCTCCAGAGGTTGCCTTGGAAACTACATCTCTGTGAAAATCATCCGTGTGCAAAACCATTAGGCAGATACAGTCCCTAGGCCCTGGCCTATAGAAACCAAATTTTCACTAAGTGACCCCATCTTTGCATAAGATGAATCTTCCTATGTTTTCTTACATAATCCTGTGTACTAAACAGGATAGTCTCAATTTCCTTATCTGATGCATGGAGGTAAAATTAGTCTCCATCATATGTACTTCATGAAGATGAAGTGGTTAATGTACGTGAAACCACTAGGGTAATGCTTTACTCACAACAGCCCTATAAGTGGTAGTTCTTGACAAGAATCTGTTGTAATGAAAGTCTAGATTCAAAAATGCATGGTATTAGGTGAAGCTATAAGAACCATTTCTTTTGGGTGCTAGGATTGTAAGACAAGAAAACTATTTATAAAAGAATCTCAACATTCCCTTTATGTGTTTGATCTAGGGCAAATGCCAGTGCTTACTCAAGGCTAGCTATACAGGTTGAGTTAAAGTGTCCAGGTCAAAGAGCAGGGGACTCTTGTTTTCCACTCATATTCAGGATCCTGGGAGGAACTTGTCTTGCATGTTGGCCACACCTGCTTAGGGCTCAGACACAGAACAACAGAGAAACTTGGTCATGCAGAGAAAGACTAATATTTTAGTTTCCCAAAACTACATTCAGTTCTCAAATGGGGTTGTGGCTGAAATGAGCGCCTGTCTGGGGTCTATCCTGAAGACTCCAGGTTGGGAATTCCTAAGTTAGATGGTTAATAGGGGATGTAATGGGACAGAAGAGATTACAACAAACAGAACCAAAATGGACTTTTGTCCACAAAAGGTACATGAAGTAAGGAGAAAGGGAGTTCATGGTTCAGTGTAGGACCCAGCAAGTCTTCCCAGTCACAAAATGGACTGTTGTACCATACAAATATGCAAAACTCCTGATACATGCAAGGCCAGTGTATAGCAAGCCTCTGGCATGTAGGGTCCAAAGGCTGAATTCCCCTTTACTAATGTTAGAAGAACTGGGACAAAAGTGAAGTGTCAATGGATGACAAAAAAGAGAAAGGTTAGTGTATTGGAAAAAACTAGTCTTCATTCACTGATGAGTCAGTAATATTTTGTTTTCTCCACTTATCCATGTGAAAGATGAGGAAATGGAGTAGGTTATTGACTAGGTCAATTTTTTAAGGTTGGCTTCATTTAGACATAGTTTTGTAAGATTATATAGTGCCTTTGGTTTCAAAGTAAATGTTTTATCTTAAAAACTGAACTCACATGTGAAGCGGTAAGCTATAATACATACAAAAGTTTTTAAAGAAATACTTATCTAAGAGCAGTTTTATACTTTGCTTTCTCCTGCCATTTGAAGAGAAAATGGAGCTCTGTTTCAGTCTGCTATGCCCCTAGACAGTCCTTTCTGTTGCCTGTGGGTCCTCTACATTGCTGTGTCAGGAATTGGCTGTGCAGATGTGAATTAAAAGACTTTGGATCTTCTCAGAGATGCTGACAGCTTTTCCTTGGCTCCACCACGGGTGATTTATTCCTTTTCTTAGGATATTCATATTAATCCGAGTGCAAATCTTAGCTTGCCCTTTTAGTCTCTTTATAATTCAAAACACTTGGTCTGGCTCTTCTGTCCACTTCTTCCCTATGACCAGAATTATATAAGAACCATGCAGAGATTTTTCATTTATTCCAGGAATTTGTTTTTACCTCTCTGGGTGAAATTTTTTCCCCACACAGCCTGCCACCTCAACCACATAGATGAAAACACACACACACACACAGGAGTCTGTCAATTATTATTATTTTTTATTCGAAGTTGTTGTATATATAACAATAGAATACATTACAATTCATAGTACATATGCAGAGCACCTTTTTACATAATACTGCATACAAAGTATATTCATCCTATTCATGTCTTCAATCATGCATTTGGGAAATTGATATCCATCTCATTCTACCATTTTTTCCCCCTTAATATCCCCTTGCTTCCTCCCTTTGCCCTCCCTCCCCATTGACCTTTCTAGTGTTCCTCTAATCCTCCTATGTTCCCCAACCCAACCCCACTATGAATCAGCCTACTTATATCAGAGAAAACATTCTGCATTTGGATTCTTGAGATTGGCTAACTTCACTTAGCATTATATTCTCCAACATCATCCATCTGCCTGTGAATGCCATTATTTTTATTCTCTTAAATTGCTGAGTAATATTCCATTGTGTATATATACCACATTTTCTTTTTCTTTTTTTTTTTTTTTTTTACATTGAAGGCAATTTATTGATTTCTTTTTTTTTTTTTTTTTTGGTACATCTTTTTTTTATTTTTTTATTTTTATTTTTTTTTATTTTTTTTTAATTTTTTATAATTTTTAATATGTACAACTCATAGTGCATATATTTAGTATCTTTTTTACATACAACTGTTTGTATACAAAGTATATTCGTACAATTTAGGTCTTCAATCATGCATTAAGGAAAATGATATCCGTCTCATTCAACCACCTTTTTTTCCCCCCCTCCCTCCCCTCTTGCTCCCTCCCTTACCCTCCCTTCCCTTGACCATTCTAGTGTTCCTCTAATCCTCCTATGTACCCCATCCAACAATACTTTGAAATAGCCTCCTTATATAAGAGAGAACATTTGGTACTTGGATTTTTGAGACTGACTAACTTCACTTAGCATTATGTCTTCCAACTTCATCCATTTACCTGCAAATGCCATTAATTTATTTTCTTTTATTGCTGAGTAAAATTCCATTGTGCGTATATACCACATTTTCTTAATCCACTCATTTACTGAGGGACATCTAGGTTGATTCCACAACCTAGCTATTGTGAATTGTGCAGCTACAAACATTGAGATAGCTGTGTCACTGTAATATGCTGTTTTTAAGTCCTTTGGGAATAGACCCAAGAGTGGGATGGCTGGGTCATAGGATGGTTCCATTCCCAGTTTTCCAAGAAATCTCCATACTGCTTTCCATAACGGTTGCACCATTTTGCAGTCCCACCAGCAATGTATGAGTGTGCCTTTTTCTCCACATCCTCTCCAACATTTATTGTTGCTTGTGTTCTTGATGGCTGCCATTCTGACTGGAGTGAAGTGAAATCTTAGAGTAGTTTTGATTTGCATTTCTCTAATTGCCAGCGATGTTGAACATTTTTTCATGTATTTGTTGATTAATCGTGTATCTTCTTCTGAGAGGTGTCTTCTCAATTCCTTAGCCCATTTATTGATTGGGTTATTTGTTTTTTTTAGTGTAAAGTTTTTTGAGTTCTTTATATATTCTAGAGATTAGTGCTCTATCTGATGTGCATGTATTAAATATTTGTTCCCAATTAGTTGGCTCTCTATTCACCTCACTGATTGTTTCTTTTGCTGAAAAGAAGCTTTTTAGTTTAAATCTATCCCATTCATTAATTCTTGGTAGTAATTCTTGCGCTACAGGATTCTTATTAAGGAACTTGGGGCCTAATCCAACATGTTGGAAATTGGAGCTTACTTTTTCTTCTATTAGGTGTATTGTCTCTGATCTAATTCCTAGGTCTTTGATCCACTTTGAATTGAGTTTTGTGCATGGTGAGAGATAAAGGTTTAATTTCATTTTGTTGCATATGGATTTCCAGTTTTCCCAGCACCATTTTGTTGAAGAGGCTATCCTTTCTCCACTGTACATTTTTGGCACCTTTGTCTAATATAAGATAGCTGTAATTAAATGTATTAGTCTCTGTATCCTCAATTCTGTACCATTGGTCCACCAGTCTGTTTTGGTGCCAATACCATGCTGTTTTTGTTACTATTGCTCTATAGTATAATTTAAAGTCTGGTATGGTGATGCCCCCTGCTTCACTTTTCTTGCTCAGGATTGCTTTGGCTATTCTGGGTCTCTTATTTTTCCAGATGAATTTCATGACTGCTATTTCTATTTCTTTGAAGAATGACATTGGGATTTTGATAGGAATTGCATTAAATCTGTATAATGCTTTTGGTAGTATGGACATTTTGACAATATTAATTCTACCTATCCAAGAGCAAGGTAGGTCTTTCCATCTTCTGAGTTCATCTATAATTTCTTTCTTTAGTGTTCTATAATTTTCGTTATACAGGTCTTTCACCTCTTTCGTTAGGTTGATTCCCAGGTATTTTATTTTTTTTGATGCTATTGCAAATGGGGTATTTTTCATCATTTCCCTTTCAGAGTCTTTGTCGCTGATGTACACAAATGCCTTTGACTTATGTGTATTGATTTTGTATCCTGCAACTTTGCCAAATTCGTTTACTAGTTGTAAAAGTTTTCTGGTAGAGTTTTTTGGGTCTTCTAGGTAGATTATCATGTCATCAGCAAATAGTGCTAATTTGAGCTCTTCTTTTCCTATCTTGATCCCTTTAATTTCTTTCGTCTGTCTAATTGCTCTGGCCAGAGTTTCCAGCACTATGTTAAATAGCAGTGGTGAAAGGGGACATCCCTGTCTTGTTCCAGTTTTTAGAGGGAATGCTTTCAATTTTTCTCCATTTAAGATAATGTTAGCTCGGGGCCTTGTATAAATAGCTTTTATTATGTTAAGATATGTTCCTGATATTCCTAGTTTTTCTAGTGTTTTGAACATAAAGGGGTGTTGTATTTTGTCAAATGCTTTTTCTGCGTCAATTGAGATGATCATATGATTTTTGTCTTTAAGTCTATTGATGTGATGTATTATGTTTATTGATTTCCGAATATTGAACCAGCCTTGCATCCCTGGGATAAACCCCACTTGATCGTGGTGCACTATCTTTTTGATATGTTTTTGTATCCGATTTGCCAGGATTTTGTTGAGGATTTTTGCATCTATGTTCATTAAAGATATGGGCCTGAAGTTTTCTTTTTTGGATGTGTCTTTGCCTGGCTTTGGAATTAATGTAATATTGGCCTCATAGAAAGAGTCTGGAAGAGCTCCCTCTTTTTCTATTTCTTGAAATAGTTTGAAGAACATTGGTATTAGTTCTTCTTTGAAAGTCTTATAGAACTCGGCTGTAAACCCATCAGGTCCTGGACTTTTCCTTGTTGGTAGCTTTTTGATGACATCTTCTATTTCTTCGCTTGTAATTGATCTATTTAAATTATGTATAGCCTCCACATCCAGTTTAGGCAAATCATATGACTCTAGAAATCTGTCAATGCATTCAGTATTTTCTATTTCATTAGAGTACAAGTTTTCAAAGTAATTTCTAATTATATTCTGTATATCTGAGGTGTTTGTTGTGATATTCCCTTTTTTCATCACGAATGTTAGTAATTTGAGTTTTTTTTCTCTTCTTCTTTTCGTTAGCATTGCTAAGGGTCTGTCAATTTTGTTTATTTTTTCAAAGAACCAACTTTTAGTTTTGTCAATTCTTTGAATGGTTTCCTTAGTCTCAATTTCATTAATTTCTGCTCTGATTTTAATTATTTCCTGTCTTCTACTGCTCTTGGTGTTGGTCTGTTCTTCTTTTTCTAATGCTTTGAGGTGTGATGTTAAGTCATTTATTTGTTGGTTTTTTTTCCTCTTAAGGAATGAACTCAGTGCAATGAATTTTCCTCTTACTACTGCCTTCATAGTGTCCCAGAGATTTCTATATGATGTATCTGTGTTCTCATTTACCTCTAGGAATTTTTTGATCTCCTCTTTGATGTCTTCTTCAACCCCTTGTTCATTCAGTAGCATGTTGTTTAGCTTCCAGTTGATGGAGTAGTTTTTCTTATTCCTTGTTTTGTCGTTGATTTCCAATTTCATCCCTTTATGGTCCGATAGCATGCAGGGTAGTATCTCTATTTTTTTATATTTGCTGAGAGTTGCCTTGTGACATAATATATGGTCTATTTTGGAGAAGGAGCCATGTGCTGCTGAGAAAAATGTGTATTCGTTTACTGAGGGATGAAATATTCTATATATGTCTGTTAGGTCTAAATTGTTAATTGTTTTGAGGAGGCTTAAAGTTTCTTTGTTTAGCTTTTGTTTGGATGATCTATCCATTGGTGAGAGAGGTGTGTTGAAGTCCCCTAGAATAACTGTGTTGTGGTCTATTTTACTCTTGAACTTAAGAAGCGTTTGTTTGATGAATGTAGGTGCTCCATTATTTGGGGCATACAGATTTATGATTGTTATATCCTGTTGATGGATGGCTCCCTTAAGTAATAAGAAATATCCATCTTTGTCCCTCTTGATTAATTTTGGTTTGAAGTCTACCTTATTTGATATGAGAATGGAAACCCCTGCTTGCTTCCGCCGGCCATGTGAGTGATAAGACTTTTCCCAGCCTTTCACTTTCAGTCTGTTGATGTCTTTTTCTATGAGGTGTGTTTCTTGGAGACAGCAAATTGTTGGGTCATTTCTTTTAATCCATTCTGATAATCTGTGTCTTTTGATTGGCGAGTTTAGGCCATTAACATTCAGGGTTATTATTGAGATGTGATTTTTATTCCCATCCATTTTTATTTGACTTATGGTCTTTAGCTTGATTTGGTTTCTCTTCTGGTTGGTATTTCCTTTAGTTTAATATCTCCCTTTGTTGATTTTCGTTATCATCTTTCTCTTCTTCTTCATGAAAAATGTTGCCCAGGATGTTCAGAAGTGCTGGCTTTCGAGTTGTGAAATCTTTTAACTTTTGCTTGTCGTGGAAGGTTTTTATTTCATCTTCGAATCTAAAGCTCAATTTTGCTGGATATAAGATTCTTGGTTGACATCCCTTTTCTTTCAGAGCTTGAAATATGCTATTCCAGGATCTTCTTGCTTTTAAGGTCTGGGTTGAAAAATCTGAACATAATCTGATTGGTTTCCCCCTATATGTAATTTGCTTCCTTTCTCTTGTGGCTTTTAGTATTCTCTCCTTGCTCAGTGTATTAGGCATTTTCATTATAATGTGTCTAGGTGTGGCTCTGTTGAGATTTTGTTTGTTTGGTGTTCGGTATGCCTCTTGAACTTGGTTTTCCATTTCATTCCTCAAGCTTGGAAAATTTTCTGTAATTATTTCATTAAATAGATTACTCATTCCTTTGGCTTGAAACTCTGCCCCTTCCTCTACGCCAATCACTCTTAAGTTTGGTCTTTTTATGCTGTCCCATAATTCCTGGATGTTATGTTCATGATTATTAACAAGTTTTGCTGTATGGTTTAAATTCTTCTCTAAGACATATATTTTGTCTTCATTGTCTGAGGTTCTATCTTCCAGATGGTCTATTCTGTTGGAGATGTTTTCAATTGAGCTTTTATTTTGGTTTATTGCTTCTTTCATTTCTGGAATTTCTGTTTGGATTCTCTTTAGAGCCTCTATTTCCCTATTGAAGTAATCTTTTACTTCCTGTATTTGTTTTTGGAGTTCTTTGTCAAAATGATCTTTTGCCTCCTGTACCTGCTCCCTCATCTCATTTTTGAGTTCATTCTTAAGTTCCATAAACATTTGGCATATGTAATTTCTAAATTCCATCTCTGGCATTTGACCAACTGTGCTTGCCATGACATCTGCCGATGAGGTATCTTGATTTGTTTGTGTCATTTTCTTTCCTTGTTTTTTCATGTTGCTTGTGTGTCTATTCTTCCTGCACTGTGGGACCTTGACTGTTTCGATTTTACCTTAAAGCCTTATGTTGTTCCTGTAGTACAATGCTATCAGATCACCTTATAATTCCTTTATACTTTTAAAACCTAATACTTTCTATTCAGAAAATCCAAGTTTGGTCACAATGTACAGATTTTGTTATCCCAGATATTATTTCCAATTTACTCTGTACGTTTCTGATAGGGTTTTATAGCTTCAAGTATTGGATACAGAGGTGTTATGTTTAGGAAGAAGGAAGTGTCTTGAATTGTTCTTTCTTGGAAAGTATGAAAAGAGATATCTATTGAAATGGTTTAGTGGAAGTGGTTTAGTATCAGTAGACAATGGAAGAAAGAGAATGGGGTTGACAATTAGGTAAAAAAGATCAATTTATATATATAGTAAGTTGGAAAAGAAAAAAAAATGATAAAGAGTAGGAATTGGTGTAAGAGAGAGGAGAGAGAGAATCAAGGAAATAGAGAGTAAACTATATATAACACCACTTTGCTACCCAGTTCAATTGTGCCGGTTCTAGAAATCCCAAGTTTTGCGTATAACTTGTTTTTGGCTCTGTTTAGTATGCACTGGCAGGATGTAAACATGAAAGATGAAGGAGGAAGAAAAGATACAAGGGTGAGAAGGAGTAAAAGAATGAAAGAAAAAAGGGAGTGGAAGCAGATAAACACACTAACAATCAATGCGGAAGGAAAAAAAAAAAAAAAAAAGCAGAACAAAACAAAGCCAAAAAAAGAAAAAGAAAAATAAACAAACAAACATACAAACAACAACAACAACAACAAAAACCCTCCCTGCAATCCAGAAAATCAAGCAGACCAATAAAAAGAAAGGGAAAAAAAAAAAAAAAAAGTCAAACCCCAAGTCTCAGACAAAACGGCCCTGGGAAGCCCCCCTCTTTTTTTCCTTTCCAGTTCAAACCAATTGCTATTGGATCACAGTCTGTGATCCTGTCAGTGAAATCAAGGCTGCATCCTAGGCCAGCGGCTGCACGGTTCAGTGAAGGAGTGGCCCAGGGGGACTGTGTGTGTCAGCAGATGAATGGCGCCGGGAAGGGGGATCTTCCAGAAGGCACCCCCTCCCCAAGCCCACCCACAGTTGCAGTCCCCTGTGGTCGCTGTGCCAGCCTCAGAAACGCCTTCCCCTGCTGACCAACCAAGTCTCACCCAATTGTGCGTTGTCTTCAGAGAGCTGGAGAGTCCCTGGGTGGATGCAGCAGTCGCTCTCCGTCTCCTCCCCTTTGTCAGGACCAGCCCCTGCAGCTTTCAAAGATGGCGGCGCTCTCCTTCCAGTCAACAGCAGCTCCGCAGACTCCCAGACTCCCGTATCCTTGCCGATCGCACCGGGAAGCCACACCGAGGGTCGCGTCAGGCAGAGTGTGGATTCGAACTGGTGTGTGGACCCGCGGTCTCCCGTGGCTCCCCAGCACCAATCCCGCCGGCTGTTATCGCTGGTTTTTATCGCCGGTTTCACGCTAGTGTGCAGTGAGTTTGGCTGGGGTTGCAGCAGTAGCGCGGTCTCCTCACACTGACCTTGTTTCGCAGGGCCTGTGCACCGCCCAGGCGGTTTTGCAGGAGCCTCGCGGCTCCAGCCGCTGCAGACAGCTTGTCTCTTTCTCTCTCTGGTAGTGGTAATCAAACCATCCAGGATATCGGTATTTTCAGTCCATATATATATAATGAAAGGCAATTTATCTGCTTTGTTGGATTCTTTCTACGGAACTGTCCTGAAGTGCGGCTTCCTCTAATCCGCCATCTTGGATCCCATTTCTTTTTTTTTTAATCACCACATTTTCTTTATCCACTCATCTACTGAGGGACATCTAGGTTGGTTCCACAACCTACCTATTGTGAATTGTGCTGCTATAAACATTGAAGTGGCTGTGTCACTGGAATATGCTGTTTTTTAAGTCTTTTGGGAATAGACCCAGGAGTGGGATGGCTGGATCATAGGGTGGTTCCATTCCCAGTTTTCCAAGGAATCTCCATACTGCTTTCCATAATGGTGGCACCATTTTGCAGTCCCACCAGCAATGTATGAGTGTGCCTTTTTCCCCACATCCTCTCCAACATTTATTGTTGTTTGTGTTTTTAATAGCTGCCATTCTGACTGGAGTGAAATGAAATCTTAGAATAGTATTGATTTGTAGTTCTCTAATTGACGGAGATGTTGAACATTTTTTCATGTATTTGTTGATTAATTGTGTATCTTCTTCTGAGAAGTGTCTTTTCGGTTCCTTGGCCCATTTATTAATTGGGTTATTAGTTTTTTTGGTGTTAAGATTTTTGAGTTTTTTATGTATTCTACAGATTAGTGCTCTATCTGATGTGCATGTGGTAAAAATTTGTTCCCAATTAGTTGGGACTCTATTCACCTCACAAAGCACTGTGCAGATTTAATGCAATTCCAATCATAATCCCAATGACATTCCTCCAATAAATAGAAAAAACAGTCATGAAATTCATTTGGAAAAATAAGAGACCCAGAATAGCTAAAGCAATCCTTAGCAAGAAAAGTGAAGCAGGGGGCATCACCATACCAGACTTTAAATTATACTACAGAGCAATAGTAACAAAAAACTGCATGGTATTGGCATCAAAATAGACTGGTAGACCAATGGTACAGAATTGAAGACACAGAGACTAATACATATAATTTCAGTTATCTTATATTAGACAAAGGCGCCAAAAATGTACATTGGAGAAAAGATAGCCTCCTCAACAAATGGTGCTGGGAAAATTGGAAATCCATATGTAGCAAAATGAAATTCACCCTTTATCTCTCACCATGCACAAAACTCAAAGTGGATCAAGGACCTAGGAATTAGACCAGAGACAATATGCCTAATAGAAGAAAAAGTAAGCTCTAATCTCCAACATGTCGAATTAGGCTCCAAGTTCCTTAATAAGACTCCTGTAGCATTAGAATTAATACTAAGACTCAATAAGTGGGATAGATTCAAACTAAAAAGCTTCTGTCAATTATTTTAAAAAACTGTTTTCACTTAAATGTAGTGGCTCTTTTTTCAACTGTCCAGGAACTTATATGATTTCCAACTTACATTTTTCTTGCAGATATTATAATTCTTCCATCTTTTATGTGAAATGTATCCTGAAATCTCCTTTTGTCTTTCAACAATCATTTGCATGTTAGAATGAAAGTCATTTTAAAATGATATTTAGATTTACTTTACCATAACATGCAACATCTACTAGGCAAAAAACAATATAAGCTGAGCCCCCTCAAATCAAGTGTGTTTCAAATGTCTGTTTCTTTCAGTAATATTTCTAGTTGTTGAAAATAATATTACTAATATTTAAGAAAATATAAAATAAATATAAAAGACATCAAAATTCTCTTATCTAAGATCCCAATCTTGAATTCAACATATTTGGTAAAGTAATGACCAGTTTTGTAAGTGCCTGAATTCAATCTCCAAGATTTTATTTGTTTCCTTCTGTTCATCCAGAGACCTCTGAAATTTACATATCTAATTCAGGCAATTGTGAAGCTGAAAATGCTTGAGTTCAAGAGAGATTTATCTTCCATCATAGTGAACACAGTTGATAATAACAAACTTCATATTCATAAATTGCTCAGAGAGTAGATTTTAAGTTTTATCATGGCTTTGAAAAATCTATGAGTATATATTCTCATACATATATGCATGTGCTAAGTGTGCCTATGATATATACTAAATTTATTTGTTGTTTACATAAATATTATTAAAATATATTTTAGTTATTTTTAACCAACAAATGGGAATCATACTGAATGTAGTTTTCTGGGTTGTATTTTCAATTGTAATTGCTAAGATTCATCTACATGGTTTCTGTCACTATAGTTTATTTGTTATGCTTTACAATATAGCATTGCATGAATATGCTGTGATAAACATACTTACCCTTCTGTTTCATAGTCTTTCAATTGTTTTCAACTTGGTGCTGCTCTGCGTAGTCATCTATCTGTATGTCTCTCCTGATGCATATGTGTAAAATGTTCTCTTGCCTAGGAGAATTGCTAGGTTAAGCTTTTTTATAATGTAACGGATATGAATTGAATATCTGCTGACTGTGTGTGCGACAGCAGGATTAGTGTGTATAAGAAGAGTCTCTGACAAGTGCAGCTTTGATTCTGTATTAATATAGCAAAAATCCTCTTCATTTTTTTACTGGGTACTGGCTACCCACATGCTCTAAAGATATTTATTTTGCTCAGTGATAAAACAGTTAAACCCTCATGTATAAATATATACATTTCTTGAAACTTACTGTCCTTCCCCCACAACACTTTGGTGTTCTTTCTTCCCATTCCTAATGCAAAAGAGGGCTTATACCACTCAGCCATCTCCTTTGTTGGCACTTGCTTTGTAGCTTTCAACTTCTCCTGGTGAGTGCTCAAGTCTCTCCTGTTTTTCTCAGTTTAGAAAAGTTAGATTCAAAAAGGTAGAGAGGCAACTGATTTTAGCCTCTGGAGACGGATTTATTTTTTAAAGCTTTGATAATGCAGCATCCACTCTTGAAAGAAACACAGACTCATTTTCATTTATCAGGAAGATAAAATAAGACAATTTTGAGGTACATATAATCACAAAAGTTTGCCATTTTTTAACCTTACCCAACAGGTCAATAAAATCCACAAATATGATTAGAGGTGTAGAATGCAGATCAGTAAAGTAATCAGCTGATTCAGGATAGTCAATCAAATTTTTAGAAGATAGCTAATTAGAAATCTAGATAACCCTTTTGTTTGATTTGTTATTGACTCAATTGATATGGTAACACTAGCAAATTTATCAAACACTTAGTCACAGAGCCAAATTAAAACCTGAGAAAGCTATCACATTAAAAGCAAATTGTACCTAATCTCCCCCTCTCTCCCTCCCCCCCCCATCCCCTCTCTCTCTATGAAATGTATCTCAGGCTCAAAAATAAAACTGCAGGAAATAAATAGCCATATACACATATATACACACCCATTAAAAAGTTTAATAGTTTTGATATAAGAATATAATATGTTGCTAGTAGAAATAGTGGTATAGATCACAACACCAGATCAGATCAGTCTAACAGGATGAATGATAATGGGATTTGAATGCTTACCTTTTCACAAGTTTTTGTAGCTAAAAATAAACTTCAGTATACATATACTATATACATACCCGCCCCTGGCCCCACAAAGGCAAGTTCTAAGATTTATCCAATAGAGTAAGTAAAGAAAAGAGTACTTAAAGGTCTAAGTAACATGATTAAATTGCAAAAGTAAAGTGAGGTTGATTCCAGATTTGTAGTAAATATTTCATAAAATTTCAAGGTTAGAAATACTTGGAAATCAATATAAATAACAAAAGAGGTGAAAGACCTCTACAATGAAAACTACAGAATACTAGAGAAAGAAATTGAAGAAGACCTTAGAAGATGGAAAGATCTCCCATGTTCTTGGATAGGCAGAATCAATATTGTCAAAATGGCCATACTACTCAAAGCACTACACAGATTCAATGCAATTCCAATTAAAATACCAACATCATTCCTTATAGAAATAGAAAAAGCAAGGCAATCATGAAATTCATTTGGAAAAATAAAAGACCCAGAATTGCCAAAGCAATCCTTAACACAAAAAGTTAAGCAGGAGGCATCACAACATCAGACCTTAAGCAATACTACAGAGCAAAAGTGAAAAAAAAAAAAATCATGGTATTGGCACCAAAATAGACTTGTAGACCAATGGTACAGAATAGAAGACACAAAGACAAACCCACATAAATACAGCTACCTCATATTAGACAAAAGTACCAAAAACAAATTGGAGAAAAGATAGCCTCTTCAACAAATGGTGTTGAGAAAACTGGAAATCCATATGTAGCAAAATGAAACTAAATCCCTATCTCTCACATGCACAAAACTCAAAGTGGATCAAGGACCTAGGAATTATACCAGAGACCCTGCACCTAACACAAGAAAAAGTAGGCCCAAATCTTCATCATGTCAGATTAGGCCTGGACTTTTTTTTTAACAAAACTCCTAAAGCATAAGAAATAAAGTCAAGAATCAATAAATGGGATAAATTCAAACTAAAAAGTTTCTTCTCAGAAAAAGAAACAAGCAATGAGGTGAAGAGAGAGCCTACATTTTGGGAGGGAATTTTTGCCACAAGCACATCAGATAGAGCACTAATCTCCATGATATATAAAGAACTCACAAACTTAACACCAAGAAAACAAACAACCCAATCAATAAATGGGCTAAGGAGCTGAACAGACACTTCTCAGAAGAAATACAATGAATCAACAAATATGTGAAAAAATGTTCAACATCTTTAGTAATCAGAGAAATGCAAATCAAAAATACTCTAAGGGGTCTGGGGATTTGGCTCAGTGGTAGACTGCTTGCCTTGCATGTGTGAGGCACTCGGTTTGATTCTCAGCACCACATATAAATAAATAAAAGTCCATCAACAACTAATAAAATAAATAACTAAATAAAAACTACTCTAATATTTCATCTCATTCCAGTCAGAATGGCAGTTATCAATAATACAAGCAACAATAAATGTTGGTAAGGATGTGGAGACAAATGTACATTTAGACATTGCTGGTGGGACTGCAAATTGGTGCAACCAATCTGGAAAGCAGTATGGAGATTCCTTAGAATACTTGGAATGGAACCACCATTTGACCCAGCTATCCCACTCCTTGGTGTATACCCTAAAGACTTAAAAACAACATATTACAGTAATGCAGCCACTTCAATGTTTATAGCAGTACAATTCACAATTGCTAAACTGTGGAAGCAATCCAGGTGCCCTTCAATAGATAAAGAAACTGTGGTACATATACTCAATATTACTCAGCATTAAAAGAGAATAAAATTATGGCATTTGCAGGTAAATGGATGGAGTTGGAGAATATCATGCTAAGCGAAGTAAGCCATTCCCAAAAAAACAAAGGCCAAATGTTCTCTCTGATAAGTGGATGCTGACCCATAATGGGGTGGGGAAGGAGAATGGAGGAACTTTGATTGGGCAAAGGTGGGAAGGGAAAGAAGGGAAGGGGGACTGGGTAAGAAAGATGGTGGAATGAGATGAACATTATTACCCAAGCTACATGGATGGCTGCACATGTGGTACAACTGTATATCATGCACAACCAGAGAAATGAAAAGTTGCGCTCCATTTGTGTACAATGAATTGAAATGCATTATACTATCATACATAACTAATTATAACAAATTTTAATTAATTAACTAATTAATTAATTAAAAACATTTCAAGGTAAGAGTTAAAAAAACTTACTATAACATTAACTGACATATTATTATCTTATAATTATTCAATTTATTTTCTTTTAGTAATGCTGTAGAAGTGAATTTTCAAAGAATTGTTACTGTTCCTAACTATACTTCTTTCAAACACAGACTAATAGCAATAAATGGCAAAATTGCTTTATTAAATGTGGATAATTACAATTCACAACAATAATATGGAAGAGCAAATATACAACCATGGATATCATAGCAGCTGAGATATTACAGCATATCAAATAATTCAAGAGTATATGACAGTTAAGTTTACTGTATACAAACCCACACGTGAAATTAATGAGTAAAGTCACGTGCTCAAAATGTCAACAAGTCTAAAACAGAATGTTATGAGGACATTTAATGCTACTGGGAATGGTAAAATTAATCTACAATGCAGAAAATTTAAAACAAAATATCTCCAGGTCAGTGTGTAAACTATGATAACAAAATAACAAAAATAAGGGGACAATGTCTTGAATCTGTAAAATCACTAAAATGAATAATATAATAATCCACAGAGCACAAAGTAATTCTGGAGAAAATGTAGCTGATCACATCTTAATTTAAAAAGAGCAGGCTCTAGAACTGTACATAAAGCAGAATCTTAATATTATAAAGTGTGGACGTGTAGTTTTTTTTTTTTTTTTTCCCTAACTTCACATGGATATTCTTAATAGGTTTTCGTCTTTAATTAGATAGTCTAGACCTAAACTAGAAAGTGGGATTTCCAGGATTGGGGTTACACATGGTTACAACATGAGAATGCAGGAACCCCGGGACTGCATTGATCCAATGGTTCTGTCCACTATTTGCTATACCAACTGGTGGTAAGGTAACAAAAATGTACAGATGGGCCTTGCTGGTGATGAGCAGCCTTTAACTTTTTCTCGTTTTTTTTTTTTTTTTTTTCCTTTTAATTTGCTCTTTTTAATTATGCCTAGCATTAGGATTCATTTTGACATGATTATAAAAGCATGGAATATAATTCAGTCTAATTCAGTCTCCAGTACTTGCCCTTCCCCTTCTCTCCTCCCTCCCCCTGTTCCATTCCCTCTACTTAGTACCCTCTACTATTTGCTTATAGTTTTTTTTTTTTTTTTGTTGTTGTTGTTGTTGTTGTTGTTAGTGTCTTGTGTATACACAAGATGATGAGATTCACTGTGGCACATTCACATATATACCTAGGAAAGTTAGGTCAGATTCATTCCACTATTCTTCGCTTATGCCATCTCTTCTTCCCTCCTCACTCCCCTTCATCTAGTCCACCAATCTTTCTTTTTATTTTGAGCTTTTATTTTTATTTTTTAAAATGTTTTATAATCAAATGCTGAGTCACTAGATGATGTTTCAGATTCATGCGTGCTACACTTACGAACATCCTGAAGAAACAATTGCCTTTATATTCCCTTGGAAGAAGATTCATATACTACCTCCAATGTACATTGTTATGAACAAAGAGACTATGTTGTGGCAGAATGCATGGGGGTATTAATAAATGTATGGAGAAAATATAAATAATTGTTGGTTAATGCATATATATACACAAGCATACCTGTTTAGAGATGGATATAAAATAAATTAATGGATAAACAAGTTTGGAAGGAAACACAGTAAAATGCTAGGACAGATTATAACAGAATTATGGGCACTTTCAGTTTTTATCTTGGTACTTTATTTGCATATGACATTTTGAATAAAGGGCATTTCTTTGGATCAGGAAAACATATAAAATAATGAGGATGGTGTGTATGAAACAAATTCTGCAGAGGATTTTGGAATCAAAGTCATAACGAAAGTCCTAAAATATTCATCATGTATTCAAATGTGTGAAAAATAATATAAAAAAAACGTAAAAGATCTCAGCACAAGTATGCTTCATTATGATAATGAAAAATTTAAATTGACCTACTTGAGTTCTGAAAGTATTATGTTTAATTATAATCCACCACTCTGATGGAACATTCTCCAGACATTTAAACATATAGATTTTATAATGCCATTTTTATGTCTAAATTGAGAAAAACTGTCATAATATTGTGACTTTTATATGAAATTATTCATGAAGAAAAAATAAAAACAAAAATACTACTTAACTGCTGATGGAATTGGCTATAATATCGTTATAAGCATTTTGTTGTTTAAATGATTTGGACATTTTCTAAATTTGTACCAAGCTTCTATAACATTTACAGTAAACATAAATAAACAATTAAATTAGTGTTAAGAGCAAAAGAAGTGCCAAGGTGTAATCCAGACTTTCACAGTCCCTTATCTGGTCCAGCTCAAATGCAACTCTGACAAATCATTCAACTGTCTCAATGACTACTAGACAATCCTCAGTTCCCAGGTTAACTTGTAAATCCATCTCCAATATTCCTTCTCAGATCACACTCTACTAGTGTTTTGTCTTTGGCTCCAGCTACCCTCCATGTTTCATAGTTATCAGCACACAGCCGGGCAGATTTGTTGGAGGTGGTGATATGTATTTTTTCCTCCTCTCCCACGACTTGGTTCAAGTCCTCTTTTCTCTCTGGAATGGACCACTGCTTCACTCCTAAAATCTTTTGAAATAGATTTCTTAAATGTCAGCATTCTTCCAAATCACTTTAGGATCTTGTTAAAATGCAAATACTATCTCAATCAGTTCCAGGCGGAGTCCAGGGCTGGCATGTCCACATGCTCTCAAGTGGCACTGGTGCTGCTACTTCTGGTAGCACACTTGGAGTGGAAGTCAAAACCACTGCCCTATCCCAGTAGTGCAGCTTTCATTAGACACTCCACTATGCCTGTTATTTATCTTTGTCCTTGTACTTATCAAACTAAATTATATTTTCTGTCTCAGTCCTTCACAGACTGAAGGTTTCTGACAATGCTGCACCTACATATTCTGTGTGTGGGGATGCATATCTGTGCGTGCACCAGTGCACTTAATTTCCCCCCAATGCGTGCACCAATTTCCTTGCCCTTTCCCCTACTCAAGGGCACAACTAATTTCATCAATATGCAATGTTCTGTCACATATCTTCTGGTTTCTTATTTGATCAGTCCCATCAAGAGCGTTGCACTGGCTTTTTCCTCTGCCTGGAGACTTCTTTCAACAGCTATGTGAACAATTCACTTTCTTTAACATCTTTGAAACATGTACTCAAAGCTCAGGCCAGACACCACACTTAATATTGAGACCTGAATTCAATGTAAGAATTCTGATGTTTTCTTTCTAATACTTGTATATTCATACCTTAATGACCTCTGGCTCTCTATTAGAATGCAAATTCCAAGCACCATGGGTATTTATTTTATGCAGCATAGGTACTTTTTTATGCATGCATGTATTCCCAAGTGCCTGGAATAGTGTATGTTCATTTAAAAAGAATAAATGGATGCGGGACAGGCTAAAGCAACAGATGCCCTTCTACTGTGGTTAATAGTTTTTGCCAAGCAAATAAGCCATAATTTAAAAAATTCTACATAAATAGTATCCTAAAGCTTTATATATGCCAGATGAATCCAATTCAATATTTACTGTGAATGCAGAATAATTGCTTTGTTCCTACTGCTACTCTGGTAAGGTCCCAGGCAATCTGCCTAAAATCTGGGTAGATGCCCAAAAATTCATTAGTCAAGGGAAATATTCAATCTTTATCTTAGAATCTGATCAAGCTGATAGTATAACAAAGTTCAACTATAGTCTAAGTCCTGGTAATGTGGAAACAACAGTTTCAGCTAAAAAGGCATTGGAATTCTTAGAAAATATTGATTTCTATAACTACAAAGGAGAATATGATAAACAATTTTAAAAGACTGGAAAAAGAAATGCCAATTAGATGCTACATATCACAGAATACAAATCTCATTTTCACCAGTATTACAAATCTTTATCTAAATTTCAGTTGTACAAAGTTGGTGATCAGTTTTCCCATTAGCAAAAGAACAGGACCAGTTCTTGTCATGGAAGCTGAGGTAACAATTGAACATGGGAAGTTCTGGCAAGTCCCTTTGACCAATCTGTTCAAGTCTGCTCCAGGGCATCCATGGTAGGTGATCCTTATAATCTGTGCAGCTTGGAATTGGATCATGGTAATAAGGAATGATGGCACAAATTTAGATAGGTTTCTGTTTACAAATTCCCTAAACACAGCTCAGGTAATGCGGAACCTTTGTAAGGAATAAACAAGCATAACAATTTTGTGACTTTAAATAATTAGAATGTAGTAAATTTTGCTTGGATATTTATAATTGGAATTGAAATTTTCTGAGTCACATTATATTGTAGGACTAGACCATAATGAGCTCTTCAACTGAAAAAAAACAAACAAACAAACAAAAAACCAGTAAACTCAATACTTTGCTAAAACTTTTTTGCAATTTCAGGTGGAAAGTGATTGAGAGATTTGCAAAGTACATAAAGTACATAGCATATGTTACAGGATTCCACATAATTTTCCATGTCAGAATCGATTTCAGTTTCTAAAATATCTTTTTACTATCTTAAGGAAATTGTTGGGTGATTTAAATTTAGTGAGTCTACAGTATTATTACTAAAGCACTCTATATTAAAATTTGATCTTCTAATACAAAATTCCTGGGTCTTATAATTCATACTGAAGGGTGTGATTTACCAGATTTATTTATGCAATTTTGTTGCTGATCTTTTTTTTTTTATGCATACACCTTTACACTTCACAAGACATTAAAGCTTTCATAGAACCAGCTGCTAGTTTTTCTACAGCATGGTTTCCATTTAACCTAAGTATCTTCATTGTCAAATGGGAGATTGCTAAGTGTTTAAGAAATATTCAACAGGGTAGTATTGTATAAATGCATTGCTAAAATAATTTGCTGACATTTGAAGTCTGAACTATAACTTTTCCAATAAGCTCTAGTTACAATGCACTTTTTGTTGATATAGGATCAATAAAATTAAAAAGAGTGTATCACAGCTAAATATATCTCTAAATTACACTATTTAGAACAGAAGGTTCAGGGTTCAGTTACAGGTGAATTGGTACAGTTGAGTAATTCTGGGCCTGATGTGTAGTTCATTTGCAGAGAATTTGCCCAAAATTTATTTATGAGACTTAATTTCCAGTTCTACAAAAAATAAAATTAAAAGACTAATTCTAAATGGAATGACACAGCTTCAAATTTGAGGTATTCCCATCTTACAGAAACTTCATGTGGGGAAACTTGGAGATGTGTTTTTCTAATTGAACCAATCAAGTGATTGGAATGATGAAACCTATATTCTGAATATCTTGAACCAATTATTTCCCAAAAGCTTTATTGTTATCTTAAATAACAAAAAGCCAGAATAGTGTTCCAAGTTGCTGTGCTTTTGTGTCATTGTTCTTATACATGTGCATATATGTCAACATTCTTGAGGGGGAAAAATAGTTATCATGGAAACAATACTAAAATAAGAGAAAAAAGTTGGAGAATTCAAACTTCCTGATTTCAGTACTTAACTAGAAAACTGCAGTAACCAGTACAAGGATAGACATAGGATTGAAATTGTCTCTAAACCCCAGAAAGAAACTCTTAGATTTATGGACAGTTGTTTATGATCTTTTGTTTTTGAAACGGGTGCTCACTATGTTGTTCAGGCTGCCTTGAAGTGTGATCCTCCCTCCCTTCTACCTCCTGAGCATCCAGGATTATAGGCAGTGACCACACCCAGCAGCCAATGGATTCTTGATGTGTGTCAAGACTTTTCAATGAGAAAATAATACTTGTCAACAAATGTTTCTGGAACAACTGTCTCCTATAAGTAAAAAATAAACCTGAACCACTATTTCACACCGTGGCTAAAGGTAACTCAAAATAGATCATGCCTAAATTTTTTTTTTTTTTTTTGTAATTTGTTATACATGTTTGTAGAGTGCACCAAAAAACACAAAGGCCTAACTTTTTAGGCGCTAAAATTATAAAACTCTTAAAAGAAAACTTGGGACTAAATCTTGATGACATCAAATTGGGGTGCTATATAAAATACCCTTAGCAAAAGCAAGAAAAGAAAAGAACAAATTGGACTTAATAAAAAAATTTTTTTAACAAGTTGTTCTTTTAAAAGGATATTATGAAGGAAGTAAAAAGAAAATCCACATAATCAGAAAAATGAGAAAAAAATACTATTCATGTGTCTGAGAAGTGACTTGTACCCAGGATAAATAAAAAACACAACCCAAGAATAAAAAGACAACCCAGTTAAAACATGGGCAAAGAATCCCATTAGCAATTTTCCAAAGTAAATATACAAATGGACAATTCATATATATATATTCATATATATATATATATATATATATATATATATATATGCTAAAGATCATTAATCATTAGGGAAATTCAAATAAAAATCACAAGCACATATAGTTGATATCCACAAGGATTGCCGTAGAGAAAAACAAACAAAACAAAACAAGACAAGGCATATAGCTCAGAGGTAGAGTGCTTGGCCAGCAAGCACAAGACCCTGATGAGTGTGATCTCCAGACCTACACAAAGAGGGGGAATTCTAACATGTGATGGTGAAAATGTGGTGCAATTAGAAACCTCAAAGACTGTTTGCATAAATGTACAATAATTCAGGAAATTTGAAAAACATTTTGGCAGCTACTTCAAAGTTAAACATGAGTCTAACTCTGTGTAATCCAGAAATTTCAGGAGGAATATAAATACATCTACCCAAAATTTGTTGCATTGTTCAGAATAGCCAAAAGCTGGAAACAACTCAAATGCCCCTCAGATGATAAATGAAGAAAAAAAAATGTGGGAAATCACTCCAGTAAGATTTTATTTGGCCAAAGAATGAAACACTGATTAGGGTTATAATGTGAATGAACTTAATGCTAAATGAAAGAATACAGTCATTTATGATTATATTTTTATGATTCATATTATCATTCATAAAACATCCTAAACAGATAGATTTATAGAGAAAAAAGTTGATTAATAGTTGCCAAGGACTGCGGGCAAGGGAAGAATGGGGAATGCCCACTGATGTGTATGGGTTTTTGACTTTTTGGGTGATGACAATTATTTACGAATTAGATAGCAGTGATTGTTTCACAACTCTATGTGTGGTTATACGAAAAATAATTTAATTGAACACTTTAGTCGAAATTTATTGTATGTGAATTAGATCTTAATAAAGCTGTTAACAAAAATATGAGTATCACGTACATTTTGGTTGCTACACTTTCATGTAGTAAGCCACATCAAGAATAATTCTAGAGTACCCACAGATAAACTGAACATACACAATTCCAAAGTTCTTAAGAATGTTATCTTAAATAATCACATCACTTGAATCTGTACCATTTCACTGCTTTAACTCTGTGTGATGAACTTTTAAATTCTCTTTTTTAAGAATTGGTGCAAAACATGGGTGCTGATGCCTTAATAAATCTAATATTGGCATTGCTTTAAAACATATTAACCTAGATAATTTTATGGGCTTAGTGATATTTAAACATATTAAACTATTTACACAGCTCAGAGTTATTATTCTTTTTGTTAACTAAATTAAACCAGCACCGTGACCGGAGGGAGCAAAGCACTTGATGTGATGTGATGATGGTGCTTCTTAGCTTGTGCCCTGAAGGAGGAATACTGAGCATGTACTCAGGACGCCGTAGCAACTGCAGAATGGAAGCAATAGCATCATGTGCCGCAGCTGCTGCCAGAAGACCACCTCGGCTGTCCACTCTTCTTTGGTGTGGCAATATCACATGCTTATGGTGTGTCATCTTGATAGGGGTCATTTATCCAATTCTACCAAAATTAATGACAACTATAGAAAATCTCTATTCACAGAGGAGAATATTCTTTATCAAGAAGTATGACAAAATGTTATGGGTACTTAATTTGTAACCCGTATGTCATAAGATTTTTAAAAAATATTTATTTATTTGCTTTAGCTGTACAAATGTTTATGTGTACGTGGTGCTGAGGATCGAACCCGGGCCGCGCACATGCCCTGGGAGCGCTCTACCGCTGAGCCACAACCCCAGCCCTCATAAGATTTTTTGATATGGATCTTTATTAAACCTAACTTCAAGTTGTATTATTCTGAATAATATGCTAAATTATTTATAGAAAGAATAACATCTTGTCTAACATCAAAGGGAGACAAAACATTGTCAACTAATATCAACACTACTTTTCATGGCAATAGCACTTGTATTTGATCATCATACAATGTACCTATTTCCCACACTTTGCTCTGAACACCTGAACAGTAGAGAACACTAATAAAGCACCCAGGGAACTAACAGCTCTTCCTTCCCTATGCCATCTTTGTTCAATTAACACATGACAGATGTCTGCTTTCAGAGGAAGCACTTTAGGAACACTGGGCTATGTGCCTTTTTGCCTTTGGATGTGGGGAGGAATCCAGCATCATGAAACTCACTGAAAGAAACTTAATTGCCATTTTTCTCCAGAGTTCCAATCTGTTATTACAAGCTATGGCCTATCAGACTTCATCCTCCAGCTCATGTTGAATCTAGGTGTATCCGATTCTGTTTTATTTGAACTCAAAGAAAAACAAATTTAAGAAAAAATATTAAGGTAGTACCTACCCATGATGTGACAATGTACCAGTAAGTCAGAGTAATTCTCTGCCACAAAGGGTACTGAAATTTTCATAAAATACAGAAAAAGCAATTTTATTAAAAGCTACAGTCTTCATCTGAAAACAAAAGAAAAACAAATTAGGAACTAATGGAAAATTCTTAAAAAAAAAAAAAAAAAAAACAGCTAGCACTCTTGGTTTATTGATTAAAACAGGTTCAGGCTATTGTTAAAAATTTTTAAAAATATCCCAAATTAGAAAAATGATGCAACATCAAAATAATTTCACAAAAACATGAGTAGAAAAAGCAAAGGTTTGCAAAAAGGTGCTTTACAATAAAGCAGACTGCATGAAACAATACAATAATAAATAAAAATTATTTATGTATTTTATGAAAAGAAAACAGGAAACAATTTTATGATTGGATTATAAGTTAAGGGAGTAACATTTACTGTCCCTCAGAAAAAAAGGGATGACATTATAACCTGATATTTGATTTTTTTTTTAATTTAGAAGATAACCTGTGTCTAAAAAGGACCCTAATGATCATAAGTATGTGTGGTACAAGGAAGAAACATTTCCTCTACAATACACACATCCTTCCTGATGACAATTTCCAAAATGACAAACGCAGGGGAAATCATTTTACCTTGCATCCTCTCCTTCATTAATAAAGCCCTTTGGGTTATGGACACCTAAACCCATTTCTATGACTTTCCTCCCTTGTATAGAAAATAAGGCAAAACAAATCAAATCAATACTTTCATAGCCTTAAGTTCAAATTGAAACATCTTATAATAAAAAACATGCACATCTATTTAAAAGGAAGACAAACTGACTTGTATACAAACTTTTACATATATAACCAATAAGCATAATTATTGTCCATATTTTAATACCAGTTTGAAGAAAAGGAATTTCAAAAATGCTCTGTTTCAAAAATGCCTTGACATAGAAAAAAGGGCACCTCATTATTTGTTAAATTAATTTAATCTGAGTTCTAAGCTTCCTGATTTGTCTAGTATAAATTTACTCATAACTAGGCCAAAAATAACATTTCCTTCCAGATATTCCTCTACCAATAAACTTTGCTTAATTTTCTCGGAATAATTTGGATGACAATTATATGAAATAATTAGCATTTATATCAGTATCTGAATTGATGACTATTAAAGAAAAAGGTAGTTAACTGGCATGATAAGTATTTATAATAAAACAAAATGTTTAAGTATTGTGTTCTACATATTTCCTAGTACAAATAAGTTTAAGATTGATTTATGGTTGTATGCTATCGTCACTGGTAAGCTATTTTGAATAGCAGCAAGCTAGAATACATGATTAGTCACAATTTACAAAATTGATGCCATATCAAAATATAAAGAAAAAAATCTTCACAAAATATTAAGTAAAATAAAGGTGGCATATTTTTTGTTTAATTTCACTGAAGCACATCACTTCTAGTCATAGCATTAGTGGTATTTCAAAAGCCAAAGGAGACTTTTTAGTGCTGAAGGGATAAAGACAGATCATTGATATTTAAAGCACATTTCTTAGAAGAGAATTTCTGTTCTGTAAATGAAAACTGATGAGAAAGCAGCAAACCTCTTTCTGGAGATGACTTTCAGCTTCCAAACTCACCCTCGACTGTCTGCCATTTCTTACTTTGAACACAGGCCTTGCATATAATCTCAGAACTAACTGTAAATATTTTTACTGTCAACTTTTCAATGAACAATTCAAAGTTAATACAGAGAAAAAGGCAAAGAGCACCCTAAAGTTATTATTAAAATAGTGTTGACCTCATGGACCTCCAACAACCTACTCTGGCACCTGCAGAGTTGAGAACTATGGGTTTGAAGAATGCTTTCCTCCTGGAGTATGCACCCAGCTGGATGAGCTCCTAAGACAATTTGCATTTGGATGGAAGTTTCTAGAAGCAGTACCAAAAATATCCTCACATATTTAACAAATACCTCTTTACACATGGGTTACATTAATGAGGAAGCATGTCATCCAACCTGATGAAGAATGAAGGTTTCTCATATTTAGTATAATAGTAACAATAGGTGTTTTTAAAGATGTTAGTTCAAAATGCTGCTTTAATTCACCTACAACTACCTGTAATTACTTGTGGAGATTTAGTCCACTATTATATATAAAATTTTAAGTGTATATGCATGTATACATATATGGGTACTTGCATACATATTTATGTCTATATATCCCTGTCTATTCCATGTATTTATCTATATCTACCTGTATCTAAAATTGAAGTATATTCAACTAAATGGTTAGAATGTTGAGCCACACCATTTATAATGTGCATGGGGTGAAATCAGAATTAGAGGGGGACAAATGACAGTGAAAGGTGCTCTCATTAATATATTGTATGCTCCAGTGGGTACTTGGAAGACTAAAGGGAATAAACTGTAAAGAAAAAAGAATGTGTTTTCAGAACAAGATGCTAAATTTGAGATGCTGGGGAAAACACAGTCATCACTACATATGATTTTGGGATTGGGGTGCTAAGGTCTTTGTTGGGCTAGATAATTGGAAGAGAAGAATGGAAGAATGAACGGTACAGTGTACCAAAAACTTGTCTTTCTGGGTACCGAAATCACCTGGAGTGGTATTCTGAAGAGTGGAAATAAGTGCTAAAATCTCCAGGAGTGATGAAGATTGGCCAGTACAGTGCCACTGCAGCAAAGAGGAGGGTGGCCAATGCCACGCACATGATAGAAGCAGGGGTGCGTGTGTGTACAGAGAGGGAGTGACAGAGAGAAGAGCAAAGGTCTGGAAGGGGTAGGGGAAGACAAGTGAGGACCCCTGACTCACCTTCAGGCCAGAGCACAAGGCGCATTGGAAAGAAGATGGTCATTACGTGGTGATGGTTACCAGCCATAATCACTGTCCTGCCCGAAATATTTACGTGGTTTTCCTTTCCTTCCGAATAAGGTAGGCGTTCTCTGATGGTTCTACGCCTTGTGCTTCTGCCCCAGGTGCCTTTTTTTTTTTTATTTCTCCCCCACTCTTCCTCCCAGCCAGCCCCATTTCAGCAATGCTGTCACTCCTCTTTGGACTCACCAGCTGCTTATTTATTACACAGCCTTCAAAGAGGCTCCTCCTTCTGCTCACTCCCTCCACCTGCCCTAGCCCCAGCTAAAGGTAACCTCTGTTCATCTTTAGATTCTCAAGATCTGCCCCATAGCTTGTATTTCCTCCAAGAAACTTTCTGACTAGTGTAAGTTAGTTGCCCCAATAAGCTACTAAACCCTCTCCAGGATAATTACTTTTGTTTATTTCCTCAAATAGATTGTAACCTCTGCGAAACCCAAGACCATGAGTTTTTCCATATATATTTGAATATCTGTTAGGTGGCAGTCACTTTCCTTAGCATTTTTATATTACCATTGAATCATCACTGCCAAGTCAAGGGCCTGGAATATAGTAAGTCCTTAGTACACCATATTCTTGTATTCAGAATTCAATGTGCAAGACAAATGACTACTACTTACTTATTATTTTATGCAGTAGGCATTGGTATATTGACACTCAGAGCAATATCACACCTATGCAATACTCAAGAAAAAAGCAGTTCTGTCTTTCTATGAAATAGTTTTACTATGAAGTAAGTTTTAGTTTGCCTAAAAAAAAAAATTACCTTCTCCATCAACATGTCAATGGTCTAATATTTCACTGTTAGAATGCATACATTGAACATAAACTTTTAAATAAACTGTCACACTTTAAAGTGAAAATGTTAATGGACTTAATGTTTTGCACCTGGAAATAGCATGCAAATTCATAAAAATGAATCTTGCCTGTTGTGTATGGAAAATTCCATTTCTAAAAGTATACACATTGACATGGTACAAATTACGTGAGCATGAAAGAAAACATATGTGTTGATTTTATGCCTATCAAAAAAATTGGAAAATGTACATTAGATTGTTTTATGACTTATTAGAACTGGAAACTTATTTTAATAAAATCAAGAAGCAAAAAGAGTTTCCATAGAATCATGGATGTGAAAATCACCACCTGGGGTCATCAAAATCATGACCTGACCTCAAGCAATGGGTTTAATGTCCCAATTCTAATGAAGGTACACAATTCTTACAGATCTTTTAAGCCCTGTTAAACATTTTTAAAGGAACTATGGAAAACAATGATTTTAAATTTTGAATGGGATAGGTTTAAATTGTATTTACTTTGAATAATAATGTTGCTACAAGGGAAAAATCAAGCTTCACTTCATTCTGCTAATTCATGACCAGAGAATAGAAAGACTGAGCTGTTATTCCAACTTTACCTGGCAAGCTCAAGGGGTCCTTCCAGACCACTCTTCCATACTTTCTGATCCAGACTGTCTCACCTCCTTTCCTGCCTGTTGATCTAGTTCTGAATCTCAACTCTGTTTCTACTCTGGATGTGTATAGCCTTTTGTATTCTAAAATGTGCTTATCACCTCAGGAACAAACAAGTCTGACATTCAAGGCATTAACTTTAACCTTAAGTGGTATCCTCCAATCCAATACGCTGTTACCAAGTAATGACAGAATCATCTTCCCTTCACTGAGCTATTCATGTTATTGAATCAATCAAACAATCAAACAAAAAATAAAACTTTGATGTGCTTCATTATTTATATAAATTTCACTAAAAATAAAATATTTTGTGAAAGCAATAGCATATGTAAATTCAGCAAGAACTTAGGTCTTAGATCTCAGAAATGAGTACAAAACACACATGTCAGTAGTCTCCCCATTCTCAATATTGAAAAATGTTAACAGCATCAAACACTTTTATGCATGGTAATTTTCTTTTTTGGCCTTAAAATAAGTGCCATAGATTCTCATGGCAACTTGCCCCTCAGTTCTGGAACCAGTTATTTCCTACCAAACAACACAGTCCCTCTGCTTTCTAAAGTAGTCCTTTGTTTTGATTTTAAGACGTCTGCCAATATCTTCTATTCTGAATCTTTAAAGGAAATGAATGAACACATGTTCTTTGGACAAACATATCAATCTAGTCTAAATTGCTGTTTTTTTTTCCCTCCCAATTAAAAGTTGTCCTTATACGTGAATCGTTTTCTCTATAGGTCAAATTACCTATCTACAGTACCTCTAATAGGATTTGTCTTCTCCCTTTACCTTCCCTTTTGTGTGGATCAGAGGAAATTGGCCTCTATTCCCTAAATAAAAAGGATGCCAGTGGAGGGAAGAAACTCAATGTCATGTTTGCACTGAGTCCCTCAAGCTTAGAGGATCTTCTGCCCACCCCACTTTGAATGCCTTACACCCTTATTTTCTATCTGCCTGGCTCCTGGCTCTATGACTTTTTTTTTTAAATAAGTACTGTCTTACTTTTATTAATGGATATATTGTTTTTTTTTAATTTTTTAAAATTATTTGTTCTTATCAGTTATACTTAAGAATGCTCTTTAATTCATTGTACACAAACAGAGCACAATTTTTCACTTCTCTGGTTATACACGAAGTAGGGTCACACCATTTGTGCATTCGTATGTGCACCTAGGATAATGTGAGGTGGATAGTATGAGCTCAGGTCTGGCCTCTGGAAACTCCAGATGTCCCATGTTGCTTTGATTCTTCCAGCTGAAGAATGACTCTTCTGACCTTGACCATTCTACCCTCACCATGTAGGACATCACTGGAGGTTCAGAATCTCTTTGCTTGTACAAATCTGAAGACAAAGCATGTCATAAAACGAATCTATAATGCCTTTTTTGACAAAGAGAGAGGTGTTTGTTTTCCATGTTGTTTTAACTGTGTCCCTAGACAACTCATAAGGTGACAGAGTAAAACGATGGCTAAGTATTTTTAATTCACAGAAAATAGCATATGCTCATTTAGCAGACTATTAGTTTTTTATTTTTTTTTTTTTTTGGGGGGGAGGTGATTACTATCTATATGGGCATTTCTGTGTAACAGAAAACTCCTGAAGCCGGGTGCGGTGGTGCACGCCTGTAATCCCAGCACTTTGGGAGGCTGAGTCAGGAGGATCGCGAGTTCAAAGCCAGCCTCAGCAATGGCGAGGCACTTAGCAACTCAGTGAGACCCTGTCTCTAATAAAATACAAAAAAGGGCTGGGGATGTGGCCCAGTGGTCTAGTGCCACTGAATTCAATACCCCCGGTACCAAAAAAAAAAAAAAAAAAAAAAAAAAAAGAAAAGAAAACTCCTGAAGAATGTGTGTGTATACACTTATATGCATACATATGTATGCATACATATGTAGTTATACTTTTTACTGTAGATTTGAAATTCCATATTTCCAATATAGATATAATTCAGATGTCTGCATATACAGTATTTATAAAATTGTGACATTATCAAAATAAATTAACAAATGTTATGTTTTCTCTTTCTCCCAAATATGTTTTCAAGGTTACTTGATTTGGTTTCCACTTCAGACCACAGATAGTAGTCTTCTTAAGTTGTAATAAGGGTGCCATATGATCTATAATTCCTTCCCATGCCCACACCTACTTCAGTAGTAGATTCAAATAAGAATGAAACAGCATTTTAATCACAAGGAGTGATTTTATTGTATTTATTTTATTTTATTTAAATCTGAAAAAGTAAATCCACTTTTTTTAAAATTTTAATTTAATTTGTTATACATGCTTTTGGAGTGCAATTCCTTTCATATTACATATAAAGAACACAGTTTTCCAAGTCATTGGTTTTACACAAAGTATTTTCATACCATTTGAGCTTTTATACATGCATTTAGTATATTGATATCCAACTCCTTCTGCCATTATTTCTGTCCCCTTGCCCCCACCTCTCCCCTCCTTCCCCTTTATTTTTAACATTCCTTCATTCCTCTCACTCCCCCACCCTTGCCACTATAATTCAGTATCATCATAGCAAAGGAATCACCTTTGGTTTTCTGGGATTGGCTGACTTCACTTGGCATTATTTTCTCCAACTCCATCCATTTACCTGCAAATGCCATGATTTTATTCTCTTTTAGTGCTGAGGAGTGTCCCATTGTGTATATACACCAAAGTTTACCTATCCATTCATCCACTGATGGGCATTGGGGTTGGTTCCACAATCTAGCTATTGTGAATTGTGCTGCTATAAACATTGATGTGGCTGTGTCTCTGTCGTAAGCTGTTTTTAAGTCCTTTGGTATAGTATAGTGGGATAGCTGGGTCAAATGGTGGTTCCATTCCAGGTTTTCCTAGGAATCTCCATACTGCTTTCCAGATTGGCTGCACCAATTTGCAGCCCCACCAGCAATGTAAGAGTGTGCTCTTTTCCCCACAACCTCGCCAGCATTTATTGTTGTTTGTGTTTTTGATAGCTGCCATACTGACTGGCATGAGATGAAATTTTAGTTTTGATTTGCATTTCTCTAATTGCTAGAGATGTTAAACATGTTTTCATATATTTGTTGATTGATTGTATATCATCTTCTGAGAAGTGTCTGTTCAGTTCCTTAGCCAATTTATTGATTGGGTTGTTTTTTTGGTATAAAGGTTTTTGAGCACTTTATATATCCTTGAAGTTAATGTTCTGTCTGATGTGCATGTGGTAAAGATTTGCTCCCATTCTGTAGGTTCTCTGTTCACCTCACTGATTGTTTCTTTTGCTGAGAAGAAGTTTTTTTAGTTTGAATCCATCCCATTTATTAATGCTTGGTTTTAGTTCTTGTGCTATAGGGGTCTTATTGAAGAAGTTGGGGCCTAATCCAACATGTTGGAGATTTGGGCCTACTTTTTCCTCTATTAGGTGTAAGGTCTTTGGTTTAATTCCTAGGTCCTTGATCCACTTTTAGTTGAGTTTTGTGCATGGAGAAAGTAAGTTCACTCTTAACACATGCTTTCTTTCAATCATAATTTTAATACCCAAACAATCTCACTATTTCCCATATCTTTTACATACAAAAACCTCAAGCAAGCTTTTATTTCCTTCCCTAAATACAATAAAACACACTTTTTATTATTTTTATTACTGGAACATTATTTCAAATACTTGCTACTGAACTCCATTCTGATTTTGTATGAAAAGAACATTCTGATTAAAGCCAGGAAAAGAAGAAATCTTAAGTATTGAAATAGCTCACTAGGAATTATCAAACACCAGTCTTACTAAACCTGCTTGGTAATTCAACATGAAAGGAATAGCACTTATCTTTCATCTATAAACTTCCTATTGCAGGAAAAGGTAGTTTAATCCATGTGAGTGTTGTCATGGAATAAAACATGATAATACCCCAGGAGACATGCTCTGTTCATGTGCTTCAATGCCTGGGGATGTGTCTTAGCTCTTCCCTTTCCCATCAGTGACTCTTGCCTTAGCATTTGCTTACTGAAGCCTCAAAAGTCTGTAATTATTGTACCTAATTGCAATGTTGTGGTAAGGTTGACATGAAAAAAAATATATAACTGTTAATATTTATATTCCTAAATTACTATTACAACACATATAGATTTATAATAATAGTTAAATGTTATAACATATTACAACATTATTATTATATGTTCAATATTGGAGCATTCAGTCAAACATGGCTATATAAGGTAAGACTAAATTAAATACTATAAATTAAATGCAGAACATTTGATACATGATGTTTTTAGATCAACTGTGTATCATTTTTTAATATTTTAACAGAGAATTTTTCTTTACTTCCCTTAAAGGTTTTATTAAACCAAATACAGGCATTTCAGTAGTTAAATTTATGTAAACCCATATATTTTACTTCGTTTTGCAGGTTTTGAATGTGTAAACCACATAGCAAAACACTAACTCAAGGTAACACCAATGGGAAATGCATAAGAGTTAACTTCCAGATATAACTACTTTACCCATTGTATCATACTTAGTGTCAAAATTTCAGAAGCTAGGCCAGGTCTATATTTTTCACCTTCAACTTTTAGCATTACTCAATCATAGTCACAGAGCAGAAGGATATTACTTTTTAAAAAATACCATGATTTTCTACCTTTTCTACATTAAGCATGTTTTTTAGGAGCCTTCGGTGTGGTTCTTCATGTAACATTCTGTACGGTGGAGTCCTCTATGGTGCATGTCCACCAGATTTTTCTTTCTACTCCCGCAATAGCCAAAGGCCCAGCCACCTCTTCCTGATCTCCTGAACAGTGCTGCCGCACATTTGCTGTGCCTCCCCTTAGGGTTCTGGGTGAGTTTCCCTAGTAGATAAGACCAGGAACAGAATCACACACACAAAACAAAGGACACATCATGCACAAACATGCATGAAAAAGACACATAATAATATAAAGAGCAGCACATGGAGGGCGGGTAATCAGAGTGAGCATGAGAATAAAATAGAATAAACAAATAGACAGAAAGTGATGTTCAGTAATCAACAACTGTGCCAAGAAATAACTTGACAGTATCACAGTACTACTAACTCAACCTGGGTTACCTAACAAAAGAATGAAGAGCAGAAAATAAAATAACAAAATAAAATAAAATAAAACAGAGAAGAGGGGATAAAAAAAGAGAAAAAATATTCCTCTTTCCTATCATCATTTATTAATATAACAATGCTTATGCCACATCCTTCTTTAATCATAACCATTCATAAATCAAGGAGCAATGAATGATAGAGCAGGAAGAGGAGAAGGAATGAGGTATCCGATGTTGTTAAAAAGAAAATAAGTAAAGAAATGGTGTTGGTCTAACACACAAAAGGTGGGGGGTGGATAATGAGAGACCATGATCTAAGCCTTTCCATATCCCTATTGGTAAAACATCTCATCCTGACTCAGCCTCGTGACTCAGGTTACCCTTTCCACTCATGTACAACTCATAAAAACTGTAGCTGATGCAATGCCAGGTAGGATGGTTTGGACGCCATCAAGTTATGATGGGGCAGAAGCAGCAGTCAGGCAGGTAAAGCAGAAGAATAACATCAGTGAATTTCAAATTATCCATGGAAAGAGGAATGGAATTACTGGGGTGATTCAGATTGACAGTGAGTGGAAGTTGGGCTGTGGGACTTGTGCTGGCCTTGTTCTTCCTTTGGTGGTGCCTTTATTTTCAAGATGAACTTCTTTTTATTTTTTCCCTTGATTTCTTTTTTTTTAATTCAAAGTTGTTGTATATATAACAGTAGCATGCATTATAATTCATAATACACATACAGAGCAGCTTTTTACATAACACTGTTTGTACACAAAGTATATTCATGTCTTCAATCATGCATTTAGGATGAACTTCTGGCAGAGTCAAAAACCCTGCAATCCCCACCCATGCATCCCAGTTGGGGTGTCAGAAAATAAATAACTAATACAAACAATCATGAGGTACTGAGCATGTGAAGGAAAAAAAAAAAGCATGAAAAATTGTTCCAGCCACATTGTATGAATCCCACCAATTTCACATTCATTTTGTTATATTTTACTGTACTATATTTATGTTTCAATATCCCTTATGTAGTAAAATTCTTTTGAGGGGAAGAAATGAAGTATATTATAACATTTTACATAGAGGTTAGGAAGGAATAGATGTTAAATGAATTGGGCTAACTCTGATAGTCTATTCAGGGCCTGGTGATCTCTTGAGAAACTGTCACCATCTGTGTCCCCTGGTGAACCTGTGGTTGGCCCCTTCTTTAAGATTTCTTTTTAATCTTATCCGAAATACTTACCACATCCTTTTCATAGATAAATGTGAATTTCAGTCTATCACTATTCTCACAATCTTAAAATCTCTGGGTATAAATTAATGAGATTTTAGTGAAATGGATCTAGGACTGGGAAATGATTTCTATGCCTTTCCAAATAAAGATTGCTTAAAAATTGGACATGAGTTTAGATAATTAATGTTGTGTTAGCTTAATCAAAGTGTCTTTCACATTCATTATTTGCTGATGATATCCAACTTTCTGAAAAGATTCACCTTTTTGACACCTGAAAGTATTCAAATGTAAGGCCAAAATTTGCTAAGTTGTAACAATAAGGTGATAATTGCTAAGTGTAAAACTACATCCAGAATGCATTGAGCAAAATACTAACACTTTGAGTGTGAACCGCGGGCTCAATTGAGTCTTGGATCTTATAATCTCCATCTGCTTAAATGACTTTTCATCTTCTGAATTTCTTTCAAAACTAGAAGACTCATTACATTAATTAATTTTGTATGTTACAGTGTTAGGTGCAGACCACACAAAAAATTTACTTCAGTAGCAAACCATTTTACTTTTATGTTGTGCTGGTAAAATTTGTTACAATAAATATATGTGATCCAGGGATACTATAGTTGCCAATTTAAGTCTCAATTGTAGCCGCTTTTTTCATTAGACCTGTACTTCTGACATCTGGCCATGCATTGAAATAGTTTTGAGAAGCTTTCTAAAGGCACCTGTAACAACTGAATAAGATTTTCTGGAGGTGAGACTTAAGTGTCAACATTTTTTGAAGCTCCTAAAGTGATACTATTGTGCAGCTAGTTTTGTATCAGACTTTAACACTACTCAAAAATGTTTTCTCTATATATTCTTGTACTCTTGCACCAAGAATTGTAGTGATCACCTAGCTGAATAAATCGTATTTCAACAAAGAAAACAATGGATTGCTTAAAGCATGAATGCCACCTCAAAACCAGGTGAGTATTTTCTTTCCTTTACTAAACTTAGACCTTGTAGTTTTCAATTACTGTAAACTAGCACTTGTTCTATGCAGTTTTATTTGTGAATATAAGAATGTGGCAGTTAGAAACTACTTTACCCTGATTTGTATCTTTTTTAACACAAAACAATTCACTAAATATTTAAACATCCTCATTTATTGAAACTTTTTTCTTCTAAACAAGTACAAGAACAAGTACCACAGTTGAATTAAAGAAACAGATTTCAATGTGTACAAATCAAATGAGGGGTATACCATACCATATTAACAAAATAAGAATTTAAAATGACAGGATCATTTCAATAGATGCAGAAAAAGCATTTAACAAAATTCAACAGCTATTCATGATAAAAAGTCTAAACAAAATAGTTATAGAAGGAACAACAGCACAATATAGGCCATTTATGAAACACCACAGCTAACATAGTAATTGATGGGAAATCAAAGCTTTTCTTCCAAGAGGCCCAATCTCACCACTTCTGCTCAAAGTAGTCCTAGCCAGAGCAATTAGGCAAAAGAAAGGAGCAAAAGATATCCAAATTGGAAAAGAAAAATTAACTATCCCTCTGTTTTTAGATGATCTGATATGTGGAAAACTCTAAGGACTCCAACAGAAGTTTGTTAGAAATAATAAACAAATTCTGTAAAGTACAGACTGCATATACACAAGAGTAGTATTTATTTGCAACAACAATTAGCTACCAAAAAAGTGGTTAACTAACACCTTTATTTAGAACATCAAAATTAATAAGATACTTAATAAAATTAACTTAGGAAGTGGAAGAATTGAACACTGATACCTACCTATAAGGGCTAATGAAAAAAAAAAAAAAGTGAAGACTATAAATAAAAGATATACCATGTATTGAAACAAGTAATATTGTTAAAATACCCATATTATGCAAAGCAATCTATGGATACAATATAATCCCTATCATAATTACAATAATATTTTTCCAATTTAAAAAAATAAAGTATGTATAGAACCATAAAAACACATGAATTATCAAAGCAAGGAAGAATGCTATAGCAATCAAAACAGTATGTTTTTGGGATAAAAACATGCAAATAGACCAATGAAACTGAACAGAGATCCCAGAATTAGACTCATACATGTATGGCCATGTAAGTGTCAACAGGAGTACTAGGAATTTGTGATTAGGAAGGGGAGGTCTCTATGACAAGTGATGTTGGAAAACTGGATGCCCATGTGCAAAAGAATAAATTGGACCCTTAATAACATCCTCAACCACCAACTCAACATGACTTAGATATAAGCACAGAGTCTGAAACCATATAATTGTGAGAAGAAAACAGTAAAAACTCATTGATTTTTTTGTCTTGACAGTGATTTTTTTAAAAAAATCAGACAATGAATAAGCACAGACAATGAATAAGCAAAAACAAAGCTGGAACAAGAGAAAACTACAGGGCTTATGCATGACAAAGGGAAAAGTGAGCAAAATGAAAACAGTCTCAGGGTGGGAAACACTGGAAAACCACATATCTGATAAAGAGTCAATATTCTAAAGAGATAAGGATCTCATGTAACTGAATGGCAAAAAACAAATTACTTAGTTCAAAAAAAAGAGCAAAAGACCTGAATATACTTTTTCCAAAGAAGACATACAAATAATCAACAGGTATACAAAACGTTGGAAAATATAAGTTCAACCTATACTGTTAGGAGGGCTACCATCCCAAAGACATATTCATAAATTTTAGTGTGGATGTGGAGAAAGGGAACCCTGGGTATACTATCAGTGGGAATGTTAATTGGTACAGCAATTATAAAAAATGATATGGGTTCCTGAAAAGAATTAAAAATATGATGACCATTTGATCCTGCAATTTCTCTTCAGCATATATATAGATCAAATAGATATCTTCATTCTAATATCATTGCAGAACTGTTCACAAGTTCAATGTTTACTGTGGATGAATACAGTATAATAAATTTATAATATACTTAATACTTATTAAATATTATATATTTTGTATAAACAATGGAATAGTATTAAGACTTTTAAAAATATATCTTGTCATATGCAAAAACATAGATGAATCTAAAGGACAATATGCTAAGTGAAATAAACACACAATGATAAATAATGCACAATCTCATTCATATGTAGGTGCCACAACCTGCACAGCCGAACCCTAGAAACCAGCTAGGGGCAATGGGGGGTTAAGAAAGATACACAAGCTTTATAGAAAGAAGCTGGGACCAGGTGGGATACCAACCTCTGATGGAAGAACAGTGACCCAAAGCCAGCACAACACGTTTATTATATAGGTTTTACCACCAAAATGTTATTTGTTGGAAAGTTTCTGCAAAGCAAGCAGGCTTGAAGGTTGCATTGTTTGCAATATATTATGGGTATCTTGTTATGCTTAGAATTGTCTATCACTGAAAGCCAGTGTCTGAGCTCAAGGTCAAGACTAATATTGTTCCATGCCTTTGCACAGAAATTTCTCAGCAGGGCATTACCATAGCTCCTGGGCAATCTTTTTTTTTTTTTTTTTTTTTTTTTTTTTTGGTACCAGGGATTGAACTCAGGGGCATGCATCCACTGGGCCACATCCCCAGCCCTTTTTTGTATTTTATTAGAGACAGGGTCTCACTGAGTTGCTAAGTGCCTCGCCATTGCTGAGGCTGGCTTTGAACTCGGGATCCTCCTGCCTCAGCCTCCCAAGTGCTGGGATCACAGGCCTGCGCCACTGCGCCAAGCTTTCCTGGGCAATCTTGTCATGCACCTTTGCACAGAAAGTTCCCAGGGCAAAGCACAGCCACAGCTCCGAAGCAGTCAAAGACCATGGTACAAGTCACCATTCCCCACATGTAGGATCTAAAAATGTCCAGTGCATAGAAGCAGAGAACAGAATGCTTTTTTACCAGGGAATATGTGGAGGGAATTAGGAAGATTTTAGTCAAAGGGTACAAAGATACAATTACATAGGATGAAAAAGTTCTAGAGATCTAGTGTACTGCCTAATAACTACAGCTAAGCACTGTATTGCATATTGGAATTTGAGTAGATCTACATGTTCTTAAAACACACACGTAAAGATAAACCATGAGAAGAGAAGGTGATGTTCATTAGTTTATCAAAGCATCACGTTGTACACTTTAAACATAAAATTTTTAATGAAAAGTTAAAAAATATGTAATATATGAAAATATAAAATGAGCTTGAAATAACTAATATTAAATAATAGTTGAATTAAAAAAATCAATGACAGGAAGTAACTGAAATTAAAAGAAAATACAATTAAGACTATCACAAATTAAGTGACTAAAAGGTTTTAAATTTTACAAATAAATTCTGTGAGGGTCACCTTACTTTTGCATTAATTAAGATGCAGTTACTATTCTGCATCAGGTGACAGCTGTCATTTCCATGATGTGGCCTATTATTGAGAATGAAAGAGATTGATAAAACCATCCATATTAAGAATGATTGATTTTCTTTCATACATGTTAGTAATTCCACCTTGCAAACTTTTTTTAAATGAAAAAAAAAAAAAGATGTGTATTGAATATTTAGAAAATTCCCTAGGTAGAAGGATGTTGGGAAAAATCCAAACAACCTCCAATAGGGGAAGATGGATTAATGCTTTGATTTATATCCCTTGAGATAATACTATATCCCTTGAAACACCATCTGTGGACACTGAAAAGCAACATGAAAACTGGTTATAGTTATCAATAAAACAATATATAATATTATTTGCAACAATGATTATAATTGTGTATAAAATACCTTGGTCATTTGAAGCTCACACATTAAAGTACCATGTTAGTACTGTGTGGTGATAATCCAGTTCACTTTTTCCTTTTTATTTTCCCTTTTTTATGTGATGTGATAATGGTTTACACAAGTTTAGATATTCATTGGCAAATATTTCATTCCATCCTTTAGCCTTTCTGACACGAGTTCTAAAGGTTGAATATTCATGTGTCTTTTTAATTTATATTATGTACATTCCTTTTTAGATGCAATAAACAGAATCTTGTGAGTTCAGCTTATGCCTATTTCTGTCTCTAACAATACTGCTTATTGTACTGTTGTATTTTTATTACACTGCTTTACTCACCATGTATACTGAAGTATTATTTTGATATTTTAATGTGGACATACCATGATTAAATTTTTCCATTTTAAATGTAACTCATAAACTCAGAAAACACTTTGATGAAATGGTAAGAACTATATATTCACTTTATAAAATATATATATGATTAAATGTTTTATGCTATATTCGCTAATGAAAAACAACTCACCCAAAAAGGAATTTTTTAATTTGATCATTTGTTCAATCAGAATCTGGATTTGCTCCTTTGGGCCCAAGAATACCTATTCTTTCTACAGTATAGAGGATTAATATCTCATTTTCATTTATTTAAAATCTGTTGACTTGTGGGAGTCAACAGAAACTTTGATTTTGGCAATTCTAATTAAACACTAATTGCAATTTGAAGAATTTGCTACTATAAAATTGAAAAGCTTAGCAATGAAACAGACATGATTTTCTTTGCTTCTCCATGATATGTGAAACTATGGAAATGTTGAATGCTATCTAAGGCAAAATCTCATTTCCACTGTGAATATTTTTATTCCCAACCATCAAAATCAGTGATGATATTTAATTAGAAAAGAACTGAAGAACTGACAACTGCAGTCAAATAATCCCTTTTAAGCTGATGGTGGTTTGGGTTAATCCTCTCTGGAGATAAATTAATTGGAGTAGAAGAAGTATAAAACACTGAAATATTTTTTGTGTTGAACATATATCTTGATGCATCCATTTTTAGGCTTCAAATATGAAATAATCCCCTATCTTTCTACATATGGAACCACAGTTCCCCTTCTGGAAAGTAACACACATTTCTTTAGCCAAATGAGTACCAGGATCAAGCCTGCCATTTATGCTTGGAAACATATGCTTCCCACAACAAAGGGCAGCAATATTGACACCCCCCACACACACATGCACTCACAAATACCCATTTATATATAGTATCCATACAGCCCACTCTCTTGGTCATAAGATGTTTCCTTCTATTCTTCACTCAAAAATTTTCCTCTCCTACCCTAAGCGAAATTATACAAATGACATTCCAAATACAGCATTGGTTTCAACATTCAAGATCCATAATTTCTGTATCAGATCTCAATGTGTCCTCTGTTGCTTAGGAGATCTATGTATTAAAAAGGAAAATAATTTACACCCACACCTACATACTCAATATACTGTAGGAAAAGTAGGACAATGAAAGTCAAATAAATTCTTCCATATATAAAGGGGAAATAGAAAACATAAATGAATTCTGACTTGGTAGATGTTACAGGGGCACTTACACTGTCCCTTGGAATATTTCTATATTTTGCCTGACTTATACTTCCTGAAAATAGTTGCCAAGTATGTAGGCAACTATTTTATTTTATTTTTTATTTATTATTATTGTTACTTTTTAAAGTGCTAAGGACAAATCCAGGACCACAAACATCATCATCATCATGTTATTATTATGGCTATGTCTTAAATGTTAATGGGGATTATTTCCTCCCTTGGTGTTGAAATAACAGTCAGCCAGCAACATTTTTTTGGGAAGTTTGGAGGAACAAAGTATTATTTCAGATCTTGAAAAATTAATCTCTTTCAGCCCAGGCTGGAAGCTCATTTGTCAGTATAACTTTCACAGAATCGTCTTCTATTTCATTTCAGTAACTTCTGTATGTCAATATTCACATCTTAAATTCCTTTGGATACATGACTCTGTCGCCAAGCTACTTTTAGTTACCTGAATTATGAGATGTTCTGGTAGAGGTACAAAGTCATTCTCTCCTCCCTGCACCATTTTGCTCAGTTTAAAGGATTTATAGGGAGCTGCTTTAATAGAGTTGGAGCCTTAATGTCATTTGTTAGACACACCATTGATTTGGTCTTTGCCACAAAGCTCAACTCTAAGTGACCTTTGTTATTGAAGGAATTCTTAGTTTTATATTTTCTCATTTGGAAATAAAAATCAGATGTGTCTTACAGCAGTGTAAACCACAGGATGTCTTAAATTATTGTATAATCTTACATATCTGTTTAAAAATTTGACAATTATCTTTAGTTCTTCTTTCTTTTGGGTGCTTGTAAAATGCACCAATAGCAAACAAGAAATATTAGATCACATCTTTACACCTAAAAGCCACCAGCTCATTCCATTCATCATCTGTCTTTCAAGATGTCAAAGGAAATTAAGGTACCAGAGGTTTCACCACTCCATAAAACAGGTCTCTATCATTCCAACCTCCAATATATTTTCTAACATCCTTCTTCTGGCACAAAACCCAATGCATGTATTTAGAGGTTGTTTTCTTATATTATTTTAATGACCATATGAGTCATATTCAACTAAGTGTTTCCCCCCCCCCCCAGCAATAACTCCAAAGTTTCAGTAACTAGTATCAGCAAATACTGACTTTTATTCATATGGATTCCATGGTAGGTCAGCAAAAGTGCTGCTTCAGGTCTTCTTTATCTTGGGATCTTTGGGGTGATAATAAACATGTTCTATTATGGGATATGCTTCTATGACATGAGACCTGGAAGAAAACACATGTGGGAAGAGAGACATGCTCAAGTCCCGTATTGGCTCTCAAGCTTCTGATGGCAACTGTAATGGTTAATTTGAATGATCAACTTGATTGGATTAAGAGATGCCAATGATTAAGAGGCTGTGTCAGATAGCATGTGTGAATGGCATGTGGGATAGCCAAGCATGGGCAGCACCATCCAATAGGATGATGGCATGGATGGAATAAAAGTTGGAAGCATAAGGAAGCAGCAGCAGATGCAAGCTCGATTCTTCTTGAACTGGTTCTTAATTGCTGCTGAGATCATTTGAGGATGTCAGACTCTTGCTTCTTCACTCTTCCAATGTGGACTCTGCCAGTGATTCTTTAGGGAGTTTCTAGAAGTCATCAGTCTCAGACTAGGGTAGCACCATTGATCCCTCTTGTTCTGGGGCTTCAGTCCTTTGGACTGTGCAGCTACTGGTTCTTCCAGCTCTCTAGTATGCAGGAGGCCACTGTGGACTATCCAGCTTCTGGTTGTGTAAGCCAACCTAATAAATCTCCTTTTCATAATTATACTTCCTGTTGATTCTGCTCCTCTAGAGAACCCTGACTACCATAGCAAGTGATGAGCTCTGCTTCTCCTCATGAGATATCAGTGAAGCAAGCACCATATGGCCACACCTGTCACTGATGCTGTGGGACACACAACTCTACATAAAGGAGCAAATTATATGCCCATCCTTGAGACATGGCTCATTTCTACATTATTCCATGATATTGTTGAATCAGATTTTGGGGACTAATATTTCATTAACTAATAAACCCTAGAATATATATTCATTTTCTTGCAAATAATTCAGTACCAAGTGGTTTCTTAAAGCTTATACTGACAAACACAAAGTTTTATTTACCACATCTGTCACCCAACAAACAAAACTATTACCAGAAATAATGGCTATAATCAAAGAAAAACCTAACTACATTCTCTTGAGACTACTGTTGTCTTCTTTGGACTTACTCTTCCAATATATATGAATATTAATAAATGGATGCATATTTTCATTAAAAAGAGACATATCAGGGACGAAGTGCCTGCCAACAAAACAACACTAGTAAGAGCAGAGGGTGGGTGTGAGCTTCACTGGTGGAATAAATCTGTTTTCATGAGATTTTACTAGAGAAATGCAGTTTGCTTGACTGAAATCAAACTGATTAAAAACTAAAGCACAAAATGTGTAATGTGTTCTGTTATTAATTCCCATGCAAGAATGATCAAGTTCCTTTTTTTTAAATTTCCAACTTTTTGGCACTGTCAACAGTCTTTCTAAGGAGGGAGCCAATGCTTTTCGCTTTTTGCCTCCCAAGTTGTCCAACAGGAGCAGATACAGTGACTGGAACACCATCTGACATTATCACAGCCCAGAGGGAACAGTCCCACAATCACAGTGACAGCGGAGACTGTGTTGCTGTGAAAACAAATTCTTTGTCTTTATAAGTGCAGCTGAAATTGCACCAGAGTCACAATCATGCTGTTAGACATCACCCTGATATGTCTGCCTTCCAGAACCATCTGAGATATTCCATAGCCCATTAACAAGTTGACCTCACATAGTAAAATGAGCCTCCTTCAAAACACCAGAGAGCAGTGCTAATATATATAATGTCTAATCACAAGTACTGTATTTCTCTGACATATGCTTAAATCTTAAATTTAAAACTCCAGGTTTTAGTAATACTGAGCCCATATTTAAACACACACACACACACACACACACACACACACACACACGTACACACACAAACAAGACCATGCTGAAACTTTGAAGTTAGAAACATACTATTAGCACCACATATATATGCACAATGGAATTTTACTCAGCAATAAAAGAAAATAAATTAATGGCATTTGCAGGTAAATGGATGAAGTTGGAAGACATAATGCTAAGTGAAGTTAGTCAGTCTCAAAAGTCCAAGTACCAAATGTTTTCTCTGATATAAGGAGGCTAGTTCATAGTATTGTTGGATGGGGGGGGGCGGTACATAGAAGGACTAGAGGAACACTAGAATGGTCAAAGGGAAGGAAGGGTAAGGGGGGGAGCAAGGGGGGAGGGAGGGGGAGAAAAGAAAAAAAAAAAAAAAAGAAAAGGTGGTTGAATGAGACGGATTTCATTTTCCTAAATGCATGATTGAAGACCTGAATTGTATGAATATACTTTGTATACAAACAGTTGTATGTAAAAAGATGCTAAATTCATGCACTATGAGTTGTACACATTAAAAATTATTAAAAAATATTAAAAAAGAAACATACTATTAGCACCACAAATGTATGTGTTGTAATCTTTCTTCTCTTTCCATATAATTTTAAAATTGACTTTAGTTATTAAAATATAAAGGTTTTTACCCTGATTAATGATGCGTTAATAAAGAATGAAATGCCTCATATATACTACAAAGTGCTGTTTGAAGCCATCCAGCACATGCTTATTTATAAAGTACCTCATCTTCTTTTTGGTTCAGTCCCAGTTTCAGTTCTTCTACTTGAAATCTGAGTCTCTTTGCTTCTGCCTCATTCTGATCCACTGGGCTGTTTGCAGGATTCAGTTCTGCCACCTTCGCCTGGTACTTTCTGCTTAGGTTTTGATAAGCATGTTGAAGGTCCAACAGTTCCTTTCAAGAGAAAGCAGGGATCCATTATTTGTAATCAACTCTGATGAAGTCTGAAGAAAGACAAGTTCTTCTGACCAAGCAGAAAAGTATTCTAGGAAAACTCAGAGGGGTTACCCCCTCTATCTCAAACTCTATCTTGCTGTAATTAATGTCTATTGTTGCTGTCTGCATTGGGGATGAACTCAGAGGTGCTCTACCATTAAGCCCACAACCCTGGCCCACATTTTTTTTTTTTTTTTTTTTTAGTTTCGAAAAATGATCTTGCTAAGTTGCCCAGGCTGGCCTTGAACTTGTGATTTATCTCAGCCTCCCAAGTCACTGGGATTACAAGTGTGCACCACTTTGCCCAGCTTGCAATTAAATACAATGATTAGCATATATCTGTAAGTGGAAAATGTATTCTTTTGTGTCTAAAATGGCTAAAATAAAATGCAGCTCTTTATTGTGTTAAATAAATGTTTCAATTCCCTCCTTATGCAGGAAAAGTTTTATTGTATCTTTCCCAAAGAAGAAAATCACATACCCAAAGTGAAGAGTAAAACATGGTAAAAATAAAAGCAAAAGAGCTCTTCAGCTAAAACATTAACAGAAGTATTGAAAGTTATCAGACTATATGCTGTTAACTGTGTTTCTGAGATAGAAGCTGCTGCAATCCTGTTGTCACCAGCCACCTCTCCAGAAACCAGGGAATCTGGGTCAGTGACCTGGAGAACATGGTAAAGAAGTAGATGAATCTATGATGACATAGCCGCTTGACCAATCAGTGTTGCTAAGATCAACACCAGGCACAACACACATTTACAGAATAGAGTAATTGGCCACAGATCATTAATAAGGGTTTCTATTTTCAGTGAAAATTCTCAGCATGACATTAACAGTATTGTCATTGTGGAATGCATCTTTCTTAAAGCTTTAAATAAAAAAATATCTGTACTTCCTCCTAATATTATAACATTGTAGGAAAACCCAATGATATTTCTTTAAATTTCTGGAAAACAGTCATCATAATTTATATATAAAAATCACAAAGAGTGGCATCAGTTTGAAATTTTCCTTTCCATTACTTAGAAAAACTAGGAAGACAGCTATAAATTAAAATTTTCTTCACATCTTTTATGAATTGTTATCCTGATAGTGATGAATCAGAAATTCAAAAGTAAAAAAGATTTAAAAAAATCACAATTATATAATTTGTGCACAGTAAATAAATTATTTTTATACAGAAAATGTACACAAGACCAATTCCTTACAATACAAAGAGTTTTATCAAGTTTATAAAATTTAACTGGATATAAAATGTGAAAAGACAAAATTTACGGGAAATAAAATAGAATATCTCCTAAACTTTGAAAGATTTTCATCTTCATTAAACTAAGGGAACAATTATTACAAATGTACATAACATTTTGACATGTCAGAAATACAGGAATGGAAATTAAGTTGGTGATGGGTAAGAGGGACCTGCAACACATTACTATGAGGCTATTTATGAAGAGAGTACTCATATGTAGTTGGAAAAAAATAACACTCAAATAAAAGATTCTACATGAATATGTACTCATGTCTTAAGAGACCCCTTAGCATAAAAAAAAAAAAAAAAAAAAAAAAAAAAAAAAACATTCAGTATGGAGATCTATCAGTTCTAGCTGTATAGAAGTACTGTGTTCACATAAGAATAATCACAAATTTAAACTTTGAAGTTTTAGACATAATATCACAGGTTTTCAGATTGCAGAAATAGAGTCAGAAGTAAGAGTATGCACTAGAACAAGGCCATTCTCTTACGAATATCCCAACATAATGACTTATTGACTTAATTATCATCCTACTTTAAAATATCACTTTACTCTCTATTATAACTATATGCTTCTGATATTACAAACTGAAATGAGTGGGGGGAAATGGGGAAAAGTATAGGAAATGCATTTGATGAATTTGCTGGAGAGCAGTGAGTCTTGATGTGTGTGAGAGAGGGAGGGAGAGGTGGGAGAGGCGGCCCTGTGTGTGAGAGAGGGAGGGAGAGGTGGGAAAGGCGGCCCTTGGGTATGAGCCATGAATCTAGACATGTGTCAATAATGCTCTGTCACCAGTGGAGCTTATGAAGAGCAGCGAGCCTGAGCAAGCTGTGCTAGGTCAGAACAGATACAGCTCTAACCTCTCCATCTCTCGCCCTGGGGAGATTTAAGTCATCTGTGAGGGTGAAGATTTTCTTCTAGTATATCATATGTAAATAAGTAGTAGTGCCCATCTCTAAGGGACATTGTGCTATGTAAAAGTGTGATGTTTTTAGATGATTGGCAGAGCACCCAGTACAAAATGGCATATACATAGTGCTTTCTGCAGATATATTTGTCTTTTTCTATGTACCTAGTTATTGTTATCATTACCAAAATAATGAACTATGCTCACTTTGTTCTGATCATTGGCTGCACCCTCCCTTTGTAAGGGTTCATAGAGAAACTTACTTAATGGAGATTCAATATGCATGCTGTTTGTTGAGTGAACAGGATGTCATCCTGTGCCTGCCTTCTTTCACCATTTCCAGAGTGCATGTACTATATCAAGAGGAAAGAAACAAATTTTCTCCCACCAACCTCCAACAAGTCAATTGAAAACACATCTCAGTCTATACATCATTCAGATACACTGCTAGATGCTGGCAGTCACTGTGAACCAAGTAATCTCTGTTTCTACCATCATAGACCAAATTGTAGATGTACACAACTGAATAAGAAAGAGGTTCAGTGTGGACAGTTCCAGGTGTGTGTGATAGGTGCACATTTGAAGGCAACCCAAGAGAGACATGAATGGCGTGTGGAATCATAAAGCCTATCCTGGAACTTGCATCTTAAAAACAGAAAGCTCTTTTAATTCCATGCTCCATTCAAGCTGAAGCCCATATTTGTTTAATGAGCTTTAGAAAGTTGAACAAACCAACTGAATGAATGAATGAAGAAGGGAAGAATTGGAGCTAGCCAGGCTTCGGGTATCAGAGGGAGCCTGCCAATGAAGGTGATCAGCAGCAAGCCATGGGGAGGGAGCACATTGGGTATTCTTCAGTCAAAGCAGAGTTAGATCTGCATTAAAGTAAAATAGGCAGGTAAGATATGAGACCAGATGGAGCAAAGAATACCTAAGGCATGTTAAAAAAATTGACTACAAAGTCCTTATGAAATAAATAATCAGGAAAGACTGGCATTCTGTAAAACTGCACCATTGGCCCCATGTCCAGAGATTTTGCCCTGCTGGGTGGAAGGTGACACAGGAATCATTACCTATTAAAAACTCCCCAGATGATGCTACCATTGCAGCCAAAGTTGAATACCGAACTGAAAAGAAATGGAGGGAGCAGGAATAGGCATGTGGGGTCCAATCAGAGCTTACTGAAATAACCCCAGGGTCCGCAGATCTCACTGTCAATACATTTCTTACTTGGATGGGCATAAGGATAGTGGCTGATAACTATTTATTATCTACAGGAATGAAACATAATCTAAGTGTTTGGGACTCTAGTCTATGCAATGAAATCCAAATGAGAAGCCCAAACTCTTTTCCCAAGCAATTCTGGATTACTTAAATTTCTGTCACTAATAATTATTCCCTTTCAGTCAGAGAACGAAATTAAGGAGGAAAGAAAAATAAAAAAAAAAAAACATCAAGATTTCCTCCTTGGCAAAAATAAAAGGCTTTGCATCAATACCAAATATACCTTGAAACATTACAGAGAAAATGATAGGGATTACTCAGCCAGATTTTATTTATTTTTACCTCATATTTATGTATTTGTTTCTATATGTGTACATCCTGAGTGTATCCCATACAAATCACATACATAGAGATAAATTAGCTCTTATTATGTAGGTCAAATAGAAATCATATTTTTACATTTCTCCTCTTTTAAAAGCTTGCATCAATCATCAATTACATCTACAAATAAAGCTCTGTAATAGTAAGCAGTATATTTTAATCTATTATAAAATATATTCTGATTCTGTAATATTTAAAGTTTTCTAAATAATTGAAAATGTAACTGTTAATCCTACAGCTAAACCTTGGTAAGAAATATAATTTGGTATCCAGGCAGTATTCTGTTGTCTCTAGAGAACAAATATTAAGTTAAAACATCAATGATTAGTCACCAAAATTGTAGATGAAATCACAAGTTCCTTTTCTATTTTGCAGGCCCCCATAAGTAAAGAAAGTGAGATGAGTGACTCATGCACAGTGGGGCGCACGTTCCTCCTGCATGGTTTTCCCTAGAGTCAGGAGCACTTAGCTGAGTAATGCTTCATACCCAAGCCTCGACCTTCTCTCTGCCCACTCTCAGTGCCCTGTAACTGCACAGAACTACATATGTTCCAAAAAGCATGTTTTTGTTATTCAAAATGCTTAATTTCATTTGATAAATCAGTCTTTTACAAGTTTCTGCTTAGAGTAAACTCTCCTAATAAATGAAAGAATGAATAAAGCTATTGTTTATGCTCATAATTCTAGAGAAATAAATAATTTAAATGAAATAAATGGACCTGTGTATTGCATTTTACAGAAGCAATATCCAAACAATTCCCCCTTGCATTTGTGTCTGAAAAAGAGCAGAATGGCCAAAGAGGACAATACGGAAGTGAGAAAGACAAACAGATATGACGCCAGGAGGAGTGTCATAAAATTGACAGGAAGCTATCCAGAGACCAAGATGAAGGTACACAAAGGAAGGAAAAGTAACTGAGGAAGAAAATCAATATTCCTCACAGTGAAAATATATTAATGAAAACATGGATAGAGAAACGGTGAGAAAGACATTCTTGAACACGGCTGAAGGAGAATGGAAATATCAGTGATATTACTGAGATGTATCACAGTAGATTTCATAGCAAGAAAACTATTCTAGGAAAATTCCAAGATTCATACAAAGAATTTGTGTTCTGAAATGTTCACTCAGCATTACTTCTAATGATAAACATTTGAAGTAGCCTATATGATTAGGCAAATATCAAGGAAATTAGTCCTTAGTGGAATAATATGTCTTGAAAATGCGTGAGAAGCATTTTGATGACAGGAGAACTGTTCCTCCTCCTGGATTCCTCTCCTCTAGATGTCTCCCACTCAGGAACAGTGAGAGCAGGCTTGTGAGCAGGGAGACTGATGGATGAACAGTATGGGGAGAAGGCAGGGACACATACCACCTGCCCACTGTGGCCTCGCACCCCACACAGCCCACTGAGGGAATGCAGAGGCTTTGAACCAGAGCAAAGGCTGAGACCTGTAACAAGTGGGACTAGAATCCATTACCATGGACATGATGAACTGCTAGCAGTGTCCAACAACAATTTGAAGGCGCTCTGTGATATTCCTAGATTTTAACCACAAACGAAGAAGAGCAGAACTTGTTCAAGGCAGAAGTATGAAAAATAAAAATTTCCACTGCATCTATCTCACTTACAATTGGTTCCATTAACCAAACATTTGAAAATGTAGACAATGCGTTCCCTATGGGGTTTATTATAAGGTGATTTGCATTTTACTTTGTAGTTAATCTTCATTTTTAAAGCATTATATGAGGAAACCAGTCCAAGATATTTTGGGCCAAGGATACCAGTCTGCAGGAGCCCTGTTTGGGGATTGACTTGAATTGCAGTTGACTATGAGCCGTGGAGATTTGGCCATTGTCGCCACCCGTAGTCTCACGGGATTTGTTGCGGGATCTCGAGTGACTTGGCCGAAATTGCCGATCGGGTCAGCGCCATTTTAGTGGTGTGTTTGGCGTGTGTTAGTTGTTGTTAGAACCAGAGAGAAAAGTTATCAGAATAAAAAGCTGTTTGTCTCCAGTTTGCTTCTGAAGTTCTTCCCGCGGCTCCGTTGCTCCAAGCGCTTCAGGCGGCTACACCAGTCTTTTCAAGGGCACCAATAATTTCAACTGATCCAGAAATGCACAGAAACATAAAAACTGAAGAATGTATGTTGTATCAGACACATACACATTTATTATTCAATTGTGAAAGAATACTTTCAGAGGAATGGAATAAGAGAGTATGAATTCCAAGAATTAAACAATGCTGGGTACTAAAGGTGAATAGTCAGCAAGCACAGTTAGCTGTGTGGCCTGAGAACCCAGATGGAAGCAGGTGAAGAGAGAAGGTTGACCGGGAAGAATAAGTACAGTATTGAAGGATGCAGGACGACTTGCTGAAGCATCGTCCAGTTCAAGACCTTACTACCATGAGCTGTCCGTGGAATGGAACACTGAACTTGTGGCATTAGTTATCTTTTGACACATACCTACAAACATCCTAGTAACACTTGCCACTCAACAAGTCCCAAGCAACCCAATTTTAATCTTTCCAAGAATAACCTCATAGTCCCAAAGATAGCATGGTACAATGACTCTTCCACATAAATAATGCTGGAACTTATTGGTGGATATTGGCATTTAGTTCCAAAATATCTTCAATGACATAATCATGAAAATGTACATTTACTTATATGATTGATTGGAGTGCTGTCTTCCTCATGTATTATATTTTCAAGTTTATGCATGTTGCTTTTGAGTAGTTCCTAACAGTGCCCCCTTCCATTCTTAAAAGTTTCTTAGTTTAGATGATAAGTAATATCTTTCTTTAATCATGAGTCATATCCAAATATTATCTACTCTATCAGCTTTAGTATTCTCTTCCCTCCATCAATTAATTTCTACTTTCCTCATGGGTTTTGCCATGCTTCCTCTACTTGTGATTTGAATACTCACCTTTGTCCCTGTGCTGTTTGGCCTCCTGCACATTTGCTCTCCAATCTGTCCCTCCCCTTTCCTCACTTGAACATAGTGGAAGGAAACCCATTTCCCAGGCCCCTTGCCAGCTGACTGCTAAAATTTTTCAGCCAGTGGGAGAACCTGGCAGAAGACTGGATGGCAGTAGTGGGAGACATGCAGAGTTCTGCTTTGCTATTCAAAGCTGCATCTGTCTGGCAATTTTCCATCTACTGTGGCTCTAACTTCTACCTGAGCACCATTTCCTCTAAGAAGAACACATCATCAGAAGTTCTAGTTCTTACCACATAGCTCCAGCTACCAGTTCTCTGAACACTGTCCATGCTGTTGGGTCTTTCCATCTGAGATGCTAACCTACCCTATTGCTACTAATCTACAGATTACCCCACAGCAATATATTTCTTAGTTTCTCAGTTCTTCAAATACTTGTGTTTGAATGCTTCAAATACTGGAGGCATTGCTAGAAACACTAGGCGGGCTTGTCCTGCAAGTCAACACTCCCAGACCCGCCTTCCAACTGCTCTCCCAGTAGTGTCTGGCAATTCAAATTTATGGACTGAATGTTTACACAAAGAATCTGCAAGTGTCAGGTGCCCAGAACTTGGACAGCTTAGCTTTGGTAAGAGGGCAGTCATGTGTTGGAATCATCGTGCAGTGACTCACAAGAAACAGGCTGTACACATTCTGTGGACCCATAGGTCACTAGACATCAGTCATGGCCTTAGGGCACTCACATTCTGTTAGAAGAGATAAATAAGATCATGTACATTAAATCAGAACCTGACGTGGCTCAGCAGTAGAGCACTTGCCTAGCATGCATGAGGCCCTGGGTTTGATCTCAGCACTGAAAACAAACAAAAAACCATGATGAGTACTAATGTTATCACTGGGAATGGTTGCTATAGATAAACAAATTATGGAAAGTCTTAACAACTATAATATCCTTGCTTTTTGTTTTAAAAATCAATGCTAAAAATAGTAATTAAAATGATTTAAATATCTTCTCACTCTACCCTATAAGTGTCTTTTACTTCACATGATCTTGTCACTTTAGTAATTAAAAGAGGCCTACAACTCAGGGAAAATAGTAAATCTCTAGGTGTATTTTTTAATTTTCTTTGATAGTTCTAAATATCCTATCCAATCTGCTACTGAAGACAGGGACACAGATATTGCTTTTACATTTTTTTTTATATATTTTGATGCTCTAATAAATAAAAATCCATCATTCAAACCACATATAGCATTATTTTCTGAAATTTCCTTTATTTACTTCAAATATGTCTTAAAGTATTCCATTGCACTATTATTGACAATAGTTAAGATACGGAGGCAAATTAGGTGTTCACCAGATGAATAGATAAAGACACAAATATAAGTAATGAAGTACTATTCAGCCTTAAAAAGGAGGAAATCCTACATGACAACATGGATAAACCTGGAAGACATAATGCTAAAGCCCGAGGAGACAAATACTGCATGGTCTCACTTATATGTGGAATTTTAAAAAGTTGAACTCACAGAAGATGCACTGAGCCTTCAAGACACATAAGATTTAACAGGGTTCAAACATCTCACATCAGACATTATACAAAACTTTCTAGGTTCTAAGTATCTCTTTTTCCTCTCTGTTTATATGGTATATAGTACCTATATATGCTTTTAAAATACTTCACTTGAATGTGCTGTTAATATAATTAATACTTATAATTTGTTTGAGAATTGAGTAAATATATTTATTCCATAATCTTAATGGAATTCTCATAAATTTTAAATTTTTAAATAAGTGAAATTCATTGGTACTTTTTAGACCACATATCTACAGATATGTCTGATACAACCACAGGAAAGAGTTCTTTCCATTGTGAAAGCAGCATATTGCTGTCCAAGGCTTGAGTGAAGCAAAAATAAAAGTAATTCTGTTTACAGGAAGGCATTTTTCTTCTAAGTTACTAATTTGGAAAATTTTCTTGAAAATGTTAGACATTTATTATCTTTGCAATTTATTTTATTTGATGAATTTGGTATTATTGCCCAGAATTGCTCTTTCTTTTGTTAAGCATACACTTGTATTTATTCTTTTGTCAATAATTGTACATGATCAGCTTTAGAACATTCCAAAATCAGATCGGAAAAACTGTCTAACATGTTATTAAATTAATTTTAACCTGTAAGAATGAGATGGAGTTAGTCTTAAAGCTAAACATATTCAATGACAGTTTTAAGTTTATTCATTCACAGAAATGTTATCTCTTAGTAAACATCTTGACATGTATCTTTAAATTGATATTCCCATAAATAAATTTAGTTTTTCATAGTTTTTAATTCAAATCATCAAATATTCTGTCAGAAAGTAGAAGAATATCATTTTATTGCTACATGTAGTTGAGGGGAAAAATTCAGTCTATTTTATCACAGGCTTGTAAAATAATAAGTTTAACACTTTCACTTGCGTTCTTATGCCCAGTCATATGCTCTATGAATTTTACAGGGTCAGTTCATACAAGGTGAGAAAACTATCCCTGTCATTGCATCAAACCACTTGGTCCATTAATATCTATTTTGGGTGCCAAGAGACATTTCCCCTGCAGGATGTCTACTCAAATTAACTGGTTACTTGCCAAATGTCCATTTTACTTTGGCAGATAGATAATGATTATTAAAGTGAGGAAATGATTTACTAATGTCTGAAAAACTTCATATATCCACTTAAATCACATAAAGTATACTCAAAGATAACTTAATCACCCCCAAGATTCCTCGTAAATCAATGTATACTTCCCATTTAAGAAAAAAAGTAAGCTACTGAAAATGGAAATTGAATAATATGAACACAATCACACCATGAGAGCACTGACTTTAAAACTGCATTTTTTTCTGGTACAAATTTGTGGTTTGTGATGCAAACTAGAAAAGATATGATTATGTTTAAAATGTTCTACCTACATAACGGTGTTATGTATAATTTTTGATAGAGAGTTAGATACATAAGAGGCCCATTACTTTATAAGGTTTGAAAATATGTTATTCAAATGTTGCTGCAATACTTCACTGGGTTCTAAAATGATTATCAAATACTTTTCGTTGGCTTATTCCTATGAAAACACTATTTTCATGGAAGAAGTTTAAAGTATATAATAAAAAATGATACATATTCTAATTACCTAAGTATATCAAACAAAGCAAATAAAGTAACAAAAATGGAAACTGTTTTCTAGTCATCAATTTAAAATTACAATATAGTCACCAAGTTACATTTTTAAAATTTATTTATTTTTCATATTTATTTATTGCTTTAGTTGTACACAATGCGTTTTATTTTTACGTGGTGCTGAGGATTGAACCCGGGCCGCGCACATGCTAGGCGAGCGCTCTGCCGCTGAGCCACAACCCCAGCCCCACCAAGTTACATTTTAAAAAGAAAAATATTTTAAAGCATACTATAAACTAAAAATTGCTATGTTCCTGGATAGGAGAATTAAAGAACATCTGCAGTCTTAAAGAAGGTCCTGCATTCTGAATGAGTGTGCCTTTCTCAGGTTTGCTACAGTTATATCATCTTTGAATTTTCTTGATTGACTACATTGGTTAAGATATAAAGAGCTCCTGGCCAAGGAGCCTTTGTCTGTTTTGTCCACTGATGTGCTCCAATACTTAGAACAGTTACCCCATAACAGGCCCTAAGCTAATATGTGAATGAATGAATGAATATATCATTCTTTGTTCAACAGAAAGCTCTTAATTTCTAAGAAGAAAGGGGTTTAAGACAAGGAATTAGGTGCCTATAACATGTTTATATTCTGGAGGAAAGAGTCTGACCCTGGGTCTGTACAAATGGAGCAGACTACTGCAGAACTCCCAGCAAGGGTCCTACTCCCTCCACCTGTCAGGAAGGCAGGGGAGGGCAGATATACCTGGGAATAGATATTTAGGACCTGAGATACAGAGTCCTGTTTCAGGTGCCCTCAATGAACTGGAGAGGTCAGGACATTCTGGGATGAAGTGCCATCTCAACTGTACCTTCTTGGTCATCGGGTTCCTGTGCAAACTCCCAGTGGGAGCAGTAGGGAAGAACCACAGGATAAAGGCTTCTTCCTCACTCCTGTCTTCAAAGTCTCAGAGAAGTATTTGTAGTTGATAAAGCATAACCAGTATTCTGACCTTATGCAGCTCACAAAATGTCCCCACTCCTCTATGGAGCTCAGAATGTCTTCTCAGGACATTCAGCCTCTAAATAATTCAACTACATGCAGTATTGGCTCACTGGGTTTTCATTTGCTCCTTTCTTCTATTTGTCTTAAGCCTTTGTTTCATACTAGTAAATGGACTTTTGGTCTCTATAAATAATTCAACCACGTACAGTCTGTACCTCAGATCCTTTATGCACAGTCTTATATGTTAGTTTTTGTTTTTGTTTTGTCATTCATATGTAGTTTGCCATCATAGAAACACATCACAACTGATTTAACCACATTATTGTTTATGAATTATGTACTGCTTCTAGATTTTGACTATTAAGAAAAATGCTGCTAACTTCCACAACTTTTAAAATAATCACTCGATGAGTAATTACTTTTCTAACACAGATATTTAAAATGATGATATTAATGTCTATTTTAAACGTGATATTGTATAAATATTTGTGGTTATATTTTGCTGTTAGCCTATATTAATTCTAATTGGAAAATTTTTTGAAATTTTATTTTGTAAAGGATTTAGGATTATGTGCTGATGATTGTTCTCTTTTTCCCATGTTTAATTCTTAGTATAAACATTTTTATACAATATATATCAATATACTTTAACACCTAAAGTCCTTTTATTCCTTTCTTTCATTTCTGATCTTCATTAATTTAATCTTAGATAAGAAATAATAGTTATTTTTAGAATAGTTTAACATATAGTATTTACATTTTTAAATGTTTGGCATACTTAATCTTTTGTTAGGAACAACATCGTTCTCTCTCTAGACAATATGCACAAAGGATATGAGTAATCATTAGGCTAATGTCATATTAAAAGAAGTTTCTAAAGAATTTATTAATCACTCAAAAAGGTTACCATCTCCCTGACTATGCAATAGGTGATCTGGTACCCCGGGATAACTGAAGAAGATTAGGATAATAGCAAAAGTATTAATACAAGCAAACATTTATCAAACATTTAGTTATGCAGTGGTATTGTATTTTGTACTTTTTAGTTTGACTCCAGGGATTGAAGTGTTAACTAAATGTTATGATTCTGGGTGTGGACTAGCTCAGTGGTGTCTATGGGAAGGGGATGAACCAGCAGGTCATCAGGCTTGGCTCTGCAGCTGTGACCCCTTTATGCCTGTGCGCCTGCAGGGTCATAGCTTTGGGATGTCTATGGGTGGTCTTGACAAAACAAAGATCAGCATACTACAAGACAGCTGGCTTTCCCTACTATCCAAAGGGCAAGATGCCCTTCCATTCTTCAAAGAATTTTCCTGCACTGTATTTTAACTTAAAGTAATTATATCTTCCTATATTTTAACCTAAATTAATTGCAATTTCCAAAGAGCCATAACTAATTATAACAAGGTCAAAAGAAAACATATTACCTTAATTCACTGGTTTATATGAAATCAAATCATAATTCTGTTTTTCAAAAAGCTACTAATTAAGGAGTTAATATCACAAAATGTGTCTTAAATACTCCCACATCCATCTAAATTTGGCCCTTAATATGATGACAAAATATATTTTAAACCTATCAAACTTAATATACATTAAATGAAAGAATGTTCAATTATATATGAAAGCAAATTAAGAATAAATTGATAAACCCTAAGCAAAAGAGTAGAAAACTGAATTTTGCAGTACACTAAATAAATAATAGAAAATGACAAAGGAGCATTTTTTGTGGGATGGCAGAATGTTTTGCTATTAGGAGGTTATTCATATAATTCAACCAATAAATTGCTAAATGGAAAGAGAAAATGGCCCTAAATCATTTCAATATAAACATAAGAACATTTGGAAAAATGTAAAATACATTTTAAAAAATAAAAGCTGAGTGAATCCCCAAGAGGAGGGAATTTCACATAGGCACAGTCTGAGACATACTGTCATCACTGCCACCTTTCATGGTACACATATGAACCCAGGAAGGAAAAAGAAAACCAGGGATGCCTATTTTATCATGGTTTTTAGTGCTGCTATTTAAATTTTGACCAAGGCAACATTTTACAATACTGAAAAATTACAAATAACTAAAAATGTAGGGACAGAATCATCATTCTTTATATACAAGAGTAAACAGGTTACCCCCCAAATTACAAATGGAAAATTTATGAGGAATCCCAGGATTAATCTGGTTATATATTATAATAAATATATGTGTGCATGTATACACACACACACACATATTTTTATATATATATATGTGATATATATATATATCAACAGAATTTCCTATATTCCAGAATCAACATAGTAGAACTATAATTGAATGATCCAATCAATATTAGCAAAAACACTATAAAATATTTAAGAATAACCTGAAGAGAAAATTCATACAATGTATATGAAGAAGTTTTCTAAGAGAATGCAACAATTAGAAAAATGAGAAAACACTACCTTTGATATATGCAGTGATTCATGATGTATAAAGCTAATCTCTAAATTCATTCACAAATTAAATATCACACAAATCAAATGGATCATAATGGGATTTTCTTTGGGAACATGGAACAACAATGTGGAAAGCCTTCTGCAAGTAAGGATGTAAGAAAGGAGCCAGGAATGTTTTGAAAAAAGAAACACACTGCTTTCTTCATTCTATGAAGTATAATATTTTAACAAAAATGTATTTAAAACCAGGGACATCATGAAAAAAAAAAACAGATGATTTTAAAACAAAGAAACCCCCCCAAAAATCTCAAGAATTAGAAGGATTTGTAAGTCAATTGGTCATTTCTAAGGAAAAGAAATTTATTCAATTTTAGAGACAAAGTTGACAACACAATAAAATAAATTAAAATGTGACCAAAGTTTTACCTAGTGATTGACCCAAAGTGAAAATCAGAAAAATGCAATGATAATATAAATACCATTTACTTACTGGGATTTCTTTAAATACATTATTTCTAAAACTTTATAATGTATTTTTTAGGAATACTTCATACAATCTGCAGTCTATATTTTTTTAAATTTATTCAAAGTTGTTGTATATATAACAGTAGCATGCATTACAACTCATAATACACATATAGAGCACCTTTTTACATATCACTGTTTTTATACAAAGTCTATTCATACTATTCGTGTCTTCAAACTTGCATTTAGGGTAATGGTATGTTTTTTGGTAGAGGAGTTTAGGTTATTATTGAGATATGATTTGTATTACCAGTCATTTTGGTTAATTTTTGATTTTCATTTGAATTAGTTTCTCTGTTGGTTGACTATTCCTTTAGTGTAGTTCTTCCTTTTGCTTGTTTTCATTTTTATTTTTCATTTCTTCTTCATGAAATATTTTGCTGAAAATGTTCAGTAGTGCAGGCTTTCTAATTGTGAATCCTTTAAACTTTTGTTTATTATGGAAGGTTTTTATTTCATTGTCAAATCTGAAGCATAATTTTGCTGGATACAGCATTCTTGCTTCATATCCATTTTCTTTCAGAGCTTTGTATATATTAGTCCAAGACCTCCAAGCTTTGAGCATCTGGGTTGAGAAATCAGCTGCTATCCATATTCCTTTCCCTCTAAATGTAATCCAATCTTTATCCCTGGCATCCTTTAAAATTCTATCCATATTCTGTATGTTTGGCATTTTCATAATAATGTGCATTAGTGTGGGTCTGTTATAGTTTTGTATATTTGGGATCCTGTAAGCCATCTGTATTTGATTTTCCATTTCATTCTTTAGGTGTGGGAAATTTTCTGATATTATTTCATTGAAAAGATTGTCCATTCCATTGGTTTGCCTATTAGTAAGCAGAATTAATATTGTTAAAATGGCCATACTTCCTAAAGTGCTATACAGATTTAATGAACTTCCTTTTAAAAATCCAATGACATTCTTCATCAAAATAGAAAAGTCTGTCAAGAAATTCATTTGGAAAAATAAGAGACCAGAATAGCCAAAGTAATCCTTAATAATAAAAGTGAAGCAGGAGGCATCACAATACCCAACCTTAAATTATACTACAGAGCCATAGTAACAAAATTATGCATGGTATTGGAACACACACACAAAAAGACATGTAGACCAATGGTACAGAACAGAAGACACAGAGACAAACCCACATAAGTACAGTTATCTCATACTAAACAAAGGTGCCAAAAACATACATTGGATAAAAGAGCCTCTTCAACAAATGGTGCTGGGAAAATTGGAAATCCGTATGTAGCAAAAAACTCAACTCAAAGTGGATCAACGACTCAGGCATTAGACTAGAGAACCTGTGCCTAATAGAAGAAAAAGTAGGCCCAAATCTCCAACATGTCAGCTGAGGAACTGACTTCCTTAACAAGACACCTAAAGCACAAGACGTAAAATCAAGAATCAACAAATGGGATGGAATCAAACTAAAAAATTCTTCACAGCATAGGAAACAACCAAAAATATGAAAAGAGAGCCTCCAGAATGGGAGAGAATCTTTGCCACCTGCACCTCAGATAGAGCATTAATCTCTCAGCATATACAACAAACTCAATAAACTTAACATCAAAAAAAAAAAAAAAAAAAAGAAAGAAATAATCCAATCAATAAATGGGCAAAAGAACTGAATAAGGCACTTCACAGAAGAATAAATGCAATCGGTCAACAAATATATGAAAAAAGTGTTCAACATCACTAGCTTTTAGAGAAATGCAAATCAGAACTACACTGAGTTTCCATCTCACCCCAGTCAGAATGGCAATTTTCAAGAATACAAGTAACAATAAATTCTGATGAGGATTCGGGGATAAGGGTATACTCATACATTGCTGGTAGGACTGCAAATTGGTGTAACCACTCTGGAAAGCAGTATGAGAGTCTTCAGAACACTTGGAATGGAACTACCCTTTGCAAGATATACTAGATAATTTCTGGGTTCAAGGGAAAGATAGAGTATCTGAATTTGTGAGAGAGGAAAATTAAAATAAGGAAAAAACTGAACATAAATCTGCAAAAGAACAGTACATGATAATTAGCTGCATAAGCAAGAGTAAGACAGGTAAATGGTACTAATTATACATAATGTGAAAATATTTTCACAAGCACATGTAGATGTACATACCAGAAAGAAATGGGAATATGGGGCTGGGGTTGTGGCTCAGTGGTAGAGCGCTCGCCTAGCACGTGCGCGGCCCGGGTTCGATCCTCGGCAAAACATAAAAATAAAAAGGCACTGTGTACAACTATAAATAAATAAATAGAAATGGGAATATAAAAAATTTGAGCTAGTCAAAATGAATTTGATTAAAAGCTCACTAAGAATAAATGTTAACATAGGTATTTAAGTATGATTCATTACTATTTCTAAGGGCAGTGTGCTATCTCTAAATGTTTTATTCCAAATACTTACTTTACATTGTTTGAATTGATTATTGCTATCTTGATTGTAACAAAATATTTGTTATCATATATATGTGCATTTGCTGCATATTAAAATCATATTTAATTTCTTATGCCTTGGGTCAAATTATGAAACTCATGTCATAGCAAAGTGTTATTCAGTATAACACCTAAAATCTAGGATGCAAACATTACTTTATATACTTACTACCAAAATTATCATATAATTATACATGTGAACATGTATCATATTTAATTTATTGCACTATTTCATCTTAGATTATAGTGTTGTTCAAAAGGTATTTATAAGGCATATTGCATTCAGAAAATAATTTCAGTACATTTATTAATTATTATGTGCTAGAGGATGTTCTGTTATTAACAAATATGAAATCATATAATCCTCAAACAACCCTGCTACTATTATATAATCATTTTACAGATGAAGAACTTTAACTAAAAATAAGTTAGATGTTCTCAAGGCTATGCTGCAAGTATGTGGGAAACATGGAATTAGAAACCAGGCAGAAGAACAATAAAGGTAATTAATACAACTGGATAAAGTAGACTTTACACAGGTAAGTTTAAGAATGGCATGTGAACAGGAACTTTTTGCACAAATCACTTTTCTACTTTGAATTGAAATAGATGAGTTTTTTTTTTTCGAATAAGATATGAGCAAATATTTTTAAATGAAGAATTATGTAAGATAAACACAGGGATATTTATGACCCCAAATTTATAAAAGTTCTTCTTTACATTTGATTTATTTCATCTAAAAAACCCTCTTGGCTATATTCTTCCCATATGCAATAAGTAATATCTAAAGAACTTTAAAGAGAAATAAGTATCCTTTAAGGACTTATTACTGATATTGTATCATTGTTTACTATTGGAACACAGGCAGTCTATGATTTTCATAGCAATAAATATGCTAACTATTTCTTATTTCTTAATATATTTTATGAAAAAGTCTAATTCTGACAGCTTAACATTAACCTAAATTTCTCATTTTCAAATTTAATAAGGAAAATAGCCATGGCTGATGGATTTACATGATGTAAGATTTGCTAAAATGTAATGAAATTATACATCATGGTGGTTTAATTTGCTCTTACAAGAAGAAAATGCTCATATGTAATCACAAAATATTTTTACTCTTAGGCAAGTAAATAATTTTAAAACTGTTCATAATTTGCTTTCTAATATTATCAATAATTATATACTTCTGAAATTATTGATTAAAAACAAGATGCTCATTTATCAAAAATGTTTTGTAATACAAATTGATAATGCAACAAAAAACATGATCATATCTTAAAATACTAAGAATATTTTTTGTCAACCTGTGAAGTTAGAGGAAGAAATAAGACCCTGAGAATAACAATGACTGAAGTAAATTTTGTGACAATGTTTTATCACCACATATGGTATGATAGTTATGATGTATTGTTTAATGAGTATTGCTTGTGCAACTGCTGTGTACCAGGCTTGTAGTAGTTATGAGAAAAATACAGTAATTGAGATCACAGAGCTAACAGTTGATTATAGGGAATCAGAAAAATAAAAAGCAAAATAGAGAGACAGTTACATGTTAAACCAGTTGTCCAGGTCAATTTCCTTCCATAAAACCTCCAGAACACTGGATCAACACAGCGTCCATTGGTAGGCACATAAGAATTAAGAAGAAACTGCAGACATGGGCAGGTGGAGATAAGCAAAGGCAGAGATGAGGCCCAAGTTGAATGGAGCCATTGGCCAACCAAAGAACTGTGTGGCCTTCTTCAGGGCCCTGGTACTGGGTTTGATCCAAGTAATGGAGGTGAAGATCAGGTGTTTGAATTAGATCTGGGACCCAATTTAGAGATGAATTTGTCCTAGTTTGTTACACCAGGATGGATGGACTTTTGTTTGTTTGTTTGTTTTTTGTTAAGTACAAGCAAATGAGCATGCTCTCTGGAGGTAGAAGTCCAAAGTTCAGGCCAATGGGTTTTCTACAAATCATGACAAAGTACAATAAGACACAATATGATGTCTTCAAATATGTAAAAATAAACAAATAAACAGATTTGCTATATTTTCCCAGCCCATAATTAATGTGTACTATGTGATGATTTGGGACCTATTTATACTGATACACAGAACATTATTCAGCCTTTAAAAAGAAAGAAAGTCTATCATTTCAGACAACATTGGTGGAACTGAAGATAATAGGCTATGTAAAATAAGTCAATTATAGAAGGACTAATGCTGTATGATTCCTCCTATATGAGATATCAAAAGTGTAAGAGGTATAGAAGTAAGCCATAGAAAGGTGGTTCCAAGGGATGAGTGAAGAGGTATGGAAAGCAGTTGTTCAATGGGTATGAGTTACAGTTATAAAAGGGAAGCAAATTCTAGAGATATGTTGTAACCAGTGCCTACAGCTAATGAGTTATCAAATATATATATAAAACTCATTAAGAAGGAAGATGTCCTGGTAAGTGACCTTATATCAAAAAAGAATGGGAGCACACACACATACAAAGAAAAAATGGTGATTGATGTATTTATTACCTAAATTATAGACACAAAAATATTAAAGTTGATTTTGAATTCTTGAGCTAACCAAATAAAGTGAAGGGTTATCTGGGATATCTCTGTAGTGTTCTTACACTTGCATGTGAATATTCAATCTCAAAATAAAAATTAAAATAATGTAAGTGTTGATTGTGAAGGTATTCTAGTGGTGCACCAGAAAAGCCCAGAGTTGCGTATAACAGTTGGAAAGCCACTACTCTCAGAACAACAGTGAATTTTTACTTAGAAATATGACATCATTTTAATGGCTAATTGATGATTTAGAGATAAAAGTTTTGTAGAAATAGAATATTAAAATATAGGTAATTAGGTTAATACAAGTTAGAAAATTATGACTCAAAATCAAAATTCAGATTAAAAAGAAGCAAGTTATTTTAGATTATATTTAACTGTGGAAATATGAGAAATTTTTCTGCACTAATGTGAATCAAAATAGTTATGAGCTGAAAGAACAAGCTCTATGTATAGACATTAATGGGTTATATACTTTTTAAATACTTGTATGTTAATTTACACAGGAACATATGAAATACAGAAGTTACTCATAATACTTATACATAAATCTTTCACTCAGAAATTACATATCTTTTCAACAAATTATATACTTCTTGACCTTATTCCACAATCTTACTAAAACTTAGTGCTCAGGTTTATAAATTTATCAATCAAAATTGCCCTTCAGCCAAGAAGAACCCAAAAAATTTCAACTTAAATGAGATTATAACTCACAGACACTTAGAGATATGGCATACATTTTGGAAAGATCTGACATAGATTTCAAAGAAGCCACCACTTAAAAAAAATACTCTAACAACCAACTAAAAATACATTTGAAACAAATAAGAGATACTCCTGACAAGAAGTAAAAATTCTCAAAAGGAAATAAAAGATACAACTAAGAACCAAACAGAAATTTTAAAAGTGAAAAGTATAACTAAACAAAAACATAATGGATAGGTTCAATAGCAAAACTGAGTAGACAAACAGAATATATGTTTACTTCAAGACCGAACCATAGAAATCACCCAATACGCGATTAAGGGAAAAGAGGATAGAGATAAACATAGCCTTTGTAATCTGTAGGATTAATATAAAAGTCTAGTGTTCATTCCATTGAATTTCTACAAGGAGAAAGAAGCTTCAGTTGGAAAAGTAGTAGAAGAAATTAACAGCAATAAATTTACAGATTCAGGAAGGTAAGCAAACAGAAAAAAGATAAATTCAAAGCAATTTTTGTTAAGACACATCTTTGTGAAACTCATGAAAAATAAAAACAAAAGAATCTCAAAAGTAGTCAGAAAACATAAACTCTTATCTATATAAAGGGATAAATTTTCAATTCCTCATAAGAAACCATGAGAGCCAAGGGGGATTTCTTAATGCTTTTCAATTTTTTTAATTAATTTATTTTTTATTTATAATAGTAGTATATATTACAATTCATAGTGCATATATATAGCATCTTTTTACATACAACTGTTTGTATACAAAGTATATTCTTACCATTCAGGTCTTCAATCATGCATTTAGGATAATGATATCCATCTCACTCATTCAACCACCTTTTTCTTTTTTTCTTTTTTTTTTTTTTTTTTTTTTTTTTTTTTTTTTTTGGTACCGGGGATTGAACTCAGGGGCACTCGACCACTGGGCCACATCCCCAGCCCTTTTTTGTATTTTATTAGAGACAGGGTCTCACTGAGTTGCTCAGTGCCTCGCCATTGCTGAGGCTGGCTTTGAACTCGTGATCCTCCTGCCTCAGCCTCCCAAGTGCTAGGATTACAGGCATGAGCCACCACGCCAGGCTAACCACCTTTTCTTTTCTTTTTCCCCCCTTCCTCCCCCATTACATCCTCCCTTCCCCTCCCTTCCCTTTGACCATTCTAGTGTTCCTTTAATGCTCCTATTTACCCCCATCCAACAACACAGTGAACTAGCCTCCTTATATCAGAGAAAACATTCAGTATTTGGATTTTTGAGATTGACTAATTTCACTTAGCATTATATTCTCCAACTTCATCCATTTACTTGCAAATGCCATTATTTTATTCTTTTTTATTGCTTAGTAAAATTCCATTTTGTATATACACCACATTTTCTTTATCCACTCATCTACTGAGGGACATATAGGTTGGTTCCACAACCTACCTATTGTGAATTGTGCTGCTATAAACATTGAAGTGGCTGTGTCACTGGAATATGCTGTTTTTAAGTCTATTGGGAATAGACCCAGGAGTGGGATGGCTGGGTCATAGGGTGGTTCCATTCCCAGTTTTCCAAGGAATCTCCATACTGCTTTCCATAATGGTTGCACCATTTTGCAGTCCCACCAGCAATGTATGAGTGTGCCTTTTTCCCCACATCCTCTCCAACATTTATTGTTGTTTGTGTTCTTGATAGCTGCTATTCTGACTGGAGTGAAATGAAATCTTAGAGTAGTTTTGATTTGCATTTCTCTAATTGCCAGCGATGTTGAGCATTTTTTCATGTATTTGTTGATTAATTGTGTATCTTCTTCTGAGAAGTGTCTTTTCAATTCCTTAGCCCATTTATTGATTGGGTTATTTGTTTTTTTGGTGTTAAGTTTTTTGAGTTCTTTATATATTCTAGAAAGTAGTGCTCTATCTGATGTGCATGTATTAAATATTTGTTCCCAATTAGTTGGCTCTCTATTCACCTCACTGTTTGTTTCTTTTGCTGAGAACAAGTGCTGTGGAGGGGGAGAAAAATAAAAAGAACTGTCAGAAATTCTATAGCAAGCAAAATTTTCTTTTACAATGAAAAAGGAAATGGCATGCTCAGATGAAGGAAAACTGAGAAAATTTGTGACCAGATAGATCAAAGTAAAAAAAAAAAAAAAAAAAATACTAAAGGAAGTTCCCAACAGAGAAAATAATGAATCCTGAAAAATCAAAGGGAGGTAAAGATGTGGGTAAATATCACAGATCCCTTCTCTTTTGGAGTTTTCCATATTATGTTTCATGAGTCAGCAGATGCCACAGCACTTCTGGTGTGGATCTCCATGTATATAGAGGAAATATTTAAAACAGTTGTATTATATAGGAGAAGAATAATAAGATATAAACAGAGGCTTTTATGCCATTTGAACTGGTCAAAAGGTAACACCAGTAAACTATGTTATTGTCTATAGAGTGATTTCATAAGATTATACCAAATTGTTCTTCAAATGAAGGAAGTTTCCATTTCACTACATTCTTATCACACCCATACTATTGAACTTTTTAATTTTCACAATCCAGTAAGTCAGAAGGTATTGCATAGTCATTTTAATATGCACAACCCAAATGACCAATGAAGTCAGGCATCTTTTCATGTGTTGATGAGCTATGGTTAATTTCCTCTGAGGCAGATGCCTGTTGATCATTCAACTGTATAAAACATGATAAAAAGGGTATTTCTGTATTACATGGATAATAGGAACATGCCAGTAGTTCTAGGATCTGAGAAATAACTTTGGAATTAAGAATTCATGTGAAGTTCATGTATTCCTGAATACCAAATCACCAGATCTCAAACCTAATTTCAGAGAGGCATCAAAATTTTCCTGATAAAAATAATGCTTATTTCAGGATACAGGATCCTGCTTGCTAATTGATTTCTAAATATCCTAATTATACTAAAACCTATCATTAATAATCCTGAAGATAATAAAGGAGCTAGAGTCTTGGAGTGGCGCTACCACCACAAGGACAGCAGGTATGAAGAATGGTCTGAGCATAACAATGAAAAGACATAGTTGGATCAGTTGTAAAATCATGTTCCAATTATATACTGTTTACATGAAATTCATCCTAAAATCATAGATTAAAACAGAAAAGATAGGGAAAGAATGTCAAGCAAACACTAAGCAAAAGATAACTGGGCTTAACTGTACTAATTCCATTGACATAACTGGCAATATTAAACAAAAGACAAAACTAAATTCAGAACCAAGATTCAACACAAAGTTGAGAAAAGAAAAGTATATAAAACTAGCACCAAAGTTGACAGTAAGCTTTCTATCCAAAGAATTAGAATTAAAAGAAGAGAGAGTACAAAATTTTAAATATACTTAGTAACCTCAGAGATCTTGATAAAGAGAAATCATATCCATAAAAAATTAAACTGATATTTTTGAAATTAGAATTTGGTCATTGAAAATAAAATGATGAGAGAGGTGAGCTGAGTAACAAATTTTTCACAGGGGAAGAGTGAATTGATCACATGTCAATCCAAGGTACTGTTCCAGAATGTACTGCAAATGATAACTTAATAGAAAGCATAAAATAAAATTATATTTAAAAGAAACAGAGGACATACCAAGAACTTCATCTGACTCATTAGGTTTCCAGCAGAAGATACTTTTGTGGTTACATAATACACAAAGCAATAGGGAAGAAATTTACAGAATTTAGGATAGGTATTACTTCTTGTTCAGAAAGAGCCCTGCAAGTACAAAATGGACATATCTGCCACAGCATATTTGAAAAAAAAAGTAGTTATTCAATAATACTCACGTGTTCTGGTTTGAAGGAGAAAAAGGAAGAAAATCACACACATTCATTGAGCCATACAGAACAGCACCATCCACACACTTTATCTGGGAGAATTGATAGTTTCATCAAAATAAGTACATATACACATACCCAAACACAGTCAGAAGTTAATCACTGGCTTCAAAGTTGTAGCCATTACACAAACACCATGATGAGAACCTGCAGTTAAGGTTGTCAGATATTACTGCACATCTGCTAGTTGTTGATTACAAAAACAATAATAATATTCTTTAAGTAGGAGCCCAGATGATCCCCAATATGACAAGTGAGCTAGAACAGATGGAGACAGGGAAAGGAGCACATGTGAAAGTTGCTGTTTTGATGAACAGGGAAGACATATGCTGATTACCTGGGGAAATGAAAGTACACCTTTAAACATTATCACTAAGTTTAAAGGCAATCATTTGTGGAATAAACACAGTACATTTTGCACATTTTGTTTCTATTTTTCCTCTCATTTTATCTAGCTGATTTGTAAGAATTTCCTACAAGAACGTTTTCTTACTGATTGAGATTTATAAATACCTCTCCAAATCCATAAATTGTCATATAACTTTGACTAAAATATCTTTGATCCAACATAAATTCTTAATTTTTATTCAAATGGGCCATTGTTTTTCATTTGATTTTTGGTTTTGAGTTTTAAGAGGTTCTTCTCCATTGCAAAAATTGAAGAGTTCTCTTAGATTTTCATAGCAGTATGGCTTTGCTATTCATATGTAGGCCCACAACAAATCTAGATTTTATCTTTACATATAGCATAACAAATTTAGCTCCAGCCATCCACTAAAGAATCTTTTCCTGTCCAGAGTGAATGGAATCTCGGTGGAATGGAATACAGTGTAACCAATGACTGTAGGGACAGATGAATGAAGGAGGGCATCAAGGAAGCAGAGCCTCAAAAATCAGGAAGGACTGTTTGATTCTTTGGTGTCATGGGAATAGGAATAATAAAGTGTCTTTGGTTCAGGAAAAACTGATTTAAAAAACCTGCTGAAGCCAATGTGCAGAAGCAAGGGAAGCAAGCCTGGAGACTGCCACAGTATATAGACCTAATGAGAATACAACAGCCATTTAAGTGATGGATACCAGACATATTACTGAGAGAAAAAAGAAATCAATATGACCTGAATTTTCCTTCCCTATTTACTTGACCCTAAGCTCTAGGAAAGCAATGGTGTTTGATTTCCTACTATGTAGACAGTGCCTAACCCAGGACAAAATGAGAGATGTTCAGTATCAAACAATGAATGGAAGAATAGAAGAATGAAATAATAATTATTAGCACATCAATTTCTGAATATAAGTAATGTTATAAAATGATAGTATAATAATTAGCAATATGTTCTGGGTCTGGAATGAAGGAGAACACTACCACAGTAAAAAACATGAATTCTCCAGATATAGAAATAAAGAGTAGATGTTGAACTGACATGCTAGTGAGTCACCCACTTACTAAGTGGATAGTTGAAGATCAAGGGATTAATTGAGTATAAGAGAACAGTACCAAATACGTAGATTTATAAGCTAGCCATGTAGAGTACAGAACTAAATTCAAAGGAGACTCTAGAAAATAAATGAAGCAAGGCTTTATTTGCTTTGCAAAATAAACCACGAAACTAAGAAAACATTGCTGCAACCTAATTATAGGAAAGCAAATAAAGAATGGAATCTATGTTAGAACACATTAGAAAATATCACAACTTTTAGGATGACATTTCTAAGTACCAATTTGGCTGCTCTTCGGAAAAGCAAGAACTAATTTTCTAGGATACATTAACAGCAAACATCTAGCGAAGGAAATGTTTATTATTTACGACACACATTATATGTACAAATAATATCAGCAGTAAAATTTTTGGACATGTTATATCTTATGAAATTTAAAAGTACAATAAATTTATAGAGTCCCTCAGAGGATGAATGTGCAAAGGCAAGTAAAATTCCATTAAAATCCATAGAGTAGTATGTGAGTTGACATCCAATTATACCTTTTGGAAAACTTACAATACCACAACATTTCTACAAAAGTGTTATTTTATAAGAGCATAACACCATGGGCACAGAATATTCATATGAAAATGCTACAATGCAATTTGTGGAATGAGAAAATGAAAGATGAATTTCAAAGCGTTCTTATTCATTCCAAATAACAATTTTGTTGGCAGAATAGCATGAATATTTTATACTTGCATTCTAACATTTTACAATAAATGATATTCTGAAAATTTTTCATGAATTTAATAACATAGTAAGAAAGTAATTTTCAGATGAATATTCACAAAACAATTTATTCTAAATCCATTTCAAATAAATTTAATGTTCTTATTAACAAAGGATGATGTGAACTTTTACAATTCCAAGTTTAAAATATTTTCATTGATTCTTATCTAGCTTTGATTGAAAATATAAGATCAAGTTATACTGTCTGTCACTATTTTTTTACATATAATTGAGAATGGTTTTATGCAAATAAAACAATTTTGAATGAAGAAAATCACTGTTTTCATACTTTAAGAATTCTGTGGAGAAAACAGAAATCACTCATCTGTACCAATTTATTGACTCTTGATTTTTCATTCTTATTAGTGCTTTGTAGTTTCACATAATTTGAGGGTTCATTATGACTTATTCATAAATGCATATAACAAAATGCATTCTCCATTTCAATCTCCAGGACTATCTCCTTCCTTCCCCTTGTCTCCCTTCTTTTACTCTATTGGTCTTTTTTTTTTTTTTAATTTCAGGCAGATTGCTTTATTTTAATATTTCAAACTATAAAATACAAATATGTATTATTTTCTTGATTTACTATTCTTATTTTGCTATATCAATTATGTAATTTTTAATATATTTTTATTTTTATTCTAATTTGTTATACATGCTTGCAGAGTGCAATTCATTTCATATTACATATAAAGAGCAAAATTTTTCAAGTTGCTGGTTTTATATAAACTATTTTCACAAAAATTGTGTCTTTATACATGTACTTATGTCTAACTCATTCTACCATTATTCCTATCCCCTTACCCCCTTGTTCTATTCAAAGTTCCTTCATTCCTCTCATCCCCCCTCCCTTGCCTTTATAAGTCAATATCTTCAAAACAAAGAGATCATTTGACCTTTGGTTTTTTGGGATTGGCTAACTTCACAGCATTATTTTCTCCAACTCTATCCATTACCTGAAAATGCCATGATTTTATTCTCTTTTAGTGCTGAGTAGTGTTCCATTGTACATATATACCAAAGTTTCCCCATCCATTCATCTGTTGATAGGCATCAGGGTTGGTTCCACAATCTAGCTATTGTGAATTGTGCTGCTATAAACATTGATGTGGCTGTGCCTCTGTAGTAAGCTGTTTTTAAGTCCTCTGGGTATAGTGGGATAGCTGGGTCAAATGGTGGTTCCATTCCAAGTTTTCCTAGGAATCTCCGTACTGCTTTCCAGATTGGCTGCACCATTTTGCAGTCCCACCAGCAATGTATCAGCGTGCCTTTCCCCCCACATCCTCACCAGCATTTATTGTTGCTTGTATTTTTGATAGATGCCATTCTGACCAGAGTAAGATGAAATCTTAGAGTAGTTTTGATTTGCATTTCTTAATTACTAGAGATGATGAACATTTTCTCATATATTTATTGGTTGATTGTATATCATCTTCTGAGAAGTGTCTGTTTAATTCCTTGGCCCATTTATAGATTGGGCTATTTTTTGTTTGTTTGTTTGTTTGTTTGTTTGGTGTTAAAGTACTTGAGAGCTTGATATAGCCTTAAGGTTACTGTTCTATTTGATGTGCTTGTGGTAAAGATTTGCTCCCATTCTTTAGGTTCTCTATCCACCTCACTGATTGTTTCTTTTGCCAAGAAGCTTTTTAGTTTGAATCCATCCCATTTATTAAATCTTGGTTTCAATTCTTGTGCTATAGGGGTCTTATTGAGGAAGTTGGGGCCTAATCCAACATGATGGAGATTTGGGCCTACTTTTTCTTCTATTAGGTGAAAGATCTCTGGTTTAATTGCACTTTGAGTTGAGATTTGTGCATGGTGACATATAGAGATTTAATTTCATTTTGTTACATAAGGATTTCCAGTTTTACCAACACCATTTTTTGAAGAGGCTATCTTTTCTCCAATGAAAGTTTTTGGCACCTTTGTCTAATATAAGCTAATTGTAGACTTGTGGGTTAGTCTCTGTGTCTTCTATTCTGTACCATTGGTCAACTGGTCTATTTTGGTGCCAATACCATGTTGATTTTGTTACTATTGCTTTGTAATACAATTTAAGGTCTGAAATAGTAATGCCACCAGCTTCATTCTTCTTGCTAAGAATTGCTTTGGCTATTCTGGGTCTCTTATTTTTCCAGATGAATTTCATGATTGCTTTTTCTATTTCTACAAGGAATGATATTGGGATTTGGATTGGGATTGCATTTAAACTGTATCATGCTTTTGGAAGAATGGTCATTTTGACAATATTAATTCTACATATCCATGAACAAGGTAGATGTTTCTATCTTCTAAGGTCTTATTTAATTTCTTTCTTTAGCATGCTGTAGTTTTCATTGTAGAAGTCTTTCACTTCTTTTGTTAAGTTGATTCCCAAGTTTTTTTTTTTTTTTTTTTTTTTTTTTTTTTTTTTTTTTTTTTGAGGCTATAGTAAAAGGGGTGGATTTCCTAGTTTCTCTTTCTGAGGATTTGTTACTGATGTACATAAATGCTTTTGATTTATGTGCATTGATTTTATATCCAGCTACTTTGCTGAATTCATTTATTAGTTCTAGAAGATTTCTGGTGCAATTTTTTGGATCTTTTATATATAGAATCATATCGTCGGCAATAGTGATAATTTGAGTTCTTCTTTTCCTATCTGTATCCCTTCAATTTCTTTCGTCTAATTGCTCTGGCTAGGGCTTCAATAACTATGTTAAATAGGAGTGGTGAAAGAGGGCATCCCTGTCTTGTTCCATTTTTTAGAGGGAATGCTTTAAATTTTTCTCCATTTAAGATGATGTTGATCTGGGGCTTAGCATAGATGGCCTTTATGATGTTGAGGTATGTTCCTGTATCCATAGTTTTTTCAGTGTTTTGAACATGAAGGGGTGCTGTATTTTGTCCAATGCTTTCTCTGTGTCTATTGACATGATCATGTGATTTTTATCTTTGAGTCTATTGATATGATGAATTACATTTTTTACTTCCTTATGTTGAACCAACCTTGCATCCCTGGAATGAACCCCACTTGACTGTGGTGCACTATCTTTTTGATATGTTTTTGTATTTGATTTGCCAGAATTTTATTGATAATTTTTGCATCTATAGTCATTAGAGATATTGGTCTGTAGTTTTCTTTCTTTGATGTGTCTCTGCCTGGTTTGGAATCAGGGTGATATTGGCCTCATAGAATGAGTCTGGAAGTGTTCCTTCCTTTTCTACTTCATGGAATAGTTTGAGAAGTATTGGTATTAGTTCTTCTTTAAAGGTCTTGTAGAACTCGGCTGTGTATCCATCCAGTCCTGGGCTTTTCTTGGTTGGTAGGTTATTGATAGCATTCTCTATTTATTTGCTTGAAATTGCTCTATTTAAATTGTGTATATCATCCTGATTTAGTTTGGGCATATAATATGTTTCTAGAAATATGTCGATGCCTTCAATATTTTCTATTTTATTGGAGTATAAATTTTCAAAATAATTTCTAATTATCTTCTGTATTTATGTAGTGTCCGTCATGATATTTCCTTTTTCATCATAGATATTGGCAATTTGAGTTTTCTCTCTCCTTTTCTTCATTAGCATAGCCGCTTGCTTGCCTGACCACTGCCTGCCTATGCCGCCATCAGGACTAGGAACAGCAGGTCCTGGCTGGAGGAAGGGCCTGGCCAGAGGAAGGGCCCCATCAATCACCTGCATGACCCCCACACAACCACACCACGACCTGGAGCACCAGCAGGCACCGGCCGGAGGAAGGGCCCATCAGCTTGCCTGCCCACCTACGCTGCCACCAGGACTAGGAACAGCAGGCCCCAGCTGGAAGAAGGGCCCAGCCTGAGGAAAGGCCCTGCTGCCTGCCTGCCTGACCTTCACCACCACATCTAGACTAGGAGAAGAACCAGGAGGAGGAGAGTAGGGATAGGAAAGCCAGACCACCCACTCCACCACACTGCGGCCAGGAAAAATCTGGAGAGAGAGGCCTGCCCCCCACCCACAACTCAGAGAGGCAACCCGTGCCTGTACAGAGAGACCCATCGCACCAGGGTTCCATGGCTACACAACCCAACATCAAGATGATTTATAGGCTTGAGGCTGCTACTGCCACAAAACTGAGTAGTGAGGCTACTCTCAAGGAACAACAAAAAGGTCCTGGTAAGACATGACTAAGGTCCCTGTGGACCAGGCTGTACCAGAGGGTGCTCTACTAGAGGTGCTACAAGTTATTGGTCTTTCTTCTACTAATATATTTTTAATTGGTGCGTTATAGTTCTTTGTAAATGTGGAATTCACTGTGATATAGTCATACAAGCACATAGCATATTTGTTAATTTCATTCCACGCTTCCTCCCATTTCTCATCACTCTCAGTCCCCTTCCTCTACTCTTTTCATGATATCTACCCCTTTTTATTGAATTCCTTAATTCTTTCTAGCTTCTGCATATGAGAGAAAAAAATTGACTCTTGACTGGTTTATTTCACCTACTATGATATTCTCCAATTCCATCCATCAAATGGCATAATTTCCTTCTTCTTTATGGGCTGAGTAAAAACTCCATTGTATATATACACCACAGTTAATTTTCTTCATCCATTCATCTACTGAGGAACCCCCTAGGCTGGTTACATAGCTTGGCTATTGCAAAAGGGGCTGCTATAAACATTAGTATGCATGTAGCACTATAGTATGCTGATTTTTGTTCTTCCGGGCTAGTACCAAGAAGTGGGATAGCTGTGTTGGGTGGTACCGTGGTTTCATTCCAAGTCTTTTGAAGAATCTCCATACTGGTTTCCAAAGTGACTGCAGTCCCCCTGACAATGCACAAATGTACCTTTTGCCCACATCCTCACCAGCAATTATTGTCATTTGTATTCTTGCTAATTGACATTCTAACTGGAGTGAGATGAAATCTCAGTGTAGTTTTGATTTGCATTTCCCTGATTGCTAAGGATGTTGCACACCTTTTTGTATAATTGTTGGCCATTTGTATGTCTTCTTCTGAGAAATGTTTATTTAGTTTATATTCCCATTTATTGATTGGTGTGTGTGTGTGTGTGTGTGTGTGTGTGTGTGTGTGTGTGTGTGTGAATACATATATCAATATATATGGTGTTAAATTGTTTGAATTTTTATGTTCTGGATATTACTCCTCTGTTATAAGAATAGCTGGAAAAGATTTTTCCCCATTTTGTATGCTCTCTCTTCATGCTTGTAATTATTTCCTTTGCTATGCAGAAGCTTTTTAATTTGAAGCCATTCCACTTAATGATTCTTGGTTTTATTTCTCGAGATTTAGGAGTCTTATAAAGTAAGTTGGTATGCCAATTTATTTAATCAATCCTTTTGAATTAACATATTAGAATAGTTTTTATTTTTGTAACATCAATAATGTAATATGTTTATTTTCTAATATTTCAAACCCAAGTTAAGATTTTGTATCTTAAAATACAATGGGATGTTTGTTCTAGTATGACTCATTTCAGCGAGGTTAAGTTTACAATGGGTCATGAAGCTTGTCTCTACTGATGGACAACACAGTTCTGTGCTCCTATTATCTCACGTGACAAGGGCCAAAGCTGAGGTGAAATCCCAAAAAGAGATGATTCTGCCAAGATCCTGGGAAGTAATAATCCTCAGTACTAGAGGACATAACAACCTAATTAAAATTCACTCCAAAAATGTCTCAAGAATTCAATGAGATGTATGCAAATATTTCTCATTTACATAATTTTTTTTTAAATTTTAAAACCTAAGTAATTAAATAAAGGTCTGTTATTTAACATATTCAACTATATACTACTGGGGGCATGGATAGAGTAGAAGGTATTAGTTCCCTGCATAACTAACAAACTGGAATTCACACAGCCAATATGGGACACTTATGCTAAAAGCCCATTGCAAAAAATGGATTAGAACTAATAATGCATAATAAAAATGTATGACTAGATGTTTTTATTTTAGTAATATAAAAAACAGACTGAGTCCAGAATCTAGGAATATTTGCATTGAGTTAGACACCATTCCCCCTCTATTCTTGACATGCTCCAGCTTCTCAAGTAGCTAAGAGACCTTTCCAGATGCAGAATTACATTTCTAAAATAATAGAACACTGGGAAATGTTAAATGTATCCACTCCATTATACAATACCTCTAATTTATTGAATATTATATGTCTAGAGTAATAAATTTCCATTTTCAAGTGGAAGACAATAATTCTAACCTACCAATGGAAGGACAGAGCAAGGTTATAAAAACAGCATGTTTAGAGGACAGAGGAGTTCTCATAGGTTGAGAATTACAAATAAAGTAGCAGCCTAAACGACAGGAAGACCAGACTATACCCTGAATGGCAGTTAGTGTTTACCTTCAGTATGCTCAGAGGCATTGAGGGTCCATGGACAAATTCTTCCAAGTTATGTAAAATACAAAACAAAGAAGGAAAACCAGTAAATAATGTTTGAATGGTGCTACTCACAGCATGGAGAGGATAGAGTGGAACCCAGTCAGGGGAGAGAATGAAAACTTGTAGAAACAGAGAGGAACAAAACAGAAAGATATTCTTCAATATTATAAAAATAATGAGAGCATTTAATGATATTCCAATTAACTGAAATACCTCCCACTGACTTTCCCCAGGAGCTTCACAATGTGAAGCAGGCCATCAGATGCATTCTTCTCTGTATTTACAGGTTTTCTTGTCTCCCTGCCTTGAGGAATACCTCTACCTACCATTGCCTATCCACAGTATTCCTGTGTAGTAAACACATTTTAAAATATCGTTGATTTTAAGGAACTAGTAAAGTAGCAACATGTGCCCTACCCCATTTTGTCCCATTGTCCCAAAAGTGGAACACCTACCAAAATTTAAATTGAGCAACAAATATAGAAATTATGGTACCTTTTCAATAATATTTGAATATTTATTATTCTTGCAGAATTGAAAACTTGGGACATAATGGGTTAAAAACGAGTCTCAAAGTCAATCTTTTCAATGCACACAGGTAGTGTTTCTGACTCCAAGGGCAAAGCCTTGTGCTAAGGGCTCTGCATTTTTTAGGGGGAAGGACACAAACATATTACATTTTGGTTTGTCTTTGCAGGACCTGTCTCATGGTATGTTAGCCTAAGCTGATCTCAAGAAGATTCTGGAAGTGTTCTTTGACACAATAAAGATGTCTTCATAGTGTTCAAAAAGAAGATATAGAAAATTTGATCTTAATATTAAAGCCTTCACATATAAATTATGAAACCTTTCTTTTATCAGCAACCTTGGAGATGCTGAATTTTAGCAAGTGGTTACCACAGGAAGCCAGATGGTAACAGAAGCATAAAAATGCTGAAGAAATTTAAATTTCTCATTTCCTTAATCATGAGTGAATTTCAGTAACTTATATATCATGCTAATGGAAATAGCTCATATTGTTATCTATACCTTCTTTCCTCCCACTGTGCAGATTTTATGACTGATTTTAGTTGGAAATTTTAAATTCAAATTATTAGTTTTCCACTACATTAGTAATGTTTGTACAGATGTCTAATGTCTCCAAAAATCTCAAGTTTTTTCTTGATAAATCATATTATTTGTAATAGCTCAACAGGGTTATCATAGATTCATAACAATTAAATTATGTAGCATATGTGAAGTGTCTCACATGGAATATAGAATAGAGTAAAAAGCTGATTTTTCCTATTCTTTCTTCCTTCTTCCACTTCAACATTATCTCTACATTATCAGAAGGTAAATTATACCTATATTATAGCATTCATGTCTATGATAGGCATAAATATTTGTATTTCACCCATTTTTAAGCTAAGTGTAAATATAAATGCAAATCCTACTTTGATGCAATCAGATTTGATTAGCCATCATTATCGTTTGATAGTTTTCACTCAAGTGAAAAAGAGGGAAATGGAACCACTATTGTTGTTCTATTCTTTGTTTTAACAGCTGGCAAGATACATCCACAGATTAACATTTCCTGTGGAAGTTGTATCATTGTTACAAGTCAGCATATCTATGTAGACTCTGTGTCACTTATGTTAGAGTACTCCAGGGTTATAATGCTTTCATACTGAAAAGTACATAAGGAGCTGCAAATATTCCAGTCAGGAACTACAATCATGAGGGAATGCAATTAAAAGTCAGACATCAAAGAAAGAAGCAATTCAATGAAATCACTTAAGCATTTTAATGCCATGTAAATAGATTCAAATAATGATCCAAAAGTCATAAAATAATTCTAAAAGTCAGTTGTGTGTTTAAAGCTTCATAAAATCCAAGTGGTAATGATGGGAGATATTCACAGGAAATAAGATCTTCAGGTGTCACCTGTTACCCTTACCTTCTTCATGTCTTCATTGGGTTTCCTGAGGAAGAAATGTTTATGTTCATTCAACTATCTCTATAACAGCCTAAAAGGACCATAAATTTTTAAACAAAATATTGAATTTAGTTGGTCCAAGCAAGATATATAATCATCCTATAATAAGCTTTCCAGTTGCTTATTTCATTTTATTTCTTAGAAATGAATAGTTGTCTATTTAAATGAGTCATCCTAAATTTAAATAAGTCCTTTTTAGTAAAAATACTTATCCAGTAAGTGAAATTTTCCTACTGCCATATAAAATGGTAAATAGATAGACATATCTCTCCTGTGACATTTAATTTGGTCACTATACAGATAAGTCACTGTGAGGTCCTGTAATTTTTCTTCTAATTTTTAACATGATATTAGATTAATTTAACAAATATATGAATAATGTGAAAGACATAATGAAATAAGTATCACTTTTACCCAACAATAAACAGAAACACAAATGTTGCCAATATTGTTACATCTTCTTATGTGTTTGTTTCATATATCATATGCCCCTCCTCAGAGTAACCAGAGGCTTGAATCTTAGGCTTATCATCCTTAAAAATTTTAAATTTTATTTTATTTTATAGAGGAAAGTACACTTTGAAGTGTGCAATATTATTAACAATAAGAATGATGTTGTACAGCATACCTCTAGAATTTGCATAACAGAAATTTTATATCCATAAAACAGCAACTCCCTTTTAGTCTCCCCCTTGCCCTTGGCACCACAATTCTACTTTGTGCTTTTATGAGATTTTCCTCATTTAAGTCTAGTCATGCAGAATTTTCCTTTTGCAACTGGCTGACTTACTTCATTTAGCATCATGTTCTTCATTTAGCATCATAATCTAAGATATGGCATGCCATGGCAGGATTTCCTTCTTCTTTAAGCACCTGAAGTATTCCAAGGTGCATGTGTGCTTTATTTTCATTGCCCATTAATTGATCAATGGACATTTAGGTTGTTTCCATATCTGAGCCATGGTGAATAGTGATGTGACATGGGAGTGCTGTCATCTCATTGAGATACAGATTATTTTTTAGGACAAAGGCCATGAAATGGGATTTTTGGATCAAGGCTGGAAGCATTCCTAATTTCAAATATATTGCAAAAAAAGTAATATCGCAAAAGTAAATGTTGCAAAAGTAATCAAAAAAGTATGATACTTGTGTAAAAATAGAGACATAGACCAAGGAAATTGAAGAGAGAGACTATAAATAAGCCCATGCATGTTCAGTCAACTCATCTTGACAAAGACACCAAGAATACACATTGGGTGCATTGTCTCTGGTCTAATTCCTAGGTCCTTGATCCACTTTGAATTGAGTTTTGTGCATGGTGAGAGATAAGGGTTTAATTTCATTTTGTTGCATACGGATTTCCAGTTTTCCCAGCACCATTTGTTGAAGAGGCTATCCTTTCTCCACTGTACATTTTCGGTGCCTTTGTCTAATATAAGATAGGTGAAATTATATGTATTAGTCTCTGTGTCCTCAATTCTGTACCATTGGTCCACCAGTCTGTTTTGATGCCAATACCATGCTGTTTTTTGTTACTATTGCTCTATAGTATAATTTAAAGTCCGGTATGGTGATGCCCCCTGCTTCACTTTTCTTGCTCAGGATTGCTTTGGCTATTCTGGGTCTCTTATTTTTCCAGATGAATTTCATGACTGCTTTTCCTATTTCTTTGAAGAATGACATTGGGATTTTGATTGGAATTGCATTAAATCTGTATAATGCTTTTGGTAGTATGGACATTTTGACAATATTGATTCTACCTATCCAAGAGCAGGATAGATCTTTCCATCTTCTGAGTTCTTCTATGATTTCTTTCTTTAGTGTTCTATAATTTTTCTTATACAGGTCTTTCACCTTTTTCATTAAGTTGATTCCCAGGATTAGGCCCCAAGTTCCTTAATAAAAATCCTGTAGTGCAAGAATTATTACCAAGAATTAATGAATGGGATAAATTTAAACTAAAAAGCTTCTTCTCAGCAAAAGAAACAATCAGTGAGGTGAATAGAGAGCCAACTAATTGAGAACAAATATTTAATACATGCACATCAGATAGAGTATTAATTTCTAGAATAAACCTTAACACCAAAAAAACAAATAACCCAATCAATAAATGGGCTAAGGAATTGAAAAGACACTTCTCAGAAGATACACAATTAATCAACAAATACATGAAAAAATGCTCAACATCGCTGGCAATTAGAGACATGCAAATCAAAACTACTCTAAGATTTCATTTCACTCCAGTCAGAATGGCAGCTATCAAGAACACAAACAACAATAAATGTTGGAGAGGATGTGGGGAAAAAGGCACACTCATACATTGCTGGTGGGACTGCAAAATGGTGCAACCACTATGGAAAGCAGTATGGAGATTCCTTGGAAAACTGGGAATGGAACCACCCTATGATCCAGCCATCCCACTCCTGGGTCTATTCCAAAAGGACTTAAAAACAGCATATTCCAGTGACACAGCCACTTCAATGTTTATAGCAGCACAATTCACAATAGGTAGGTTGTGGAACCAACCTAGATGTCCCTCAGTAGATGATTGGATAAAAAAAGTGTGGTATATATACACAATGGAATTTTACTCAGCAATAAAAGAGAATAAAACAATGGCATTTGCAGGTAAATGGATGAAGTTGGAGAATATAATGCTACGTGAAATTAGTCAATCTCAAAAATCCAAATACAGAATGTTTTCTCTGATATAAGGAGGCTAGTTCACCGTGTTGTTGGATGGGGGTACATAGGAGGATTAGAGGAATACTAGAATGGTCAAAGGAAAGGGAGGGGAAGGGAGGGAGCAAGGGGGGAGGGAGGGAGGGAGGGTAAAGGAAAAAAAATGGTGGTTGAATGAGATGGATATCATTATCCTAAATGCATGATTGAAGATCTGAATTGTACTTATATACTTTGTATACAAATAGTTATATGTAAAAAGATGCTATATATGTGCATTATGAATTGTAATACATACTACTATTATAAATATAAAAAGAAAAAAAAGAATACACATTGGGGTAGGGATAGTCTCTTTATGAACTGTTTCTAAAAAATCTGGTATACACAGAAAAATGAAATTGAAACTTATCTTACACTTTACGTGAGAGATAGGGGTTTGGGATAGAGTCTTAAGGGAAATGAATCACTGAGATGTAGAAAGCACAGTTGTAAATCTTGAGCAAAAGGCTGTTGGACCATACCCTTGTAAAATGAGTGCAATATGCAAGCACAGTGAAAACTGGCATGAAATTGTGCAGTTCCACCCTGGCACCTCCAGTGTGTCCCCTGATACAGCCCTTTCATAAGTATTGGACCCCAGACAAAGGTGGGCTTCTCACTCTGGACAGAGTCTGTGTTCTCCTGTGAATGTGTATCTACTTGTATAAATTAACTTCTGTCTATTTGTCTGGCTCTTGCTGAAACTGTTTTCCATTGCCTATGCCAAGAACCCTGCTTGTCCTGAGTTGATTTTCTCTCCCCTCAGGGAACTCCTCTGACCCTCTTCCTGATCATATCTTCTCCCGTGGTACAGTGATCAATTCAAAATAGGCTGAAGACTTAAATTTAATAACTGAATCTATAAAAACTCCTAAAAGTAAACATAAGCAAGATACTTCATAACATTTGTCTTGGTCATGATTTTGTAGATATGACACCAATAGCCAAAGCAAGAAAAGCAAAAATAGACAAGTGGAACCTCAGCAAACGGAAAAGTGTCTGGAGCAAAAGAGACCATCAACAGGGTGAAGAGATGACCAATGGGTTTGGAGAAAACACTTGCAAACCATGTCCCCGATCGGGGTTGATTTCCAAAACATAGAGAAAATACCTACAACTCAATAGAAAACAGACTAATAACCCAATTAAAAATGAGTGACAAAGTTGAATAAACATTTCTTCTAAGCACACATAAAAATGGTCAATAAATAAATAAAGAGACTCAACATCTGTAAACATTGAGGAGTGCAATTGAAAACCATGAGGTATCACCTCACTCCTGTTACCATCATTATTGTCAAAAGAATAAACAAAAAAAGAGGAAGCAATGACTGTCAGTAAGGATGTAGTAAATTTGACACATTAGCTCATTTTTTGAAGGAAAGGCAAAACAGTAGTGCAACTATAGAAAATACGATGGAAGTTTCTCAAAAAATTAAAAATAGAACATCCTTAAGATTTTCAAACATCAACTTATCCCATACGTATGTTCCACATTGCTAATGTTATATATTTCATATTTTCTTTATCTTTGATATTTCTAAAAGTGATATTAGCCTATTTAGTATTTACCAGATTTAGTATTCTGAATCTGGTAACTCAATATTATGTTTCTAAGATTCATCCATATTGTATAAAACTATCATTTATTCATTTATTTATTTATTCTAATCTGTTATATATGACAGTAGAATGCATTACAATTTATATTATACATATAGAACACAATTTTTCATATCTTTGGTTGTACACAAAGTAGAGTCACACCATTCGTGTCTTCATACATGCACTTAGGGTAATGATGCCCATCTCATTCCACCATCATTCCTAACCCCATGCCCCCAACTTTCCCCTCATTTCCCTTTGCTCTATCCAGAGTTCCTATAATCCTCCCATGCTCCACCCCCCCAACCCCGCTGTCAATCAGCATCCTTATATCAGAGAAAACATTCAGCATTTGTTTTTTTGGGATTGGCTAACTTCACTTAGCATTATATTCTCCAGCTCCATCTACTTACCTGCAAATGCCATGATTTTATCCTCTTTTAATGCTGAATAGTATTCCATCATGTATATATACCACATTTTCTTCATTCTTTCATCAACTGATGGGCATCTATGTTGGTTCCATAGTTTAGCTATTGTGAATTGTGCTATATAAACATTGATGTGGCTGTCTCCCTGTAGTATGCTGTTTTTAATTTCTTTGGGTATAGATTGAGGAGTGGGATAGCTGGGTCAAATGATGGTTCCATTCCCAGTTTTTATTCCTTTAAAACATTCCACTATTTATCTATACCATAGCTTGTTTCTCCATATTCTGGCAGACATTTGTTTCTATGTTTTGGAATTTCAAGTACTTCTTATAGTATAGAACTTCATGTTTCTTTTAAATATATAACAGTATCAAAACAGTTCATGGTCTAATGCTGGAATTGTTCACCTACAGGCAATGCAAAGTGAAAAGGATAATGCAAAACTTTTCCAAAGTAGTTCCAATGGGTTAGCTTCCTAATGATTATATAAAACAATTTTTGTAGACACACATCCTTGACAGTGCTTAGCCTTATCAAACTTGATAAATTTGGCTGAGTATCGATAACCACACCATACCTCACTGTAGTTGACCAACTGTAGTTTACACACTGAAATTTGACTTGACCAAAACTTACCATGACTTTACTCTTTACCTTAGCCACCTAAATTTTGGCATCTCCTCAAGTTACAGCAAACACTAAAGCACTGGTGGAGGAGGCAGATCATTCTGGTTCCTCCATCCTAGACAGGCATCTACCCTGTCACCCATTTCTGCACATTGTTATTAATGTTTTGTTCAAAATTATGGGGTACAGTGTTTCCAATATCTCTCTAAAACTGTAATTAAAAGATAAGATACTTTGTGTTTGCAAAACAACCCACAATACCCAGTATGTTTTGACTTGATTTTGTTACAATTTTGAGGAGTATAGGTGAGCTGTGATTAGCCCTATTTTAAAGAGGGGTATTATTTTATCATGTTTAAGTTGAACAATTTGTCAAAAATATGGTTCCAGTAATCAGTGTAGAAGCAGAGGTAAACATCAAGTTGCCTGACTCCTAATGCAATTGATCTATTGTAGAGTAGTATGACATAGAAGAATTTATTTTTTAATAGGTCATTGGTACAGTTATTTATTTAAAACTCACTTTAGGTGGAAGAGAAACAATATAAATCTCATTCCATATTTCTGAATGCACTCATCAGTAAAAATTTACTTCATTAATGGTCCTTAGAATTTATTTTTAAGGTTTATATACTCTATGGATAGAAATGGAAATAAAATCAAATAATGGGAATCAGCATCCTCTTCCAACCAAAAACAAAAAAAAAAAAAAAAAAAAAAAAAAAAAACAATTCCAGTAAGTTTGTTTAGACAGAGAATTTTACATGCATGCACCTACTATTATTCTATAACAAAAAGAAACAAATATGTGACAATTTTATCATATGGAAGAGAAAACATTAAAGATTTTGTTTTGAAGTAGTTAAACTTTTTGAAATTGGATAGACTTACAATCACTTTGTTTTAAAACAAAATGAAACATGCAAGGGCTGGGGTTGTGGCTCAGTGGCAGAGCACTTGCCTAGCACATGTGAGGCACTGGGTTCAGTCCTCTGCACTGCATATAAATTAACAAATAAAATAAAGGTACTGTGTCCATCTACAGCTAAAATTTTTTTTTTAAATGAAACATACATCTCTGTAATGTAATCATTGAGTGGTTGAATGAATATCCAAGGTCTTCTTACTATTCCAGTTTAATTTCCCAAGCAGACTCTGAACCAAATTGTTCAGAGTGAGACTTGACCAAATTGTCAGCCAACTGCTTCCCAAAATCCCTGTCTGAATTATCACTCTGCTTCTCTTCAAACGTTGCTTTTTCTCATCTGGAACTCCCTGCCATCAACTGTGTTTATTCAAATTCTATCCACCTTCTTCTCTGCTCCAGGGTGAGCTAAAGTTGCCTCCTACTTAAAATCTTGCAGCTAACTTTATGCATGCCCATTCCTGCCCTGCCATTTTCAAACCTTACTCCATCAATCTCTTCCCATATCACTGATAATTCCTTGAGAGTTTTATTTCTGTCCCACATATGTTTACACTCCCAGTATTAAGAGAATCCCTTCACATAGTTATTGTTAATTTTTACAATACATTCTATTATATGAAAGTTCATATCTAATGTCATAATTTTGCCATTATCACTAGTATGTTTAAATATCACATATAAACTTAAACAAGTTTGTTCTTTAAGTGAAAACACATCACTTCTAAAATAAATTAACCAACCCATAATTATTCACTACATTCATTAAAAAATAAGAGGTGTATGTATATGCTTTTTTAAAAAGTAAAGAAGCCAAAAAGTTGGACAATATTTCTTCCTTTATTTCCCTACTTTTTTAAAAGTGCCATGTATGTACTGAAATAATTTTGAATGCCACCTGAATCTAATGAACCAAGGAGGAAAAGGACTTGGAATAGGCAGGATTCCCATTACATAGAAATACAATAGAAATTCCAGAAAAGACAAAATTAAAAACAAATATTTCTAAATGATATTCATCTCATTTTTTTTTAATCTGGAATTTATCTCATCATGTCAGTATGGTATTATACTTCTGTTCAGCCAGTTTTCATTTTTTACTATTTATACATCTCCCAGATATAAGTAGAATTTTGAAATTTTGAAATTCTATTCAAATATACAACGTTAAAATATAAAAGCCTAATAGACTTTAGCTCTACATACATTGAAATTTGCTACAGGCCATGTACTAATATTTCACCATTTACTTTATTTCTACAATGGGTAACATTTTTTCAAGACAACATCAGATAAAAATATTTTAGAACAGAACCCGTTCCAAAAGTTTTCAAAAGTCTAAGCAAATTCCAGTCATATTCAATTCTGCAACTAGGTATAGTAAGAATTTTTCTCATATATCTTGAATAAAAAACAGATACTTAATTTAACAGCATGGAGATTGTGGGGATTCTTAGATAGACTCGGGTAATTATCATTGATAGAAGAATCCAAACATTTTAGCAAGGACAGAACTAGTATCCTGGCTAATGGTGTTTCTCTTAGAGACAATAACTAGAAATGCTTCCTCAACTTAAACCAGGAACAATAGAGCATATATGGTTATTTGAATTATTTATTAGTGCTGTTGTTTGGATATGAGGTATCCTCCAAAATTTCCCATTAGCAGGAAGATTTAGAGGTGGACAGATTACATAATGAGAGCTATAACTTAATAAGCCCAACCTAGTTTGAACACACTAATTCTGTGGTAACTGTAGGCAGACAGGGTATGACTGGAGGAGGTGGGTCACTCTGGGCAAGCCTAAGAGGGTTCACCTTCCCTGTACCCCTTCCCCTTGCTCCTTCTCTATGCAGCCTGGCCACTATCAGTGGAGCAGTGCTCCTCTGACAAGAACTTTCTTCATGATGTTCTGCCTCACCTTGGGCCCAGAGCAATGGAGTGGGCCACCATGTCTAAAACTATGAGTGAAAATAAACTTTCTTCCTCTAAAATGTTCTTGTTGGGTAATTTTGGTTACAACAAAAAAAAAAAAAAAAAAAAAAAAAACTAACACAATTAAACACTATTTCATCACAGATGCGCCCCAGGATGTGCAGTAGTTTAAAGGGGGCTATGATATTAATGGCATTTTTCTTGATGTTTTATTTTAGATGAGAGTATTTTAATAGGAAATATAGAGTGGAAAAATAGGATAGCATACATAATGGAGAAAGAGAGGAACATTAGAACAAAGTTTCTACCTAGAAGATGATATATTCCTGATGAAGAGACTGAATTCTAGTTGGAGAAGTCTTCTGCCACTGAGGCAGAAGGCAATGAGCAAAATGCAATGAAGCAGTCACATCATAGAAGACATACAAGTATGATTAAAAACTCACTCAAGGGATTCTATTTCCTGTATGATGCATTAAATAATACCATGTACCCATTTCACGGATAAACCAAGCATGTTCCTACCTCACAATGGTCTCTGATGCTTCTTCCACATGATGCCTCCTCTCCCTCGGTATCTGCACAGAATGCTCCCCTATTTCCTTTCTTTCTCTATGTGCATGTCAGATACTTTTCCTAACCATCCCATCCAAAGACATAGCAGTCATTTTCTGTTCCCCATAGCTTGTTTTAACTTTTCACTAAGTTAATTATAAAAAGCATGCTGACTATTCTCTCATACAGATAGTTATTCAACATAACTATCTGTATGAGAGAATGGCCCAGTACTAAGGACCACAGGTAGGTGCTCAGTAAACAAAGAAAGGAATCTGTCCATTGAGTGAGGATATGTAGTGGGTGAAGAGAGAGCTGGCATGTCACACTCTTCTCAAATGCTGAAAGAGTTTGAAATGAAAACATCTGCAGAGAATGCAAAATCAGTGTTGTCAGAGAGCCATTATCAGCCTTCAAGCAATTATGGGCCCATCAGAGGACTCTTGATAGTTTTGTGATTTTTGTGGATATTGTGGTATCATCTTCCATGGTTCATTAATTTCTCTAGCTACACTTTAGTTATTTTGCCTAATGATGAAAAGGCCAGAGTTGAGGAAAATAACATTAAATAATAATAAAAATAGCATATGTTAGATATCAAGTAAAAGAAAAAAGGTGATATCATTGAGTGATATGATTTTTGAAGGGAGTCCAAATTAGGCACTGTCCTACAAAAAATCATGACTTCTTAGTTAAAACACAGGAAGATAGTACTCCGGATTTAATAAAACAATTGCAAAGAATTTAGCCCATTTATTAACAATGTGCTTTAAATTGTACTTCTAATTACAATATTTTCATTTTTTGTTACCAGGAAAACAAAGGTCCTAATTTCTTTCATATTATGTTACATTTCAGAAGCCATAAAGCTCCAATTAGCTTAAGCACACAAATACACTGGTGCTACTCAATCAAAATTTAAAATCTTTTAGTAAATGAAATATACATACTGTGAAAGCATTTCCAACTATGATGATGACTATAATGAATAATATATCAGTATTTGGATCGTAAAACTTGATCTAGGTAGAATAGTTCCCATTCCTGTTCTCATCTCTTTTACATAAGAAAAAATAAAGTTCTATTTCCACTTCTTACTTTCATTCCAGTGAATTATAGATCAAATAGGAGTACAAGCCATCTCACATTAGAAATAACTAACTCCAACATGGAATATTTTACCAGAATAGAAAGAACAATCATGTTTGAAATTTTATTTTTTATAATAATAACAATCTTATCTCACTCAAATATATTTTAGTAATAGTCAAATACGAAGAAAATAGCTGGCAAAATAAGGTTACTCTAGAGTATATTAAGCTACTATTCTTGAAGAATAAAGAATAAATAAAATATACTCATAACTGTGGAGTGAAAATCACAGAGGAAAGACTGGATATTGGAATTTACCTACCACTTAAGAGGAAAACACATTGGCAAAAATATCACATTTAGTGTATTAAACAGTATATGAACAAGGGTTAATGGCAGAATGAACACAGCGAGGAAACAAAATACAGTTTCTAATACAGGACCCATTACAAGCTAAAGAGACACAACAATCACTTACTCCATTTCTTCATTTCTCAGAGGGCTGAACTGGAATCTCACTAAGGGACAAGGGATACACATGCAACCATTATATTTTGGACCCTATGTGTAAGTATAAGAATATACTTACTTATAAGAATATACTTATACATATGAGCTCCAAACTCTACTCAGTAATCTATAATTTTAAATGTCTTTACTTTTTTGCAGTTATTGCAATACTTGATCACCTATATCTAGAAACATCTAAATGATAGGAAACTGATTAAAGGAGACAGTGGTTCCAGAAATATATGCTTCTAAGCTCCAGCCCCTTTCTATAAGGGAATGCAAAATGAGATTTTCCCAAGGTCATCGAGAAGTAAATGCTTTACTCCATACAAACCATGCACTCTTTATCTCAAATTGTTTTGAAAATCAATGTGAGTGTCTTGTTAATATGGTTATATAATAATGTAATTTTTTTTTTGTCCTGGAACACATATTATACACCAAAGTCTCCATTTCCCATTAAAATACTGCATCTTGTATCTTGTAAGATCTTTGCTGACCCATGATATGTCTATTCCGGAATACTATTGTAACAATTATATGTGCAGAAACAAAATTACTAAAGCAATTGTAGTCACAGAATAATACCATTTCCTTGGAAATGGTGCATAATTAGGAGGTCCAACCTGGAATAAATCTTCATCCTAGTGATTAAATTATTTTAAGTAATCATATTAAACTATAATTTAACAACTCTTTTACCTTCAGAGCCCTTAGGTTTGGCTAAATATGAGCTCATCAGACAGGACCATCTCACAACCAGGGTACCAAAATATAAGTTTGCTATTCTTCAAATAACCAGCAATATCTGGTTTTGATTATTTATAAAAAAAAATTGAGAAATTAATTTAAAATATCTATACAATGTTTGTCTCTAACCTATGGATTGAGATGATAAGAAATTATTTCTAAATAACAATGTAAAATAAATATGTAGACTCAAATTATTTTGCAAAATACTTGAATAATGACAATATATTTCATAAGCTGACATCCTCAACATTTCTGTTAAATATATTTAGCCAAAAGAATATGTTGTGTTTTATTTACACACAGCATATGCACATATGTGTGTTTGTATATACCAAATATGAATAACATCTGTGTGGAAAACCAGTGCAATGATGCAGAAGCAAAGTAGTTCAGATGTATATGTGCTGCTTAGTGAAAATCAGAAGCTAAATTCCACAGGTCTTTTTCAGTAAGTGCATATGTACATGACAGAATTTTTATTCATGAACACAGAAAAATATCTAAAAGCACTTATAAAAAAGATTATGTATAGTTCTGTCTACATGAATGACTTTATTTTCACTTAAATATATTCTGATTTTTCTTACATCATAATTTTAAGATACAAAAAATAAGTCTCCAGAAAAACTACAGAGCACTTAGCAGAAAAGAAACATAATAACTAAGCCACCAAGCCACAAATAAAATAAAATGTATTAAAAAAGAATAAAATAGGAAAGTGAATATCTACAAGTATGTTATAGAAGTAGAAAATAAAGTGGCCATTTAGAGAAGCCTGTACTTAAAAATGCCTTTTCCCCAAGCCTGCAGTGTGCAAGGTCAATTGTTTTAATGCCTTACAAATTAGATTAGAAAATTTAGTAGTATCAGCAATAACTGGCGACAATTACAATATCAAAATTAAGAAGGACAATTCTTAGAGTACTCTATCATATGAACAAAGGGGATAGATGTGCTCTCCTGGGAATAAAGAAGACTGAAAAGCTGTGATGCTGTTCTGCAAGAGATCTCCCACAGCATATATGACAAATTCCTTGAAGTTACATTGGAACAGCATGCTTCAGCAACCAACACTATTAAAAATAGGTTCTATCCATTATATACTGGAAATCAACAAACTATTAAACATTATGCCAAATAGTAAAACATAGTCATGTCAAATAAACTAGGCACCTTACTTCAGCATGGATATTTCTTGACTTTGAAATTAAAATGATGGGTAATATATTATTTTTGTATATTGAAGATAGGGGTAGAGAAAGGCAGATATAAGTTTTTTATTTGCTCATGGTAAGCAAACTACATCTTCAGTTTTTACTGGATTAAGCTGACACATTTTTAATTAAATGAGAGTTTATAAAGTAGACCATTTACTTATGGTAATTAGCTTGATATTTAATGTACAACTTTTTATAAATAGAAAATAATCTCATCACATTTTTTTCCTGTAGGATGCAAAAGAAAGTGGTGGTGACTATAATTTATCATCTAATTTGTCCAAATTAACAAATGAATGTACTCATGGGGGCAGAATGCTGGGTGAGTTTGTGCCAATTCTTGATTTGAGAGAACCACCAGTACCTGTAGCTGAGTCACCCTGATTGCAAACCCAGGGTTTTCTGGAGCCAAGCAATCATCTTTGTAGTTTGAGAGACCATTGTAGAACTGGAATCTCCAAGAGTCATGAGTGATGACTTCTCTAAGGGAGAAGGAGGGAGGAAGGGGAAGAACTTGGTTCTAATTGAAGGCATCACTATTGGGACAATCAAGGTAAGTACTACATGCTACAGTCTTTGGAGTCAAATGCAAACATTAACCTGAGTCTGGAACTTGCTAGCTCCGAGTACATGCAACTTTCGTAACCTTGCTAGTGCTCTAGTACTGTGCTAATATTGAACTCATGGTGATGCTTATCTACTCAGATCTGAATGTTAATCTCCTTCAAATTCATATGCTCAAACTTAATCATCAATGTGATGGCATTAGGAGGTGAGGCCTCATGAGGTGAATGACATGGGTGGCCCCAGAGTTGCTTTGTCCTCTCCTCCAGGTGAGTTTCCAAAGATGCCATCAGCAAATCAGGAAGCAGACCTGCAACAGATGTTGAATATACTGGCTTCTTTGTCCTGGACTTCCTGACTCCAGAACCATGAGAAACAAATGTCTGTTGTTTACAGCCACTCCATTTAAAGCATTTTGTAATGGAACCCAGACACGCTAAGACACTGATAATGTGAGATAACTGAATAATTCAGAGGCTGGTACTCAGACCTGTTGGCTAAAGACAGTTTTCATTATTGTGCATAGCTCAAAAATGTCTTTATGTTTTGGTGAAATTTTTAATTACTGTAACTCAAAAATATTTAATTATTGTTATAATAACTATAAAGTAAAAAGGAAAATGTGCTCTGACAGTGTAGACATAATCTGGAGCCTAAAACAGTGACATAATAAACTCTCAATAATAAAGACATTACAATGAAATCATTTCTTTCACTAAGGTATGAATAATATCTGTCCAGAAATACCACAGCTAGGACCTTGAATTGCAAACCAACTCAGTAATACTTTAATACTATCAAACTCATTACTCACTAAGAATTACATAGACTTCAAATGTTTAAGTGTGATGAACTTTAAGATATTTGGTGTGAAAAATCCATCTACACAGAAATAAGATAACTCCAACAGTCAAAATTACCTTCTGGCTTTTAAACCGTTTGCCTCCAAAACCATTTTGTCCCCCCCCCCCCCTCCACTGAGATATATTTACTATTTTTCCAAATAGCACATGAGCTTTTTCAGTATGAGCTACCATGTGTAGTAGTCCTCTTTGCCAAGAAGTAGAACAATTACCAACATAATCTCTGGTTAAGTAGCTCACAAACCAGTATGCATACAACTCTATAAATGACTTTATAAATGACTTGATGTAACATATTATTAAAATAGACACAACACATAAAGGAAATATGAAATATTTTCCTTTGAAGAATCACCCCATTGAGTATAAAATACTATTAAGTTTGTTATTCTGGACTCAGAAAATGAAAGAGCTTTTCTACATTTTCAACTTACCTTATGACAGTGTTACTTTGCATTTGATAATATTTTACATCTAAGCCATGTTTCTCAGTAATGTTTCAACTTTGTACTTAATGAGTATGTCAATGATGAATATCTAATCTAAATTAAAACAATACAGTAACTTCTTACTATCAAGCTGGTCTCCACACACCCTCAAGTCCTATTGTTCACAAGGGTTTTTGTCACCTTGTGATACAATGCAAGAAATAAACAGCACTATGAAGAACCACATTATACTTAACATATATTTTAAAGGTATATTTATCATGCCTTGGTTATTATGCAGATATATGCTTGAAAACAATGAATTTAGAGTTATCGTTCACCCTGTAGCCAGATGTTTACTTCTAAACATCTAGGCCAGATCTTTACTAAATAAGATATAGACTCCAATGAACACACTAAATGTGATATTGTGATTTGCTGGTCAAATTAATTTTAATTAACCATCTGAATTCTTTGACTTTTCTGATCAACATAATAGTTGTAATTGTATTTCTTTATTTTCCTCTCCTAACACCTGCTTTAAAGGTCACGTGTCTCCTTAGAGAGGCTAGGTGAGTATATGCATGTGTGAGTGTGTGTACACGTGCATGCTATGGAAAGAGAAGGTGAGAGAGAGAGAGATGCTAAGGATTAAGGGTTGAACTTTGATGCAGAAAAACAGCCCATGTCTACTACCTAGGTTTCAGATCCTCTGGGGTTAAATATAGTAAGATTATAGTGTGATTACAATGTGCTCTGGTGAAGACAGTTGCTTTCTTAATAAGCAATTTAACCTGAGTCAATCATTCATTCCTTAAAATAAGGTTCATGCTGGAAAATTACACTATTTAGTTCAGGAACTTGAGCTTTCTATTTTCTGATAAAGGTACTTTATTGAATATTATATAAAATAGGAACTATGTGAGTTATAATAAATATAACAAAACTGCATTTTGTGCATTAATTCTAGCCCTCTATTTTTAAAATTAGTGACTATATATATAGTCATTATTGTGTGACTATACATATTTTAAGTGACTATATATATAGTCATTATTATTATTATGAAGCTCAGCATACATCCTGCTTTAAAGTTCTTTTTCAGATGCCTAAATTAAATAACAATTAAGATTGTCCCCAGGTTTTAAAAACAAAGAAAATTCTTCTGTAATGAGAAATGTTATTACCATAATGAAAATTCTTTAACTTGTATATCACAAGTTGGGTTTTTTTTTTCTTTCTTTCTTTCTTTTTTTTTTTTTAGATTTTCCAAAGAAATTTTATTTATAATCAGATAGTTAGTAAGCATTTATCTAATGGACCATGAAAAAGTTTTGGCTTTTATAACATGATTTTCCCCTCATGTAATGTGATGCATTAATGTACAGAAACAAGCTGTGCATAAAAATGTAGCTATCTGTGGGACACTTTTGAAAGAAAGAAAAAGCAACAAGTACGTTTTTTACCATACTTGCAATAAATTCAAAAATTAAAACCTTGCATAATAAACATTTCCAAGTGTTTATTACTTGGAAATGCTTATTACTTCTGATAATAATTGTTTAATAAGAATCTGTCAAATTGCTTCTGATAATAATTGTTTAATAAGAATCTGTCAGATTGATTAACAAAAATCTGAGAGAGTTTAAATTTTATACAAAGATCACAATGTTTTCATAGAATTTGTTTAGATATACTATTTGCTGAATATATAAAAGAAATACTTATTTTCCTATTATAGTTATTTCCTACTGATATATTTGATATATCTTTCACACATGTGTAAAAATAACTTCCTCCTAAGACAGACCTAGGATAAGATTTGCCAACAATTAAGTACCTGGTTCAAACTTAAATCTCTCTCTGTTTTTTTGTTGTTGTTGTTGTTGTTGTTTGTTTGTTTGTTTGTTTGTTATTTTGGTAGCAGGGATTGAACCACTGAGCCACATCCCCAGCCCTTTTTACTTTTTATTTTTAGACAGGGCCTCACTAAGTTGCTAAGGCTGGCTTTGAACTTGCAATCCTCTTACCTCAGCCTCTCTAGCCACTGAGATTACAGGCATGCACCACAGTGACAGCTAACTCAAAGTTAAATCTCTTTTCATGTAAGTTGAAAACATTGGGTGCCCTTGGAAACCAGCATGGGTAGGAATCATTAGTTGTGTTACTTCAATCTTAATATAATTTCCATGTTAATGGTTTAGAAGGTCACTGCCCTGGTTTGAGTGTGTCCCCCCAAATTTCATATGCTAGAAGCTTGGTCCCCAGTGTAATAATATTGAGGAGTGGTAGATCTTTAGGAGTGGGTCTAGTGGAAGGTGATTAGAACATGAGGGATTACCTTTGTAGGGAATTAACATAGTTATCTCAGGACTGAGTTGGTTCTCATGAGAGCAGGTTGTCAAAAACCACCACCTTTGTAGACAATATAAAGTAAGTTGTATAAAGTAAGGGCAGCCTGTAAGACTGGTCACTTCTGTATATATGCAGCCATTTTCCTCTGCCTCTCTGCTATGTGGTAATATAGCCAGGGGGCTCCCCAGATGCTGGGCCCTGATGTCTAAATCCTCCAAACACCAGAACAAGAAGCAGATGAACATATTTTCTTTATAAAGTACTCAGCCTCAGATATTTTTCATAACAATACAAAATGTACTAAAAGAATTACTTTTGATAAAAGAGTATAAAAGGAATTAACAAAGATTTGTATTCCTTATGAAATAGAGATATCCACTTAGCTTACCAAAGATATCAAGAAATATGAACTTTTATACAATTTTCTAATGGTTCACAAAACTTTCTGTCTCTTAAGCAGAGTTTGCCAACAACTATCATAGATAGAAGTCATCTTCGTTTAAAACCTACAAATTCAAAAGTCTCTTAATTATTCCCTACTGCACTAAAACATTTTATAAATTATTCTTTTACTCTAAGGCTAGAGCCATAGAGTTACATGGTAACCCACTGACCACAAATGTGGGCACAATGGAGATCGATTGCTTCAATGACATAATTTCATCAGTACTAACACATCATATTGGAAAAAAAAAAACACATTTATTTATTGGGTATTCACTGCCTTATCTAAAATGTAGCACAATTTTAGTTATTACGATAAATATCTCTGGCTGTCAAATATGTATTTAGACTATACAGATAGCAATTAGAAATCAAATATTTAGAAAATCTTATTTGACTTATTTATTTTTACTTCTTTTATTCTTTAGTTTATTTTTCCAATTCAAAATTAAGGAGTTTATAGATGTTTCAGCTAATGACAGCCATCATGATTGCATTTATATTATCATTTTCTCGAATGATGGAACGTGAATTTCTGCTACAGTTGGAAACTGATATAATAAAGCCTGACATTGTAAAATACAACAATAAAATTTAAACTCATATTTAATTACACTATTTCATCACAGAATATACTTGAACAATCTAAAGAAAAACTATTTCTTAACAAGTTTAAAAATAATATATACACTTACTAAATATTTTTCCCAGTCTTTTTCAAATTCATGAATGACAGCTTCTGTCTTAACCCATTAGTCAGATGTTACCAATTAAAAGGATGTGAAGACAAGTTAAAATGTTTAATAGAGAAAATTTTAAATTATCCAGCATAATGTTTTGAATTAAGAATATTTGACCTCCAAAAATAGGATAAAAATTATAAGCATCAAGTAAATATAAATTTATCTCCTTAAAATTCAAAGTTTGAACAAATTTGAAAGAAGAAATGTGGAATGGCAACATGATAGGGAAACAACTGAGACCTGTGGGTAGAATGCAGTGAGTGAATCCTGGTTCCAGCCCTGGCTGCCCTTTGGTGATGTTTTGTTCTTCCCCTCACCTCAGTTTTCTTCTTTGTAAAATGACTGTAAAAAAACAATTACTTCATAACATTTCTTGTGAGGAGGAAGTAAAATACTGTGGAGCCCCCCTTTTTAGCCCCACACCTCTTTTCAGTTTAACCGTTTCTTTTTGCGTCTGTAAAATGCTTGGCTTAAAGATAATAGGAGCCAAACTGCTGTGACTCCATTTTGTTATCAGCTGCCTCAAACTGTTGCAATTCTCCTGTGACAAAGCAAGAATAAGCCCAGGTATGTTAAGCCAGCCCATGCACAATAAGATAAGGCAAAAGCAGGGCCCTGCAGGGCCCTGCAATGAACAGTCAACATATTCCATTGTTCTGAGGACAGCCTCCACCAATGAAAACCTTCTTAGTCATGCATGGGCTCCCCTGGCCATTCGGGTGAACCCCCTCCCTCTCCTTGCTTCAACCCTAATAAAAGACTCTCCTCTCCTGAGTTCACGGCACTCAGTACAGATCCACTGTGTTGGTGAGGTCTGAGAGTCCCAGCTTAAGCCTGAATAAAGGCTCTTTGTTTTTGCATGCACTCCGGATTCCTTGGTGGTCATTGAGGTCCCTGCTCTGAGCATTACAATACTACCATTAAAGCATGTAATACGCAGTTGAAAACTGTCATCATTAAAATTATATGGGCAGAAACACAAATTTTAAGGTAAATTTGCACATATTTGCAGGTGAATGTACAGCTCAACAAGCAAGACAGTCTGTCCTCCAGTGGTCTACTGGACACTGAAATCTGCTTGTTTTATTGTCCAAGATCAGAAAGAGGATATAGATAGAAGAGAACCTTTCTGTATCAGTGGTCAATAAAATGGAAGGAATGATAAAGTTCACCAAGGAAGCCTCTCTGTTTACTTCTAATGAAATCAAAGTTTTGAATGCTTAAATGGTCTGAGTGATTCACAGTGAGACAGGTCTAGAACCGAAGTTTCTTACATCTCATAAATGGTGTTTGTTGTGTAGTTTTCTTCCCATATTGTATTGCTTCAAATCTAATCTCAAACTATGTGTGTTTTGAAGTAGATAGCAGTGTCCAGGGACTTCTCCAGAAGATGGTGTTGTGTAAAATAGAATAAAGGAAAAATAAATGCTAACTAAAGGAACATACTAGGAGTTATTATACGTGCCATATTTGCATTTTAATGCAGTCTGAAGTTCTTTATCAACATAAGTAATCTAAAAGCATAATGTGCTCTAAAAGATTTTGTCATTTGCCTATTTGATTATTATAATGAAAAGTACTACAACTTCATGCAAAATTACTTAGCATATGCTTATACAAGTAATAGTTCAAAGATCAATTTTAAAAATTCAGAATGGTTAAAGACTAATAATAAAACCCATGAAAAGTAATATATAGAATCAGAAAAACAAGATTCACAGCAGAGGCATACACTAAACTCCCAGAAATATAGCTAGTTTACCTCGTACCAGTGTTTAATAAGGAAGAATATAATAAAAGCAAAATGGACTCACAGTTCTACAAAATGGGTCAAAAATTCACTGACAATCTATAGAGCAGGGACATAAACTATGATAGAAGGAGGTTACACAGAAATCTACACACCATTTACAGGACAGTTCAGAAAACATTTAATCAACAGGGAGGATAAAGGGAGAGTGGATGAGGGATATCAAAAGGCAGTTAGATAGAAGGAATAGATTCTAATGTTCTGTAGCACAGGAGGGCGACTATAGCTTACAACAACTTATGATATATTTTATCAAAAACTTGTAAAGTATGTGAGTTCCCAACACAATAGATGTTTAAGGAAATGGAAATGCTGTTCACCCTGATATGATTATTATATTGTGGACATGCACTGAATAATACTATTCCCATAAATATGTACAATTCTTTGTCAAAATAGATTTAAAAACAAAAATTCAATAGCCACCAGAAACCTGTTTTCCTCTTGTTCCTGGACACGCAGCTGGATTATATTTATCAGCCTCCCTTGCAGCTAGCTATGGTCCTGTGGCTGAGTTTGGTCAGTGGATATGATTGGGAGTGTTTCCTGCCACTCCCATGCTTGGTCAGAAAGCCCTGCTATGGTTAAATATCTTCTGCCAGAAGGAAGGAAAAAGCAATGATACCTTGGGTAACATTTTTCAGAACCTGCATGCCACCATTAATACCTTCCCCAAGGAGTCTTTTTAGATATCTTTTTCCCTATCCCTCCCTTCCCATGAAGTTTTAATATTATGGATATGTTATATAGTTATTATATATAGTTATTTACATTTCATGGTCCTTCAGAGGACCATGAACTACAGTAATATTGAAAATTGTTTTTGCCTTCCCTAAAGGAACACAGTTTTTATACCACAGAATGATATGGCCCTGTGGATAATGTGAATGCTAGGAAGTGGTCAAAGGGCAAAATATAAGGCTTCAGGGTCACAGAGTGTTGTGCGAATAGAGTATAAATAAAATAAGCTGAGTCACTACACATCTAGCCTAACCTAAGTAATATGTCCTTAACACAAACAACTTAAAAGGTATTAATGTAAAATTAAACAAATGCTTTGCCTGCATGCTCCATAGCTAGATAATTCAGTAATTGGCCAAAGTGAGTCATAAACTATAAAGTCCCCATTATAGAAAACCAGATAAGTATTTCTCTGGATAATATAATAATGGTTCACAGATCATATTTGCCTTGAAAAGAAATAATTTCAGACCATGATGTTATCATGCTATAAGTTTATCCACTCAATCATAGAATTTCTCCCAAACATAGGGATGGTTGGGGAGGGGGTGCCATTGTAATAAGAATGCTTAATTAATTAATTACAGTGCTTAATTACTGCCCTACTTTCCATATTCTCATTCTCTCACCTTTCTCAGAGCTATCTTTATGATAAACCCTTCAGTATATCATAGATTATTCATAGACTGGCTACCTTTTATTTTAAATACTTTAAACAGTACTAAACACATTCTGTAATCCATTAGTCCATTTTGCATTTTCACAAATATACAGAGGCTTAACAAAATGGAATCAAGTTAGATTCCTTCAGGTTTACATCCATTATTAATTAATTTTGGAATGTAAAATAAATGCTATATTCTATTTAGGACAAATGCAAAATAACCTTTAATAATTATTATCACTTTCAATTTTAAGTTAAATGATACAATAACATAATAAATAATACCTAGATACAAATTTCTCATTGTTACATTTAAGTAGGTAATAAAATGTTACATATTAATTCTTATTACTTTAACAACTAAAATTCTGTCATTAAACTTTTTCTCCAGTTATTTTAATTTTTCAAGTATATATACAACTTACGATTCATATGTAATCTTGTCAACTAATGATAATTTATGTTATTTTTTAACTGAAGGAGAAAAGTGGCTTATTTCCCAATTCTAGTCTGTCTGCTTGGGTATACAAAACACTTTCAGCCTAATTGTATGTGCCACTTAAGAAAGTCAAACTAAGCAACAAAAATACCAGTAAAGAATTTGTGTTATGCCAAAGAAAATTGGGATACCCTAAAAAGCAAGATGTAAAAACTACCTTAAATTTTAGAGTGACCACATCATTGAGCTATAATTATCTAAATTTATTAATCATACCTCATTCAGAGCAAAGAATAACAAATGAATTTCAAGTGCTCCTATCATTATAATAGGAGTGTTCTCTAGCATTTGAAATAAGGTAACCTTTAAATAAAGCATTTGTTTACTTTAAAAACTTCTGCATGGGTATGTAATTTCCACTGTGATCTTGCATTTGCTATAGGTTTCTCAACTTTGCATCTCATTCCTGTTTAGAGTTTAACCAGTCCTTTCTGTTACAATATCCTTCTAAATAACAAAACGGTCATTTGTGGGATATGGAAAATTAAAACAACCATCTTAAATTCCCTGTGATTTTCAGAAGAAATCTTCAGTCAGTGCCAATGTGTTTGATCCTCATATTTATACAATTCATCAGTTATGGAAAATAGCTTACATGTTGCTTTTGTGTAGATTAAAATAGGTAACTTCCTATAAGAGACAGAGCAGAAATCAGAGTCACTGCATGAAGACCTCCTCTACTTGGTAGGATCCAAGTAAACATCACAAGATGAACAAAATCTCATTCTCCAAGAAACAAATTGTTGAGATGGTTAATGTTTGTTTGAAAATTTTAAATGAAATGGCTGGACAAACTAATTGCCAGGAATTATTCACTATGATAGAAATGAGCAGACTAAATCCCAATTTAAGATTTTATACTTTCTTAATGCTCTCTGGGTTCTGGTCCCCTGTTGTTCCTGCTTGCTAGGGGAGAAAGGAGCCTCAGAGGCCAGCAGCAGGGGCTGCCAGGAAAGCTGTTTTCTTTCCTCAGTAAAACTAATGCAGAGGCAGTCTGTTGGAAAAACCAACACTTTTGTAAAATGGAAAACTCAGTAGAAGGATAAAATTACTCCACTTCAGGTAGAAATCTCTTAGACAGCTTTCCCATCCATGTGGTAGAAACCAAAGTTGTTATCTTATGAGATACTGAAGGATTTGCTCACTGCGACACCCTTACTGCAAGCAAATTCCAAGAGGCCACACTTTCTGTTCAAACTATTAAGACTTCTGCTCCAATATAATAAAATTAATACTGAGTTTTCAACATCATATCAATGTTCTCCATGGATGTTAAAATATATAATTACAACTAACTTTAATTGGGATATTTAAAAATATATTTCATTAAGACCTGCAATGCATCACTGAGCACCACTCCTAATCGTCCAACTGTTCTGTTTTATTATCTCCCATCACTACTGTCTGAATAAATGTTTTCCAGTTCTGCCAAGTCATCATGACCTCTGTCCCTTTAACTTCATAAATTTCTGTGCCACTTCCCTTACTATTGAGCTTACATACTAAGATACATCCATTCAACTAATTTATTGGTCTACAATAACTCATCTTCCCCTCTATTCAAAGTACACCTGCTCAGAAAAGCATCAGTCTTATCCTATTTGCCAGCATTAAGATGGCTCAAATCTCTCCAACAAAAAAATATACTCTACTGCCTATTATTGTAGTTCTCATTTTAAAAATTCTAACAAATGCCTTTAAAGAGCAGCCTGTATTATTTTCTTGCATTTCTTGGACCTTCCACAGCCATGTTTCCTATTCCATTCCAATCAGTTTCTTCCCCTGGTACCCATCTGTAAAGCTCTCACCAAGATCACCATCAACTCCCATGTTGTAAATCCCAAGGACATTTTTTTATCATTCATTTTATCTACAGGAATTACTTGATGGAGACATTCACTCTGCCCTCCTGGAATTCTGGATTTCAAGCAACATTGCAATCTTGTTTATGCAAGGAGTATCTTTTTGATGCTCCTCTTCAGCTTTGATTGCAAGTTCTATCATCCCTCACAAATCCTCAAATATTACTTCTGTGGGGTCAGTCACAGTTTCTTATTTGTCCTCTCTCCACTCTCAGCCTTTCACTTTCTGACAGGATTGATACCACTTCTATGTTGAAGATTCTGAAATCCACACTCACAATGCTTCTGATGTCCAGATCCGTATAATCTTAAAAGCAAAGCTTCACAATTTCAGCGTTTGGAACCTTTACCACATGCCAGTCTTGAGGATAATCACTTGCTGAATTATCTGTCAGTCCTCCTTCAGGCCCTGCAAGGTAGGTGCTATATTACCACCACTATACAAATATAGAAACCAATGCTTGGATAAAAGAGGTGCCCAAGGTCACGTGGTAAGCAGGTAGAGGAGTCAGAATTTATTCTAAATCCCAAGTTTGAGTTCTTAACTATTACATAACTACCCATATGTTTCCTGAAAATTAGATGTTTTGTGTACTTCAAATCATATCCATATGAAAGTCTTCCATTCTCCCCTAGATACAAGCACTCCCTCTGAAAAGATTCAATGCACTTCCAGTGTATATAATGTAATTTATCTGCACAAAGCTCCTTTCCAGGCACTGACTCAAGCAGCTCTCCCTCCTTTCTCTCTTCAACTACTTTCAATCTCTTAGTTAGCTGCAATTATATGAGGCTCCTCTCTTCCAGAGGGTTGACCATGCATTCTGCTATTCTCTGTCTTGGTACAATTATATCACCAGAAGCAGGGAAATTGTAGGTAATATATGACTTTCAAAAAAGTCTAGTTAACTTATGGATTAAAGGCATTAACTATGAGCATCATATTTTGTGTGATTACTGATCTTTAAAACTATAAACCACATGCCAACATGTTTTTTGAGGATTATTTGGCTACTCCTCAGGTAGGGAAATTTCTACCCAATAGGGTACCATGCGTGGAATAAAATAGACAAGTTATATGAATACATGAAATAGGGGATATAGAAACTGTTGAGCATTCAATCCAAATTCCACTGGAATGAAAGTTTTACTCACTAACAAAGTATTCTCTGTACCTGCCAGAGGCTGTTCCTGTCCTAACTGGTTTCAGGAGATTTAATGAATAAATGCTTAAGTAATTGAAACAGATAATGATGTGCCATGTATTATCAATGTGTTACAGACATAGTCTTATTTTATTTTCATAATATCTTTTGAGGATTCTTAATTAGGAATCTAGGACTTAATGCTGTTTTAAAACCCTATCTAGATTGTGGAACCTATGAAATCCACCCTTGTGAACCACTCTTTCTTTCCATTTCACATACTGACTCCATTTATTTTAGACTCTAATAGTTTCTAATATGATCAGTTGAAGTTTCAAACAAAATCTAAACTTTGGCTCATTTTTATATGGACTTTTTGTAAACCATTGGTTATGTCATCTGATTTCTAAAACTTGCTAAGAACAAGCTGAAATTTAGTATTTTTCTGATTAATCTATACCTGATTTTCCAATTTTTGTCAAGGTAATTATTTATCAATTTCTTTTTTACTTAGAATCAAATGTCTATTAAATACTCTATTTTACTAAATAAACATTGTGTAAAGAAAAATGTTAAACACAAATTAAATGTGAAAATCCATGTAGAGAAAAACTATGTCAAAAGTGAAATTCATCTTCAAAAAAATAGATTAAGAAAAGCAATTCCACAAAAATATTCATTAAATAATATTATATTCATAGTAAAAGCAACTTATGGTAATAATGGCAATAATATTCACCTTGGAAATAGTTTAATAATTCCACTGGTACTCATGACTTTTAATGTATGTGAAATAATACTCAATCATCTCCTAACTTCAAATCAAATTAACACTTACATTTATTTATAATGGTTTCTAAAAGAGAATTATGTTCTATTTAGCTTTTACCTCTTTTAAATGAGATCACTATTTTAAGAGTACATACCAGAAACAAGTCAAAGTAAAAAAGCTAATAGAAATTTTCAATTCTATCTTTCCCTAATGGATATTTTATGAATTATTACAGGTGCTTTATCTTGTAATATCATTTATCATTGCTGGTGTAAAACCATTAGGCAGTTTCAAAGGCAGAAACAGTGATTAACATAAAATTATAAATATTGATACTATGCTTGGTTAAACAGTTTGAAACATTTTAAAATATGTTTATATTTTCTCCTGGTTATCTTGCCAGTTTAAATTTTGAAACTATATAGCTCTAGCATATTTAAAAATAATCTTGAGTTATTACCATAATGGCCAATAGTATCGTAAGAACCAATACATAAGTAAGAGCCATGAGTTATTCCTCCACTACCTTTCTCACTAAATGGTACAAATGCCATCAATTCTCCATCCTGAATTACTTTTCATCTTCATCCCAATTTTCACAATATTTTGATAAATTATTATCCTTATCAGAGGAAAATATAAAATAAATGTATAGATGTCATATCAATCAGCACATTTTTGTCTTGAATGATATGCTTAGCAAAAGCAAAGAAGTGTTAAGAAGTTGGTGTTTTTCAAATTCTTTTTAAAAATCTCATAGTTTGTGCACAGGTATCATGCTATCAAAAATAGCCAAATCATTAGAACTGGCACACATTAATTGCAATGGTGTACATTCATCAGTGAGCTTTCCAGTGGGCAGAAGAACCATTGGTGTGTATGATTAAGAGATAACTGTAGGGTATCCTCAGTTATAAACCAAAGTGTTATTGTCCCATAGTAACACTGTCCTTCCACTTCCTAAATATCAGTACTGCTCATATGAATTAGTATTCACACATAAACAAATGCAAGATGATCGTTTATGTTATAGTTTGGAAAAGCTATGCCACATAGTAAGTATCCAGGATATAAGAGGAAAAAAAGAGGAAAAAGCTGTTAACATTGTAAGAGAGTGCCAACTTTGTGGTCAAGATCAACACAAAGAGAAACTGCGATGAATAACATCGAATTCAAATGCTTACCTGGTGCCACGTTTTCAATGACATCCCCCTCCCAGTGAATGATTTGACAAGTAATCAAGTTGCTGTGGTTCTCAGTCCTATCTTACATTACCCCAGCAGGCCAGAGTGATTAATCAGACTATATTGGGAGTGGCATCTAACTACTTATTAATAATCTTTCCAAGTGATTTTAACAAGAAGCTAGGGTCAAGAATTGTAGGATTAAATATAATTTTCTCACAGATACTCTGAATGTGACCATAGCCCCCACTATAGCCCTGCCCATTCAGCAGGTCTGGGCTGGAGACTAATGACCTGTGTTTAACAAGTCTGAATGAATGTGGCAACTCACTAACACTTGAGAATCACTGGCATGAGTAAAGGTGCTCATACCACTCAATGAACTTTGTCAGTACCACACCACAGCTTTTAGTGAGGGCTGGAATGGGTTTTCAAGTGAAGGAGTGGAGTCAAAGACAGAAGGGTATTCTGGGGGCCTGTGAATAAGAATTGCTGGACATCTCCAAGACTTCCCATGGAGAATTTTTTGCCAATTTGAAAAGCTGGGTGTCCAGAGTACTTTAATGCTGCACTTGTTTTCATATCTCCAACAAAGTCAGGGTACATATGGTATGTAAGGAGAGGCAGATATGACCTCACAGAATGAGAAATTTGATACAAATTTTAATAAAATAGGTATTTCAGAAACTTCACTCCTTGGTTGGCAATGATGTCACCTACAGCAATAAACATGCAACAAAATGAGCACTTCATAGAGGTAGCTTTGGGACAAACAGCAAATTTTGCTGATGATGGTCACAGAACCCTTTTGTATAGTTAGTAAATTAAAAACAATCCCCAAGTATCTATATATCCATTATCATAAATCCATCTACTGCAAAGGCAGGCTTGCTATGCTCAGTGTGTAATTCAGTCTATGTTGGTGGTTACTCATGTGTGATATTGTTTTTAGGTGATATGAGAATGATAAGCTTAATGCAATTCTGTTACCAAGGTCACCCCTAACACTTTAATTTTTGGTTCACAGGATGGCAGTATGATTCAAATAATGCTTTCTTCACTGTGCAGTACAAATCTGTGTTTGAATATAGAATGGTTTGCTAATTGCTGTAACTCAGGCTCACAGGATCACAGTTTTCTCCTCTGGTGATAGGGATTATAAAAAATACCTACCTTAGAATACTTTTATATGATCTCAGGTCTGTACCATACCTGACAGAAGGCACCAAACATGTTATGTGCACAATTCATAGGAACTATTTTCTTATTAAATAATGTTATTTGATATTATGAAATTAGTTGCTAAATAAAACAATGAAATCATCATTTTAACATATACATGGTTTACATTATTTGCATAGATATTGTATTAAAGTTATTTAAATGAATATACATTTTTATACCCTGATTTTTGTATTGCCCAATAAAATACATTTTATATAGATGTTGTATACATAAAAATGTACATTTTATGCCTATGAAACTTATCTAGGAATCTAATAAATTAATAAATAATAATTCTGGTAAGTATTTATTAAAATGGTACAGACTGGGAAAAAATAAGACAAAATAGTATATGTGTCTCTGTGCATATATATTAATTTATCAGATTCTCCATTTTCCTTTTTTTTGTAGTACAAGGTAATATGGCAGAGGAATGGAACATGGGATTTTGAATCATATTGATTCATTCAATTTAACATAAAGGCTATTTCTTGGTTTCAAGCCATATGCAAAGGCAAGAGATTGGAAAGCTCAGCAGGGTTGAACGAGTTACTAAACCTCTCTGACTTTAAAATCAGAAAGTTTAGGGTTCCATTTGTAAAATTTCAATAATAAATCTCCATCTCAAGGTTTTTGTTAATACAAACTCAAATAGGTCAATATAAGCTATTGGTAACATAGTAAGTGCTTAGAAATAACTTTTCTTTCTCCCTTGGGAAACTTAGTAGTGTCCCAGCTCCATGACCTGCCACCTGGGTGTAGGAGAGGTATGGGTTTGGATACATAGACAATGTGTCCATGAAGGAGTAGCTTGTGAGAGTAGCATTCCTGACACCTGTTAGGGAGCACCTGAGAAAGTGTAAGAAGAAAGGGATGATTAACATTCACTACTGGAGCCTGGAGAAACAATCACCTGTTTACCTGAGTCCAGAAGCAGCACAGAGTTTGTCTTCCCATTTTGGTCCTCCAGGAACAGAAAAGCCCAGGTGGGCATGGCTGAATTCCCTGAGACTGAGGCCATCAACCACAGTTCATGAAGGAGGAGTAGCTCTTACATGCTCAAACACCCAGTAGAGCAAGCTTACTTCATTCAAAATGATAAAAATTCAAATGCGCCAGGTTCAGTGACCCACACCTATAATCCCAATGGCTCAGGAGGCTGAGACAGGAGGATCATGAGTTTAAAGCCAGCCTCAGCTAAAGCTAAGTGCTAAGTAACTCAGTGAGACCTTGTCTCTATAAATAAAATACAAAATAGGGCTGGGGATGTGGCTCAGTGGTCGAGTGCCCCTGAGTTCAAACCCCAGTATCCTCCCACCAAAAAAAAAATTCAAATGCTTCATCTGGCACCCCATTGCCTTTAGTTTATGCAACATGGTTACTGAAGACACAAATATGTGGTGATATTGTTTATGTGGCTTACCAAACCAATGTACTACTGATGCAAAACAATATGTCCTAAACTACAGTAATCTATATCCCTAGTGAGACATCACAAGCCGTAAGAGTTCAGCAGCCCTTATATATGTTGTAATGAATATTCCATAATACTACATTCTCAAATGAGCAGGGAGAAGGATGTATAGTCACCCACACTTCCTATTGCAACTGACTTAATGCAGGCCAGGTTGAAAGTGCACCTGTACCTGTTCATCTGAAATAATACCTATTACTCTGTTCTGGGACTTATCCAGTAAGCCAAGTTTGGAATCCTGGACTACATAGCTGAGGTCAACATTGCCAGTTGGACTCAGCCTTCTGATTGGAATTCTATTGATAATATCATCAATGAAGTATGATTTAGACAAAAGGACTAGAATTGGTCACAGCCTCTATCAGAATATCAAATCTAAGTTGCAGAGTAATGACATATTAGTTGTTGATCTAATTGCAAATGTATGACAAACACTGGATTAAACAAAATAAATTTATTCTTTGGGGAGCTGGGAATCAGACATCTGCCATGGCTCTTATTTGTTAGAACTGCATTTTTTTTCCTCCATAGGATCTAAGGGATATTCAATTTCTTCAATCATTTACATTGTTGGTAGAAATTAGTACCTTGTGTTCAAAGGGCCAATGCCTGCATTTTTTTTTCCTGTCAGCTATAAGTCTTTCTCAATTTATAGAAGCTGCCTGAAATCCTTGGCTAATGCCTACTTCTCCCTTCTTTAGAGGTAGCAACAGTAGATCAAGTGCTTTTTCTGTTGAAGCTCTGACCAAATTTTCTGCCTGGCTTTCTCACTTTTCAGGACCATGTGATTACATTGGTCTCAAGGAGATAAACCAGAAAAGTCTTCATGTTTAGTTATTTATTTACTTTTGTGGTGCTAGAAATAGAACTGTGCAAATGCTAGGCAAGCATTCTACCAATGAGCTGCATTTCCAGCCCAGTTTCCCTATTTAATATCAGCTGGTTAGCAAATCTGGTCCACCTGCAAAATATCTTTTATTATTTAAAAAAAAAAAAACACATTCCTAATTTCCTGGGACTAAGGTATAAGCACCTTTAAGAGCCATTATACTATCTAGCATATATATATATATATATATATATATATATATATATATATATACACTATCTAGCATATATATATGTATATATATACATATACATATATATATGTAGATATGAAAATTTGAAGTCAACCAAGAATATGTAGTACAAACAGGTGGATTGTTGGAAAAGGAAGTTCACCATGGCCCTGACATCTCTACTTATTATTGTTGACAGTGCCTCTGAAGTAGTCAGTCATGTAAGTAGTTAGAGAGATCAAGGTGATCACATAATGATTCCTTTAGAAACTCTTGGTGTCTGGATGAGGGCAACTTGTTCAGTTGTATGGATATTTGAAATGTTTAGTTGAAATTTAAGGCCCTGAATAATGCTATACTTTGGTAAGTGGATCTACCTTTGGTCTATAGACCACTTCTTGGTATTTGGGGACAAACAGAAGAAGATATACAATTAATCAACAAATACATGAAAAAATGCTCAACCTCTCTGGCAATTAGAGAAATGCAAATCAAAACTACTCTAAGATTTCATTTCACTCCAGTCAGAATGGCAGCTATCAAGAACACAAACAACAATAAATGTTGGAGAGGATGTGGGGAAAAAGGCACACTCATACATTGCTGTTGGGACTGCAAAATGGTACAACCGTTATGGAAAGCAGTATGGAGATTCCTTAGAAAACTGGGAATGGAACCACCCTATGACCCAGCCATCCCACTCCTGGGTCTATTCCCAAATGACTTCTCTATACACATAAATCCTATCTGACCTGAAGACCGAGAAACAGCTTCTGGGACAGGAGTTCCTTGTGTTTCTCCTTTGCTAGCAAAGCAAGAAACCTTCTTCTTCGTTTTTCTCAAAACCGTGTCCTCATTATTGGGTTGGTGTCAGGGACAAGGACCGAGCTTTCAGCAACAAATTTGGTACCCTGCGTGGGACCCGAGAGCAGCCCCCCTACTCCAGTTTTCTTGGGTAGCCCTGACTTTACAAGGTACCCGACTTCCATGCTGAAGATGCAAGATGGCTAACAAAGTTGTTGAAACTGCAAGAAAGTGAGAAGATGGGTGAGTTTGCTTCAGGTAGAACTAGAGAAGCTGTTCCTGTGAGTTAAAGGGAGGGACTGAGGGACCATCCCAGCAGCTGCTGAAGCTCCTTTTGCTTCAGGGAACTCCTGCCTTCTCTCTCTGAATGGTACAGGAAGCTCCATCATGGTCCACTTTAAGCAAAAGGAAACTGAACTCAAGTAAAGTCACAACACCCCTGGGCATCTGGTAAGTCCCCTGGTGCGCTCACTGAGACCCTTAGTTCCACACATCTTGTTCCTCTTTGTGGAAACATCTGGTCCCTCTTTATGAGGACATCTGTGTCACCACTGGTGTAGGAGTCATGGTTAAGTGGGACTAGAGAACCTAGAAATGTTTACTCCCTTCTGATCTGTTCTAGGTTTTCATCTGTTTGCTGGCCTTGGGTTTGGGAATTCCTTTTAGTTGTCTGTGTTTTTGTTTTGTCTGTATCTATTACTACCCCTTTTAAGACATGGCCAATACTTGCATCGAAACTATAGGTAGTCCAATGTGAAAGATCTTGGCTGGTCAATTTAAAGGTTCTCATCTGTGGGCCAAGGTTTTAAGCTCTCTAGTTGTCTCTCTCTCTTGCTCTCTCTCTTTTTTTTTTTTTTTTTTTTTTTTGTTGTTGTTGTTGTTTTACAATCTTGCAATTGAAATTGGTCTGTTAGAGGTGATGTAAGTTGAAGGGCCAGCTATATCATAAGTCTAAAATAACATTTTAATGTAATGATCTGGCTCTTGAATAGCTTTCTGGATTATTATACAATCTTTTTTTATTTTTTTTTAAATTCTAAGATGTTATAAATGACAGCAGAATACAATACATTTCATATTACACATATAGAGCACTTTTTTTTTTACAAATCTCTGGTTGTATGCAAAGTATATTCACACCATTCGTGACTTCATACATGTACTTAGGGTAATGATATCCATCTCATTCTACCATATTTTTTTCCTTCACCCTTTTGCCCCCTACCTTCCCCTCCCTCCCCATTGGCCATTCTAGTAGAATGCATTACGGTTCATAATACACACATAGAGCCTATTTTCACATAACACTGTTTGTATACAAAGTATATTCATACTATTCAAGTCTTCAATCATGCATTTAGGATAATGATATCCATCTTATTATACCTCCCCTATTATTTTTCACCTCCTATACCCCCCTAACTTCCTCCTTTCTCCTCCCTCCCCTTTGACCACTCTAGTGCTCCTCTAATCTTGCTAAGTACCCCGGCACCCAACACCACTGTGACTCTGACTCCTTATATCAGAGAAAACATTTGGTACTTGGATTTTTGAGATTGACTAATTTCACTTAGCATTATATTCTATAACTTCATCCATTTACCAGTGAATGCCATTATTTTATTCTCTTTTATTGCTGAGTAAAATTCCATTTTGTATATATACCACATTTTCTTAATCCACTCATCTACTGAGGGACATCTAGGTTGGTTCCACAACCTAGCTATTGTGAATTGTGCAGCTACAAACATTGAGATAGCTGTGTCACTGTAATATGCTGTTTTTAAGTCCTTTGGGAATAGACCCAGGAGTGGGATGGCTGGGTCATAGGGTGGTTCCATTCCCAGTTTTCCAAGAAATCTCCATACTGCTTTCCATAATGATTGTACCATTTTGCAGTCCCACCAGCAATGCATGAGTGTGCCTTTTTCCCCACATCCTCTCCAACATTTATCGTTGTTTGTGTTCTTAATAACTGCCATTCTGACTGGTGTGAAATGATATCTTAGAGTAGTTTTGATTTGCATTTCTCTAATTGCCAGTGATGTTGAGTATTTTTTCACCTATTCATTGATTGATTGTATATCATTTTCTGAGAAGTGTCTGTTCATTTCTTTGGCCCATTTATTTATTGGGATATTGTTTTTTTGGTGTTGAGTTTGTTGAGTTCTTTATACATTCTATAAATTAGTGCTCTGTCTGATGTGCATGTATTAAATATTTGTTCCCAGTTAGTTGGTTCTCTATTCACCTCACTGATTGTTTCTTTTGCTGAGAAGAAGCTTTTTAGTTTGAATCTATCCCATTCATTAATTCTTGATACTAATTCTTGTGCTACAGGATTCTTATTAAGGAACGTGGGTCCTAATCTGACATGTTGGAAATTGGAGCTTACTTTTTCTTCTATTAGGCGTATTATGTCTGGTCTAATTCCTAGGTCCTTGATCCACTTTGAATTGAATTTTGTGCATGGTGAGAGATAAGGGTTTAATTTCATTTTGTTGCATATGGACTTCCAGCTTTCCCAGCACCATTTGTTGAAGAGGCTGTCCTGTCTCCACTGTACATTTTTGGTGCCTTTGTCCAATATAAGATAGCTGAAATTATATGTATTACTGTGTCCTCAATTCTGTACCATTGGTCTACCGTCTGTTTTGGTGCCAATACCATGTTGTTTTTGTTACTATTGCTCTATAATATAATTTAAAATCTGGTATGGTGATGCCACCTGCTTCACTTTTCTTGCTAAGGATTGCTTTAGCTATTCTGGGTCTCTTATTTTTCCAGATGAATTTCATGACTGCTTTATCTATTTCTTTGAGGAATGTCATTGGGATTTTGATTGGAATTGCATTAAATCTGTATAATGCCTTTGGTAGTATGGACATTTTGACAATATTTATTCTGCCTATCCAGGAACAAGGAAGGACTTTCCATCTTCTGAGGTCTTCTATAATTTCTTTCTTTAGTGTTCTATAATTTTCTTTAAAGAGGTCGTTCACGTCTTTCGTTAAGTTGATTCCTAGGTATTTTTTTTATTTTGATGCTATTGTAAAAGGGGTAGTTTTCATCATTTCCCTTTCAGAGGGTTTGTCACTTATGTACAAAAATGCCTTTGACTTATGGGTATTGATTTGGTATCCTGCCACTTTGCCGAATTCATTTACTATTTGTAAAAGTTTTCTGGTAGAGTTTTTTGGGTCTTCTAGGTATATTATCATGTCATCAGCAAATAGTGCTAATTTAAGCTCCTCTTTTCCTATGTGGATCCCTTTAATTTCTTTCATCTGTCTAATTGCTCTGGCCAGAGTTTCAAGTGCTATGTTAAATAACAGTGGTGAAAGGGGCCACCCCTGTCTTGTTCCAGTTTTTAGAGGAAATGCTTTCAATTTCTCTCCATTTAAGATAATGTTAGCCTGGGGTTCTGCATAAATAGCTTTTATGATGTTGAGATATGTTCCTGTTATTCCTAGTTTTTCTAGTGTTTTGAACATAAAGGGGTGTTGTATTTTGTTGAATGCTTTCTCTGCATCTATTGAGATTATCATATGGTTTTTATCTTTGAGTCTATTGATGTGATGTATTATGTTAATTGATTTCCCTATGTTGAACCAACCTTGCATCCCTGGGATAAACCCCACTTGATCATGGTGCACTATCTTTTTGATATGTTTTTGTATTCAATTGTGCCAGGATTTTGTTGAGAATTTTTGCATCTATGTTCATTAAAGATATTGGCCTAAAGTTTTCCTTTTTGGCTGTGTCTTTGCCTGGCTTTGGAATCAGTGTAATACTGGCCTCACAGAAAGAGTCTGGGATATCTCCCTCTTTTTCTATTTCTTGAAATAAGTTGAAGAGCAATGGTATTAGTTCTTCTTTGAAGGTCTTGTAGAACTCGGCTGTAAAGCCATCAGGCTTTTTCTAGCTAGTAGTTTTTTGATGTTGTCTTCTATTTCCTCACTTGAAATTGATCTATTTAAATTGTGTATATCCTCCAGATCCAGTTTGGGCAATTTGTACGACTCTAGGAATCTGTCAATGTCTTCAGTATTTTCTATTTTATTAGAGTACAAGTTTTCGAAGTAATTTCTAATTATTCTCTGTATATCTGAGGTGTTTCTTGTGATATTTCCTTTTTCATCACGGATGTTAGTGATTTGAGTTTTTTTCTCTCCTTCTTTTCATTAGCATCGGTAAGGGTCTGTCAATTTTATTTATTTTTTCAAAGAACCAACTTTTAGTTTTGTCAATTCTTTGAATTGTTTCTTTAGACTCAATTTCATTGATTTCAGCTCTGATTTTAATTATTTCCTGTCTTCTACTGCTTTTGGTGTTGGTCTGTTCTTCTTTTTCTAGTGCTTTGAGGTGCGATGTTAAGTCATTTATTTGTTATATTTTTTTTTTTTTTTTACTTTTGAGGAATGAACTCAGTGCAATGAATTTTCCTCTTAATACTGCCTTCATAGTGTCCCAGAGATTTCTGTACGATGTATCTGTGTTCTCATTTACCTCTCAGAATTTTTTAATCTCCTCCTTGATGTCTTCTTCAACCCCTTGTTCGTTCAGTAAAATGTCATTTAGCTTCCAGTTGTTAGAGTAATTTTTTTTTTTATTTCTTGTTTTATCATTGATTTCCAATTTCATCCCATTATGGTCTGATAGAATGCAGGAAATTATCTCTGCTTTTTTATATTTGCTGAGGGTTGCCTTGTGGCATAACATATGGTCTATTTTGGAGAAGGAGCCATGTGCTGCTGAGAAGAAAGTGTATTCACTTACTGAGGGATGAAATATTCTATATATGTCCGTTAGGTCTAAGTTATTAATTGTTTTAATGAGGCCTAAAGTTTCTTTATTTAGCTTTTGTTTGGATGATCTATCCAGTGGTGACAGAGGTGTGTTGAAGTCCCCTAGAATAACTGTGTTGTGATCTATTTTATTCTTGAACTTGAGAAGGGTTTGTTTGATGAATGTAGGTGCTCCATTATTTGGGGCATATATATTTATAATTGTTATATCTTGTTGATTAATAGTTCCCTTAATCAGTAAGAAATATCCATCTTTGTCCCTTTTGATTAGCTTTGGCTTGAAGTCTGCCTTATTTGATATGAGAATGGAAACCCCTGCTTGCTTCCTTGGCCCATGTGAGTGGTAAGATTTTTCCCAGCCTTTCACCTTCAGTCTATTGATGTCTTTTTCTATGAGGTGGGTTTCTTAGAGACAGCATATTGTTGTGTCATTTCTTTTAATCCAATCTGATAATCTGTGTCTTATGAATGGTGAATTTAGGCCATTAACATTCAAGGTTAATAAATGAGATGCGATTTGTATTCCCATCCATTTTTATTTGTTTATGGTATTTACCTTGATTTGGTTTCTCCTCTGGTTGGTAATTCCTTTAGTTTAATATCTCCCTTTGTTGATTTTCATTGCTATTTTTCTTTTCTTCTTCATGGAATATTTTGCCCAGGATGTTCAGAAGTGCTGGCTTTTGAGTTGCTAACTCTTTCAACTTGTGTTTGTCGTGGAAGGTTTTTATTTCATCTTCAAATCTAAAGCTTAATTTTGCTGGGTATAGGATCCCGTTGACATCCCTTTTCTTTCAGGGATTGAAATATGTTATTCCAGGATCTTCTAGCTTTTAAGGTCTGGATTGAAAAATCTGAACATAGTCTGATTGGTTTCCCCCTACATGTAATCTGTTTCCTTTCTCTTGTGGCTTTTAATATTCTCTCCTTGTTCAGTACAGTAGGTATTTTCATTATGATGTGCCTTGGTATGGATCTGTTGTGATTTTGTACGTTTGGTGTTCGGTACGCCTCTTGGACTTGGTTTTCCCATTCATTCCTCAGGTTTGGAAATTTTTCTGCTATTATTTCATTGAATAAATTATTCATTCCTTTGGCTTGGAATTCTGCTCCTTCTTCTACTCCAATCACTCTTAAATTTGGTCTTTTTATGTTGTCCCAAATTTCTTGGATGTTTTGTTCTTGATTTTTGACCATTTTTACTGTGTTCTCTGCATTTTTTTCCAGTTTATATATTTTGTCTTCATTATCTGAGGTCCTTTCTTCCAGGTGGTCTAATCTATTGGTGATGTTTTCAATAGAGCATTTAATTTGGTTTATTGCTTCTTTCATTTCCAGAATTTCTGTTTGGTTTCTCTTTAGAACCTCTATCTCTCTGTTGAAGTAGTCTTTTGCTTCTTGTATTTGTTTATGAAGTTCTTTGTCAAAGTGGTCTTTTACTACCTGTATTTGCTCTCTCACCTCCTTCTTGAATTCATCCTTGAGCTCCATAATCATTTGGATTATGTATTTCCTGAATTCCTGTTCTGTCAATAGATCTACTGTGCTTGCTAAGGAATCTGCTAAGGAGGTATATTGATTTTTGGGGGGACATTTTCTTCCCTTGTTTTTTCATATTGCTTATGTGTCTTTTCTTTTAGCACTGTGGAACCTTGACCTTTTTTGTTTTTAACCTTAAGGCCTAATGATGCTCTTGTTGTGGGATTCTATCAGCTCCCCTTATATGTACTTTACACCTTAACACCAGACATTTTATATTCAGTTAATCACAGTTTGTTCACAATTTACAGAGTTAGAGAATTTAGATATTGCCTCCAATATATTCTGAGTGATTATAATGGGGTTTATAGTTCCAGATATTGGGTACAAAGGTGATATGCTTAGGAGGAAGGAGGGAAGGGTATTGCTTTCCCCCCTTCGCGAGTGTAATACTGAAAATCTATGGAAGTAGTTTAATAGCAGAAGGGGGAGGAAAGGAATTGGAATGTACAGTTAAGTGTGAAGACCGATGTGTATTTCAGCTAGGCTTATGTAAACGTTGAGAGAAGTTAGAAAATGGCCGGGTAGTAAGAATTAATGAAAGACAGAAGACAGGGTGAGTCAAAAGAGAGGAGACTATATAAAACACCCATTTGATGTACTATTCAGTTGCCCCAATTTTAAGATTCCAAGTTCCTGTACACAACTTGTTTTCTTCTCTGTTGAGAATGTAGGGGCAGGGTGTAGATAGGGAAGATGAGGAAATAAGGAATGAGAGGCAAGAGGGAATGAAAATGGGAGAGAGGAAAAAAGAAGAGAAAAAAAAAACACAATACGACAATGACATTAAAAAAAAAAAAACACAAAGTCGAATTCACAAGTCTCGAATAGGCAGCTTATTCTCCTCCTCTCTCAGTTTGTTAAATTAGGTTAAATTAGCTGTTCATCAGATCTGCTCTGGCTGATGCAGAGAATTTGTGGGCAGGGTCAAGTCTGAGCACCTGGTTAGCGAGGAGTGATGCTGGAGATGGGTCTTTGTGTGGAGTCTACTTCCGTGCTCTTCCTCAATTGAAGGGTCACAGAGGTCGTCACACTGGACTAGCATTCCCAGCTGTCTGTTGAAGGTCCTCCCAGTCTCGGGTTCCTCCTTGCCTGTTTGCTGGTCTCCACACTGCTTTCTGTGGGGCTTTACTGGTGAGGGTCGTGTCCAGCCAAGTGTGGATTTGAACTGGCGTTGCCCTGTGGTCTCCGGTGGTCTCCCAGCACCAATTCCGCAGGCTGTTTTTGCTGGCTTCACACTGGCGTGCCCCGAGTGTGGCTGGGGGTTGCAGTCCCGGCCCGGGCTCTGGCTTTGTTCCGCACCACCTTTGCTCTGCCAGGAGTGTAACAGAAGCCACAAGGCTCTGGTCGCTGCAGACAGTGTGTGTCTCTCTCTCCTGGGTCGCGATATTCAAACCATCCAGGAGATGGGTATTTTCAGCCTATATACATATGATGAAGGGCAGTTTATCTGCTTTGTTGGATTCTTTCCACGGAGCTGCCCTGAAGTGCGGCTTCCCCTAATCCACCATCTTGGATCTCTTATTATACAATCTTGCAATTGAAATTGGTCCAGCAAAGTTGAAGTAAGTGGAAGAAATTTGTATGTGCAGGTCTGTCTGTTTTAAAGATTCCCATCTGTCAACCCTGGTTTCAGTGATCCTCATCTCCCCCCCCTTGGTATCTATTACTGGTCTTTTAAGACAAGGGCCATGCTGTGTTGATTTTACCTGTAGTCTCTTGAGCAGAGAGATCTTGGCTGAATGGGTAACCTATAGTATAAGTCTGTCTAAGAGAAAGATGGTTTCCTGTAGAACGATCTGGACTTTGAAAGATTTTTCTGGATTATTATGCAATCTTGACATTGAGGTTGGTCTGTCAGGGATAAAGTATATAAAAGGGATTCTGTATGTACAGGTATTTATACAGTTGCATGATAAGGGGTCTGAATCATCAGGAACTAAGTTGAAGGTGCCAAAAAACACTTCCTCTGGAATGCAAGGATAGCAGGACACCAGAAGAAAGGGTTAAAAAGATTTATTTCTTTTAAACCCAGTGCTGGCACCCCCAGTGCTATTTCTTAGCCTGGCCCAAGGCAGCTACAGATCATCTCACTGTGGTCAAGGACACTAGCCCTAAACTGGGGGGGGGGGGGGGGAAATCCCAGAAAAGCAGCCTGGGCTATAGAAAAATGGCCAAAGAGAACCTGTCCTTCCAACCCATTTTGCTCATGGAGGGCAGAGGCTGCTGGCTAAAAAGGATTTGGCAGTAGGTTTCAGCAGTGTTTATGATCTGAAGACAGGAATAATCTCCCCTTTTAATATCTGACAGGACACCCCATTTGGCCAGGAGCAAATCAGTTCTTGCTATCCATCACTGGGGCAAAGGAGTTCATTCTATAACAGTATCCCATCAAACTAAATGCATGGGGAGACTGGCAGAATTAACAATGGCACTCAAAAAAGAAAGACAAATTAAGGCCAACCCATGTTTTGCAGGCAGTCTCTCCAAAGGTATTTTCAAGGATGCCCAAAGAAAAGAAAGAAAAGAGCCTCCTCCACTGCATATCAATTTGCCTAGTATTAGAAAAAGGCCCAAAAGGAAACTTTGGGTACAATTGACAGTGGGGAACTCACTTAAAGTGGATGGCATTGTAATAATGATAAGCTGATGAGTCAGGCTAAAAACTATCCTGTACTCCAATCCCTTGAATGCCACCTGAGAGAGAAAACATTAAGACAGTTTTTGTATATGGCAGATTGTCCAAACCTCTCATGAGATGAAATTTGTTTTGTAAATTACATTTACAGATAACATTCATAAGGATTTTTTCAGAATATGAATTTAAGAAATGGTTTGAAACTAAAAAAGACAAAATAATGTTATAGGAATTGAAATGTTTTAGAATGGAATATTAGAAGGTAAAAGAAATATCTATGGATAAGAAAGCATTTTGTCTGGCAAAGTAATATTCTTGTGCTAAAGTCCAAGATAAAAGAAGATAAAACTAAGAATGTAAATAAGTTGTGAATGTTTAAGTAAGCTGCAGAAGGTTTGTGGAAGGTAAATCTCAAAAAGTTTGTATTTGTGATTAAATTGGTTATAATTAGCACAGTCAGTTAAAGTTATTTGAACTTTAATCAACTGATATGAAGCAAAGTCTGAAACACAGACCTGCTCTTACCTATCAAGATAATTTTCTTGTATTAGTTTTTTTTTTTTTTTTTTTAACTTGGGGAAACTAAATCTTAAAGGCATTAGGATTTGTACCTGTTTTAAAGTCTTCAATGATTACTTTGTAACTGGTTAAACAAACAACTGATATTTAGATAATAACAGTATAAATGACAACTTAAATATATGTGATTAGGTATATGTATGCATTTGGGAACTATATATGTCTAAGCTTTTTGTAAGTGTTATGTAAAAGTTTATAAAGTAAAAGTTTATGTAAGTGTACTGGCAAGATAACCAATAAACACTTTTATACATTGTATCTAACACAGAAGGGCCACACTATCATTTGAAGACCTGTTTTACATCTGGTTTGCTTAAAGTCTATTTCTGATGGTTAACAATTTCTTAAATGTATGAGTTTTAAGTCTATCCTTTGATTTTTGCTAATCCATGCAAACCTGTGATTACTGTTACTCTATACTATGGATTCTGAATTATACTTTAAAAGTTAACATTAGTTAAATGTAAAGCTTAGGAAAGAACTTTGCTAAATTGATATTCTCCAAACTTAAACTACCTGTAATAGTCTCAGAATTGTAAAGAAATAACAAATTTGGTTTATATTTATTTGTTATTTGATGTTTTCTAGCTGGACAAAGTAACCTGTTGTCAATAAGTTATATATTCAATTTTGTGTTACTCTTCACACCGGAATAGGAATTTAAATGTATTTTTGGACAGTAATAAGGACATCCTGATCTATTTAAAGGTGACAATGTAAAACACAGAAGCATTTTACCAATTTTCCACAAAAAGAAAATTAAAAACTCTCAGCCTTTGTTTCATGTTTTACAGGTAATGTTGTGTTGTGTTATTTGTCAAGGATCCTGCCTTACTTGAGAGAAGACTCCACCTCCAAAATAGGCTAGACATGAGCTCATTTAGAGTTGTGTTTAAAAGATCAAATTTTATTTTTAAAATGACTGTGATTTAAAAATAAACAGGGGATATAATATTTTTTAAAAGAGTAAAATACCTCTTCCTTATCCTACTTAATGATTAGCAAAATCAATGTTCCATTTCCTGTTTTCTCTTGAAACAATAGAGTTAGTTTATATTTTAGTTTACAGACCATAATTTCCCTAAAAACTACATATTTCAAAAACATGCTTGCTGTTAATTATGAAACCATTTTGAAAGCATTGCATTACGAATTCAAATTTTCCTAAATGAAGAATAAAATCTGTTGACTCAGATAGTTGAAAGTCTCAGGGGTATCTTAATTTAGGCAATGTGTGATCAAGTTAGGTCCCTTGACTTGATTCAGAATGGATTCCAAGACACTATGCATGTTAAAGTAAAAAAAAAAAAAAAAAAAAAAAAAAAAAAAAAAAAAAACAGGTGAATGGGCGTTAGGGATCCCAAACTGCACCCACGCATTAGGATTGTTCTCTTATTTTTATAAAACAGCATTGGTGCTCAAAAAATTTTTAATTTTACAAATTTTGCTTTCATATAGCAGATATTTCTGTATAAATTTAAAATCTTCTTATCTCAGGTACTAGATAATTATTTTAATAAAGTAATTGGGAATTTTCCAATTGCTTTTTATCATGTTAGATGGATCAATATTTGGTTTACCACAGTGGCATAGAGGTATGTGCCTCTGTATATTAAAAGAAAATGTACTAGGTACACACACACATGTATAGACATTACCACAGTGTGCATATCAGACATTACCACAGTGTGCATATCACAAATAAAATGGTTAAGTATATTCATATATAGTAAATGTCACCTTGTCCATTTTCTATTAAAAAGCAGTTTGTTTTCAGGTTGTATTGTTACTGTGATGTGAAGAATGCTGATTACAGTGAAAAAACATTTTGCATCTATTATGGCTTGAAAGTAAACTGTTCCTGGAGAAGATTATGTGATAGATGTTCAGAGGTGAAATTATTAGATTAAGAACCTGTAGAATAATTAATGGGATAATACATTTGCTAGATTAATAAAAAGGATCACCTGGTACTAACTATAGGCAGTTGGGGCATAGCTGAAGGAAGCAGACCACTCACGGGGGGGTGTACCTTTGAGGTTTATATTTTTTCCTTGACCCCTTCCTCTCTCTCAGTCCCTGCTTCCTGGCTGCCATAAGCTTAGTCTTGATCTTCCACACACCCTTCTTCCATGATGTTCTGTCTCATCCTGGGTCCACAGCAATTTCAGCTAACTATGAACTAAATTTCTAAAACTGTGAGCCCTGAAATAAACTTCTCCTCTGAACTGTTTTTGTCAGGTATTTTGGTCCCAGTAATAAAAAGCTGACTAACATAATAAAAAGAGACAAAGACACAGAGCAAAATGTAGCCATTCTTAGATAAATTAAAAGTCAACAGTATTTTACAGAGAATGCTCAAGCATTAAAAATAACAAGTTTTCACAAGTTTGATAATTAAAGAAACTTAGCTCTTTCCTTAGCATATGTCAAGAATAATCTCAATTGATGGATAAAGTCCTTAATACAAGATGGAAAGTACTTTAATCTTAAGGCAAATAAATTTGGACAGAGAGGAACAACAAGAACTAAAGATACACCTACTGAAAAAAGTCATGACATAACAATTCCCTTAGCTACACTAGCTAAGTGTACCCAAAAGCAGGTAAGAGGTTAATTTAGGAATCCTTAGACCCCTTTCTGTACCTTCCCTCCGTTTCCACAGAATTTTGGCTGAGCACAGCTACTCCCCTCCCCTCACCTGCAATCACTGAATCTCTCCAGAATCACTACCACCAGCCTGGTGTCTGCAACAGACATAGACCTCATGGGCCCTAGAACCCCAGTTTTCCTCCATGTATCTCTTCCTCAAAGCCACTGCTCTTGTCCTGCTCCTAAGACACTTAAAATTATCTCATAAAGCTGCTGGTTTTCAAAAATTGTGGCTTTCCAAAAGGGTACACACTTCATAAAAACAAGAGGCACAAAATCAAGCAACAATAGTTCTGCTTTATCTGGAGTTCTGATTTGGGACCAAATCCTGCTTCAAAACCTCTGTCTGGTTGTTGCCGTCCCCTTGCTTCCTAATGATTTAGGATGAAGAGCAATACTGAGCCCCTTGCACCTTTTCCCTCCCAGGCTCATGTCACTCATCCACACCCCTGTCTCCTTTCATGAGCTTGTCCACATGGATAGGAGCTTGTGGATCACACTCTTTTCTAGATACCTATTTCCTTTTGTCATCTGTAACTCAATCTTGAATTGCCAATTCCTAGAAGTGATATTATAACTTAATAATATCCAATTTGTTTTCATCTCCTTCACATGACAGTAAGTTTCATGAAGACAGCTATCACAATATGATATTCCATCTACACTGTAGGCCTGAAACACACCGTGGAAGACTATCTCCACATCCATCCAGCTTCCTCTAATTTTCCCTTCTATGATGCTGCACATCCACATTTCCTTGAGTCTCTTATTAGTCAAGCTCCAGAAATGATTCAGATGCTGGGAAAATGATGCATGCAAACTGATTTGGAACTGATTTTGGTGGGAAGAGAGGCAATGAGGAAGTAACAGAGCTGGCAGGTCCAGTTCTATGGGGAACTCCCCACTCACAGCCTGCAGCTGAGGTGTAGCAATCAAGGCAGCAGATGGAAGGATATCCTGACCTCACGTCTTCTCAATAGTCCCCAGAGAGAAGCCATCCTTTGTTGGTCCTGTTCTGTGCTAGTGTCCTAACATCAAGGTAGTATTCCCCATTCTTCCAAATCAAGCATTTTCTCTTATTACATGCCTTTCCATTGTATACCTATGTTGTTATTGACAACCAAACTCTTAGTGATCCAGTATAAAATATTTCTTATCTTTTTTGTCCTTTATCTATTGCATTAAATAACAACTTAAACTGTTAAGGTTTATATAAGAGGTACCACCCACTGTCATGTGCTAGATGATGTAAGAACCTTCAGAGGTAAACTGATTAGATTATAAACACTATGAGTTAATCATTGGACTAAACCATTGAAAGAGATCAACTGATTGTTACCTAAAGGCCAGTAGGGTGTGGTTGGAAAAGGTAGGTAGCTGGGGTCATGTCTTTGGGGTTTTTATTTGTCCTCTCTGTGTGGAGGGAGCACTCTGTTTCCTGGTGGTCATGTCCTGAGCTGCTTTGTTCATCCACACCCTTCTGCCATAATGTTCTGTTTCATCTTGAGCACAGATCAATGAAACTGGCCATCTATGAGCTGAGATCTCTGAAATGGTGAGCCCCAAATAAACTTTTCCTCCTCTAAAATTTTTCTTGACATGTTTCTTTGGTTATAGCAGGAAAACAGCTGACTAAAACAATGACAATATGATGTTTTAATACACATACATGTTGAATAACATTGACACAAGGTTAAACATATTTGTCTTCAAACATTTATCATTTCTTTGTGGTAAAAACATTCAAAATCCTTTCTTCTCTGTTTTTGAAATTTTCACTACATTATCCTTATCACTGTATTGGGGTTCTTTACAGGAACAGAACCAACAGGATATATATACACATACATACATATATATGTATGTATGTGTGTATATATATATGTATATATATACACATATACACACACACACACACACACACACACACACACATATAATTATGAAAAGGCAATTGCTAGATAGGCTTAGACAACCAGAAGCTGGATAATGCCACAATGACCAAATGCAGGCTGGAGGGCTGGAGGAACCATAGCTGCTCTATGCAAGAATCTGGAGACTCAGAAGAAGAGGGATCACCCCAGTCTAGGACCAAAGGACTAAAAATTCCCTGAAGAGTCACTGATCAGAGTCTGCTTTGGAGAGTGAAGGAGCTGGAGTTTGGCATCCTCAGGACAGCAGCAATCAAGAACTTGCTCAAGAGCATCAAGCTTAATCTGCTGCTGTAAACCCTTCCTTGTTCTTTCTCTATTTCTTTTCTTGTTCCATCACAGGCTCCCCAAGGCCTACTAGGATGATGCTGTTTTATTAGAGTGGTAATTTCTAAAAAAAAAAAGAACTTGCTTAAGATGGGTCTCTTTTATCCACACAGTTTGCTGTAATATTTAAGATGGGTCTCAAACCAAGTTTGCATGCCCCACTAACCAAACATCCTCACTGAGACACCCAGAACCTTCCTAATCTTAGGCATCTCCTAATTCAATCAAGTTGACAATTCATATTAATCAAGGTCATCTTACTGTGTGAAAGCAAACTAGAATTTTTTACTCCTAACTGCAATTTTATAGCCATTGATCAGTCTTTACCATCCCTCCCTTCCCACCAGTTATTTGTTAGATAATTGGATAAACAAATGAGAGTAGATGCTATCTGAATTTAAATGAAATTTCTTATATCTAAGAACATATTGTGCATCTTTTATAAAATTATGCCATAGTATTTTTCTTGGGTTCTTTGTGGGTTATATCTTGCTAACACATGTGAAATAAGTAATGAGAGAGATTGCAATAGTTGAAAACTCACACTTCCCCTACATCACAGAAAAAAAAAAAAAAAACTGGAAACTTTTTACATCAGTTTGAAAACATCTTCATATATATTTTCTTTACAACTACTAAAACTAAAAAATGACTTAAAATGACTTTTTCTTAAAATTGATTAAATGTTATTGAGTAAAAAAGTAGATAATACACATGTAACAATGAAAATGAAAGCAGCATTTCTCATATGTACAGGTCAGGCTAATAAGTAGTGACTCATTCAGATGTAAAGACGAAATAGAAAATGTTAAAACTCGAAAAATTCACTGAAAAAAAGGATACATTCAAGGTTTTTCAAAATATTTTAATCCAAAAATTCTTTTATTTTTTCCCATATAGTACATATACCCAAACAACAACATACTAATTATGATATGCTCACACAGGTCAAAAACACATCAGTTATATCCATCCCAATTGTACCAAATAAACAGTTGCTTTGTGAGAAACTAAATTCTATCTGGCATAAGGAAGATAATTAATTTTAACTGGTTTAAGGTAAAATTATTTTTGTTATACAGACTCAGCCAGTTAATTATTTGCCCATATGCTTTCAATCCCTGCACCTGCCTCACCTTGGCCTGGCATGCTTCTCAAATTTCTCTGCACCTTCCAGATTCTGCCAAGGACAATGCCACCAGCAGCCACAAACTTGCCCACAGCATGGAGAAGCAGATTTTCAAACATGGGTGCAGCAGATTGAACAATATATTTTATTAGTGACATCTATTTAAATATAACTCTAAAGTATAGTAAACATTTGTAAAAAATATATTATTCGAAATTATCAGTCACAAAAGATACATGTCCCAATCACTGCCCTCACTGAACTTACACACACACACACAAACACACACACATACATACACACATACACAGACATGCACACACTTAATAATCCCAAATTAGAAATAACAATCTACCTTTCCTTTGATAAAGAAGTACCAGGCATGGTGACACACCCCTGTAATTCCAGCAACTCAGGAGGTTGAGGCAGGAAGATCTTGAGTTCAAAGCCAGCTTAAGCAAGTTGGTAGGGCCTTAAGTAACTTAGCAAGACCATGTCTCAAATAAAATATAAAATAAGGGCCAGGCACGGTGGCGCACGCCTGTAAACCCAGCACTTGGGAGGCCGAGGCAGGAGGATCGCGAGTTCAAAGCCAGTCTCAGCCATGGTGAGGCACTTAGCAACTCAGTGAGACCCTGACTCTAATAAAATACAAAAAAGGGCTGGGGATGTGGCCCAGTGGTCGAGTGCCCCTGAGTGTAATGTGGTCTTTAATCAGTCTTTAACTTTACTGACTTCCTATTCACTTTGCATGTAAGTAGAATCGTCATCACAAAATGTTTTTTATAAAAGACTATGTAACAGAAATTTAAATCAAAGTTGGTTAAAAAGCAAAGAGATGATTTTTGCTAGTTACTGAGATATTGATGCTTTCTCTTCTCTGATTTCCTATCATTTAGAGAGAAATTGAAAGGCTTCCAAATGCTACAGGGATTTAAATACCATTAAATTAAGCATAATAAAATGATATGGAAACAGAAAGTGATGGCCAGTAGCACAGAAATATGAAATGAAAAATCTCTCAATTATGTCAACAACCATATTAAGTTTAACTGTGTGAATTAAAAAGAAATAAGTCCAGCAATTGAAAAGGGTATTCTCAGCTGTATCAGAAGCAAACAGCCATTTTATTGAAAATAAACTGAAATTCGAGGAAATATTACACTGCCTTCATGAACCCAAATTAGTGTTAATTATTTCAACTCAGTAGCTAAATTTTGGAGAGCAAAATGGAATCATGGGATTTGGTGGTAGAAGGTATCTCAGTTATCTAATGCAAACTATTCTTTTAAAAATTATGAACACAGTGTATCAATTGGCCAAAATTACTTAAATATTCAGCCCAAACCCAGAATAAGAACATCTTTCATTTTCCAGTAAGTGCAATGTTCTTGTGATATGTGAATTGAACCACAAGTTAACCAGTAGCTCTTCCACTGTATGATAAAATAACAACCAAGACAACAGTAGAAAAGAACCTACACTAACAAAACACTAAAGACACTGCCCACACATGCAGATATACAGAAGGAAGGAAGGAAGGAAGGAAGGAAGGAAGGAAGGAAGGAAGGAAGGAAGGAAACCTAAAGTTATTTACATTTTTCACAAAAGATGTTATGATGTATTTTGAGATCAGTGGCTCTAAGGTGTTCAACAGCATCAGGTTCCACCTGCAGGGCTTGTTAAAAGAGCCCTACCTCCAAACCGTGAGTTTCTGACAGAGGTCTGAGACAGGGTGTTTGCTGCCACTGCTAATGTAAGCTCTACATTTTGAGAACATCTGGGCTAGATAGTAAGTCAAAAGCATTGGACACAACATAAATGTCTTAATGTACATTTTCTTTTATATGTAATTATATCTTTTATATCTAAAATACTGTCTAAAAGAGTACTTATGGAATGGTATTTTACTGATTATCAAAAAACTTTAATAAAAATTTTCTTTTTAATAGAATTGTTTATCAGGTGCTTTTCTGTAACCTAGGACTGACACCATGTACAACTAATTTAACTTGTAGAAATCCTCTCCAGATCCAAATTGCAAAATTAATCAAAAAGCTCAATGATGTGAACAAATAAGACAAATGCTTTGTGCATGCAAAGAAAAGTTTAGTGATTTTTGGTATGTGTCATACTGTTGTTCTTATAAAGATTTACAAAATATTTTCTTGGGTTCAATAATAGCTCTGTTTTGTTTGGGGGGTCAGGGGGAAGGAGGTACTAGGGATTGAACTCGGGGCATTCAGCCACTGAGCCATATCCTCAGTCCTATTTTGTATTTTATTTAGAGACAGGGTCTCATTGAGTTGCTTAGCATCTCGCCTTTGCTGAGGCTGGCTTTGAACTAGTGATCCTCCTGCCTCAGCCTCCCAGGCTGCAGGGATTACAGGCCTGTGCCACCATACCCAGTAATAGCTTTGACAAAACCAAATGGTATTGATTGGGTTGATAATATTAAGTAGACTTACACTGACATTTTGCTCCCAGTGCTAATTTTCATATCTTCATTCCAACCTCTCAAATTCTTTCCCCATTTGGTTCTAATGCAACAATTCTTATCCCTGGTTCACAATAAACTCAAGGGATTCTAAGGAAGCCACAGCAGCTCCAAACAATGCAATACGGATAGACTCAGTGCGGCCTTCCAAATTTTGCTTCTAAAACATGTAGAGTCTTCTATAGTGGAACCAGCCTTACATTCCTGCTTCATTTCTAGGCAGAAAAAGTAGACTTCATATAAATACTTCTCAAGACCACATGCTTCTTAAGGAACCATACATCTTGTGTGCCTTTAGCATGTGCACCTTTGTCTGCTACACTAGAAGCTCTCTCATGTCCCCTGGTCTTCTCGTTTTCCTTAGGTCATTCCTAAAGCTTTATAACTTTGGGGAATAATATAAAATTAAATTGTTCTAGCTGAGCATGGTGGTGCATACCTGTATTCTCAGTGACTCAGGAGGCTGACACATGAGGATCACAGTTCAAGGTCAGCCTCAGAAATTTAATATGAGACCCAGAGCAACTAGCAAGACCCTGTCTAAAAATAAAGAATAAAAAGGCCTGGGGGGTTGTAGCTCAGTAGTAACGCATCATTAAGATGCAGAGGATAGCCTCAAATTTGCAGTCCCCCTGCCTCAGTTTCTCAAGTCGCTGGGATTACAGGTGCGCACCACCTCACCCAATTCTATTCCAGTTTGAGCAAGCATGAACCATCAATCATTACCTAACATGCAGTGATTGCAAATCAGAGCAGCCATATTAAAAATCTGATCTAGATAAATAATGGAGATCCATTTAAACAAAATTAACATATTTAAGAGTAGTATACAAACATATAAATCAGTAAATTTAAGTGAAACTCAATGATATGAATTTTATATGTACAAATATGTATATCATTCCATGCTAAATCATTGCACGTTATAACAAGCTTAATAAATACCATTAACATTATTTGACTTTAATAAGGAGCAAAATCTATCACACCGATTTCTGTCACAGTAAGTTGTGATTATCATAATACCAGTTGCTGTATCTTTAAAAAGTCAGAGGAAAATATATTTACAAAGGCAACGTCATTTATACAAAATTCCAGCTAAATCACGAGAACGTAAAAGTAAACAGAAAGCACACAGAGGCTTTGGAGATATTAATCCAGTTTTTCCTAAGACAAATAAGGTGTGCCACAGGATGCCAGCAAAATATGGCAAAGTAGGTAGCTTCAAATATATAAAAATTAAGGGAAGTAGGTGCAATCAACTTTGTTGGAATTCTGGAACACAGTCACAGGTTTCCAGAATCAAGGAAATACTGCATCCAGAAAAAAACAACTTGAATATGGTAAGAAATCTCTGGGGCATCTTTTCTTGTCCTTTAATGCCCAGCATTACCCTGTTCTAAAGTCAGACAACATGAGGAAATAAATCTCCCCTAACATATTTTATGAATGATGTAAAGTTCCTAAACACAATAGTTGTAAAAGGAATTTAGCAACATATTGAAAGAATTTTACATTGTGAGTGAATGTGATGCATCTAAGAATGCCAGGGTAGTATAATATAAGTAAATCAATCACATAAAACACATCAAAGCTGGGGATGTAGATCAGTGGTAGGGAGTGTGCCTAGTTTGCTCAGAGTCCTGGGTTCACTCACAGCACTGCAGAACAAAACAGAAAGAAAACAACAACAACAACAACAACAACAAAGCCACCAAAGAACACCATATTAATAGAATGAAGGAAATAAAAACATACATCATCATCTCAGTTGATACAAAAAAGCATTTGACAAAACCCAACACCCTAAGGAGAGAAAAGAAAATCCTCAATAAACTAGAAAAAAAGGTTGGGAGGAATTTTCTCAACATAGTGAGCAACACAGGAAAACCCACAGCTGACCTAATAATCCACAGTGGAGCCTTAAAGCTGTCTCCCTAAGATCAGCTGGCTTCCACCTCTGCTGCCCAACAGTGATGGCAGACTTTAGCCAGAGCTCCCAGGCAAGAAAACATCCAAACTGCAAAGGCTGAAGTGAAACTATCCCTACTCACTGATAATGATCTTATATATGGAAAACATCAAGAACTCTGAAAACCAACAACAGAAGACCATTTAAAAAATCTTAATAAACAAATCCAGCAAAGTTGTAGGGAACAAGGTGAACACATGTAAATCAACTGTTCTTCTATACCTAAGCAAAGAATAATCTAAAAATTAATTTAAAAACAAATCCTATTTCCAGTACCATCCTAAAGAATAAATTATGTGGAAATAAATTTAACCAAGGCAGTGAAAATTTATACACTGAAAATGATAATCCATTGCTAAAATAAGTGGAAGTGACATCCCATATTCACAGGTGGGAACACTTAACACTGTTAAAACATCAGTACTCCACAAAGTACTCTGCAGCTTCAGTGCAGTCCCTATCAAAATCCCAACAATCTTTGTTTGCAGAGGTGACAATGCTGATCCTCAGATTCAAATGAATTTTTAACAGGCCTGGAGTTACAAAATGATATTGAAAACAGAAGAACAAAAGCTGGAAAACTTAACACGTCCTGATTTCAAAACTTTCAACAAATGAATAACAATCTAAAAAGTATAGTACTCCCATAAAGAAAAAAAATATATATGCCAACATAATGGAATTGAGTCCAGAAATAAGCCTATCCATCTATGGGCAAATTGTTTTTTTTAAAAGGTGCCAAGATGCTTGGAAGGCAGAAATAATAATCTCTACAAAAATTAGTGCTGAGGCAACAGAATATCCACAGGCAAAATAATAGTTTAGTGTAATCTCACACCATATGCAAAAATTAACTAAAGTGGATCAATGATCTAAATATAACAGTAAAAACTGCAAAGGTCTTGGAAGAGAACATAGGAGTAAATCTTGGATTCAGCAGTGGATTCTTAAATAAGATATAGGAAACAAAAACAATGAAAGGAAAAAATAAATTAATATTCATCAAAATGCAAAATATCATGCACTGAAACACACTACTTAGAAAGTAAAAAGACAGCATAAAATGGGGAGGAAATATTCACAAGTCATATATCTTACCATAGCTTAGTGTCCAGAATATATGAAGAATTATAATTCAACAGTAAAACTACAAATAGCCCAATATGCACAAAGTTTTTAAATGTAATTTCTGCAAAGATGGTGTACAAATGGCCAATATGCAAGCAAAAGTGGGCTCACTGCCATCAGGGGTGACTGCCAGGGCTGGGAGGGAGGAGCAGGTCCTTAGCACATACAGTGCTCCCTGGCAGGTTCCTTGTGGAGCAATAAACATGCTTTTTTAAATTAGGTAGAGGTGGTGGTTACACAATGTGAATGTACTGAATGCCACTAATTTTTCACTTTAAAATGATTAATTTTATGTTCTGTGATTTCATTTGAATAAAAAGACAAAAATAATAAACGGTTCAGGTCTGTTCAAGTTGCTTGGGTTTTTACTAATCTAGTTTTAATTTAAAATTTTTAAAGAACTTTTGTGACTACAGTTTTATGACATCTTAACTTGAAATGTAAATATTTTTCTTATCATTGCTTTAAATCAAACTATAACTTCTATGCAAATTGCTAATCATGCTTTAATAAACAGTAGATTATTACTAGTGTGCTAGTCATATCAAAAGCACAAAGATATCATTTCATAATGTCATAAGTTATATTGTGAAATTTCATGAAATTATAATACAAAAAATAAATGATTAAAATGTCAAAAATTGAATTTTTATTAGATATGGGATGGCATATCATTTGTCTGGTACATGTAGAAATATTAAATAACATAAGCTCCCAATAACATTAAAGATTTATAGCATTTTCCTTGTTAGGAGAATAAATGGGAGATGTAGAAATTAAAGATAAATCAAGATATATATCCAAATTACATAATGAAAATAGAAATATAAATGCATGAATGGATTTATCCACTTGACATATTTATAAGCATACATCAAACACTGCAGTAGGGACTGAGTTTTAATATTAAACATTTTATAAAACAAAATCAATGTAGTTGAAGCCAAAATTACTGAACAAAGTAAATATAATGTCATTCCTTGAATCTGGAACCATCAGTAGCGCATTAATTAGGAACTGATTTGACAGCCTTTCAACTTTTAGATTAATTCCTCATTTTCCTTAGACACATCAATTACTGCCCCGCCACATTAGCTTTCTGAAAGTGACCCATTATATGACCTAAATGAAGGGATTCAGTGGCCCAGTTCATTTAAGAAAAAAAGCTTCCAAATCATTTCATGAGAGGCATGTTGACTAGTCACAGAGTTTTACCCACAAGAATACTGATCACTTTTCCCAATAACTTCTCATTTGAAAATAATATTATTTGCAATTGAAGAGACAAAGACTATGCATCAACAGAAGAATTATGGTATTACAAATGCAAGAGTCAGAGTTCTATATTGAATAAAGCAAATCAGCATTTGTCATAGATAAAAAATAATGGCTGAGAATTGCAATTCTACTGATCTGCATTACAGAAAGCTTGGGACTTGTCTTGATAAATATTAGGTCATGCGTTTTGTTTTCCTCTTTGGTTATTATGTCTTCTTCTCTATAGTGGTCACAAAACCCACTTTTTATTTTCTTTCTTCTGGTTTGTTTTCTCACAGTTATTCTCTTTCCTGGAAGCTCAAAGTGAAAACCCGAAGAAAATGAGAGTAAAAGCATAAGACTCCAGGATCTGAGCAGCAAAAGACCCAAGGTTCTTTTTCCCTTGCCCCACACCCTGGGAAAGATGGTTTGCTTTAACTCCAGAATTACCAGTTTTTCTTGAAACTTCCTTTTGTCTATGCCTGTCTACTTTATAGATTTGAGTATCCATTCATACTGACTTCTAGAGTCCATTTTCCTCTCAAAGCAAATTTATGAAAAGCCAGTCACTTTCTTCTTCCAGTATTGTGATTCATGTATCAATTTATGGCTGACCTTATTCTTTCTTTAAGATTCCTTCATTCCTTGGCTGTTTTTAAAGCCTACTGTGTGAAAAAAAAAAAGTGTTTAAGGTGGAAGTGCTGCTGACCCTGCCGTGGTGCACCTGGCTCTGTCACACATGGTCCCTCTTGGCCCATCCCAGGCATTGAAGGTCATGGACTTGTGGTCTTGAACGGGAGTTGCTCAGCTGTATCTCATACAGATTTCCAGCTCCAGGCCTGTTTGCATACTTGTCATGAATGAAGAACATTTTCCACATATTTAAATGCTTATGATTTTTAAAAAATGCAATGGGAAATTACATGGCCTAACATATTAATATATTCACAATCTTGACATTTACAAAAAAATGATTGCCCATCCCTAGTCTAAAATAACATTCCCCAAGGGTTTGTTAATGTTGTTAACATAATTAAGGGTTTATTAAACATATATCAAATAACTTATCAAGAAAAATTATGAGAGACTTTGAGATGGTCAACATAGATTCCTTTTAATTGTGTCTAATATATTCCTCCAGGTAGCATTTTCTGATTTTATACAGTCCAGCAATTTTTAATACCTTTATGTTATATTGCATATAATATATAGATAATCCATAGCAATTCAAATGAATCTCATCCATACACGTGCAGAAGAATTTTGTCTGATGTCTTATGTTACTACCCACTATCAAAGAGTCAGTTTTTCATCTGTTAAGCACTTTTTCTTTCAGCATCCTTTTATGCCTCAATTTCTGATACATTCTCCTTTGAACTGGTTGTAATAACTTAGTGATTCCTTTGTTAAGTAATTAAGTAAAATAACTGACATGTTCTTTTATGTTTATGTTTGTATGATGTTATTAAGTTAATCTTTAAAATATATTAATTTTGTTATATAGACATGCTATTGTGCCAACATAATAAATATATATTATAATCACAGCATATAAATTCAAAAAACAAAACCTATAAAAGATCATTAGTAGTTTCCTTTCACACCAAAATGTGACATGTACACACCACTTTCCACATTGTTATAATCTTTGATATACTTAAAATTTTAAGTAACTTGGATATTGTAAAAGAAAGATAAGAACATTTTCTAAAAAAGAGTTTAGATTATTAAATACAAATTTTCTGAAATGTACTGAAAATCTTTTTAATAATACTAAATCTTATCAATTATTCCAATAGGATTATTTTTGTATATTCATAAGCATAGGTAGATTTCTAAAGTATTTTGCACAAAATAAATATTTTAGTGATCATGCATTACCAACATAATTTCCTAATGGCTGTGCAGCCAAAGTTTCAAGTGTACCCCATTGTCTCCTCCTTAAAATATACACGTTGATTTACTAATGTTTTTATAAAGTTAGTTCTCCGACATCTTTATTATCATTTAAAATGAGGGCTTCAAGAGGGATTCAGATGGCAAGCTAGAGATGCATTCTGTGTCGCTCCAGGACCTGGGATTCAAGTAATGGGAATACTGTTTCTCTGCAAGTGATAGAGGACCCAGACAGCTGCTCCCATGCAGGACACCCGGCCGCTACCCATGCTCAGGAACTCCAGCCACCACTCCCATGTGGACCCCGATCTACCAATGTGGGGCACCCCATTGCCTCCATCTTGGGACTCTGGAGCCACTGCCATAGTCCCCTACATTTGGTAGCCTGTCTGCACCTGGGGACATCACACAGGTTCTGGATACAGCCGTCAGCCACAAAATACTGTAGCACAGAGCTGCATCTCTGAACACATCGCCCAATGCCACCGCCAGGGCCCACCTGACACAACACCCTATCACTAAAAGCAGCCACCCCCATCTTGGGATACCTTCATCACCACCTTTAGTTGGGGCAACTCCCAGTTTGGAACACCAGATAGGCAGATACTGAGTTGGGGAACTCCCCACTCTCCCCAGGGCAGCCAACCCAGTGCAGGGACTGCCAATACAAAACAGCTCTCCATGAAAGGTGTGCAGTCCCCAGACTCAGCCCACAAGACCTCCCTCCCGAGAGAAAGATCCCTGATTGGAAAGTATAAAGGGAGAGGTTAAGTGAAATACAGTTTAGAGACTAAATTAGATAACAGGAATTGTGACATCTACAGGCGATTATAAGGAGATAAGATCAGGCACCCACATCACATAAGCAGCCCCAAAGAAGATCCTTGAAGTGCAGGAGACACACCCCATCTCCAGGAGCCACACCCCCAAGACCAACCCTCCCACCCTAATAACCTTCACCATCCCAAGGATGGAGATTCCAGCAAACAACAGATGATCCCACCTATTGGATGGGAAGGGAAGCTGGAAAGATACTGACCTCCAACATAAACAATCCTTTTATCTTCCTTCAAAACTTTTTTAATATATCTCTCTCTCTTCTCCCACCCTCACATCCCCAACATTTATGAAACCAAGCACTTTTCATGAATTAGGCTACTGAGGACTGGGATGTCTGAATAGTATATTACAGTGGTATTGTATATTCTTTTATCTCCTATTTTTACATTATTTACTTTTCTTAATATTTACGTTTGTTTGTTTTTTGTACTCTACCGTCTTTCCATTTACTTGTCTCCCTAAAATCACTTTCTATATCTTCTCCTCCTACTAACCAACTTCTTTAGATTTCTCTTTCACACTTTCTAAGATCTAATAACTCTATATCATCACCTCCTACCCCCCTCAACATCTCATCCTACCCCTACCTCTCACCCCAGACTCTTTGTCCACTGCCAGAAACAGTAGATGCTTTTGCAAACCTACTATTTATAGTGTAGCTAATAATTGAACTTACCCTTTCTGTATATTGTGACAAAACCATAAACATCTTAATAGCAGCTGTTTGGTTTAAGGCTGTATATTGTTTGTATTGGGATCTTTACACATTGTTCTCCTCCTTAAAGGAGAGGTATTAGAAACCTGCTGGGACACTATAAGTCTATAGGGTAAAAAATGGTAATGACTCAGATCTGCAGTGCTAGAAGGGAAGATACAAGATACACAAACAACATGAAAAAACAAGGGAAGAAAATTCCCCCAACAAACCAAGATATTACATTATTAGAATCCATGGCCAGCACAACAGAAGAAATGACAGAGAAAGAGTTCAGGATGTACACAATTAAAATGTTCCGTGAATTAAAGGATGATATATGAGAGCAAATACAGGCAGCAAAAGATCATTTTGATAAAGAGCTACATAAGCAAATACAGGAAGCAAAAGATTACTTCAATAAGGAGATAAATGTTCTGAAAATTTAAAAAAAAAGAAATTCTTAAAATGAAAGAAACAATAAACCAAATTAAAAGCTCAATAAAAAGCATCACCAACAGATTAGATCACTTGGAAGACAGGACCTTAGAAAATGAAGTCAAAATATATAATCTTGAAAAGGATATTGACCACACAGTGAAGATGGTAAGAAACCATATGCAGAACATTCAAGAATTATGGAATAACATAAAAAGAGCAAATTTAAGAATTATTGGGATAGAGGAAGGCATAGAGTTCTAAACAAAAGGAATGAACAATCTATTCAATGAGATAATATCAGAAAATTTACCAAACATGAAGAATAAGTTGGAAAATCAAATACAAGAGGCTTACAGGACATCAAATGTACAAAATCACAACAGATCAACACAAAGGCACATAATAATTAAAATGTCTAGCATACAGAATGAGGAAATACTTTTAAAAGCCACAAGAGAAAATAATCTGATTATATATATAGGGGGAAAACAATTAGAATATCTACATATTTTTCAACCCAAATCCTGAAAAGTAGAAAATCCTGGAACAATATATACCAACCTCTGAAAGAAAATGGATACCAACCAAGATACTTTTATCCAGGAAAATTAAGCTTTTGATTTGATGACCAAATAAAAACCTTCCATAATAAACAAAAGTTAAAATAATTTACAACTAGAAAGACACACTAAAGAACATTCTCAGCAAAATATTCCATGAGGAGGAAACAAAAAACAACAATGAAAATCAGCAAAGGGAGGTATTACACTAAAGGAAATACTAATCAAAGAAGAAACCCAGTCAGGTTAAATAACAAAAATAAACAAATATGACAGGGAATACAAATCATGTCTCAATGTTAATGAATGTTAATGGCCTAAATTCACCAATTGAAAGACATAGACAGGAAGATTAGATTGAAAGGAAAAAAAAAAAAAAAAGACCTAATACCCAACAATATGCTGCCTTCAATAAATTCATCCCACAGGAAAAAAGACTTCCAGAGATTGAAAGTGAAAGTTTAGGGAAAAAAACATACCACTCACATGGACCACAGAAACAAAAAGGGGTTTCCATCCTTATATCAAATAAAATAGACTTTAAGCCAAAGTTAATCAAATGGGATAAAGAAAGACATTTCATACTGCTTAAGGGAACCATACATCAGCAAGAAATAACAATTATAAATATGTATGCCCTAAACAGCGGAGCATCTATATTCATCAAACAAACTCTTCTCAAGTTCAAGAGTCAAATACACCACAACACAGTAACTTTGGAGGACTTTAACATGTCTCTTTCATAACTGGATAGATCTGCCAAACAAAAGCTAAGCAAAGAAACTACAGAACTCAATAATATAATCAATAATTTAGACGTAACAGACATATATAGAATGTTTCATCCATCAATGAGTGAATACACTTGCTTCTCAGCAGCACATGGATCCTTCTCTAAAATACACCACATATTATGCCACAAAGCAATGCTTAGCAAATACAAGGAAACAGAGATACTACCCTGCATTCTATCAGATCATAATGGAATGAAATCAGAAATCAATGATAAAATAAAAAATAGAATATACTCCAACACCTTGAGACTAAATAATATGCTATTGAATGAAAAATGGGTTTCAAAAGACATCAAACAGGAGATTAAAAAATTCTTAGAGGTAAATGAAAACACAGATACAACATACTGAAATCTCTGGGACACTATGTAGTTAATACTAACATGACAGTTCATTGCATGGAGTTCATTCCTTAAAGAAGAAAAAGTCAATAAATAAATGACCTAACATTACATCTCAAAGCCCTAGAAAAAAAGAAGAACAAATCAACACCAGAAGCAGTAGGAGATAGGAAACAATTAAAATAAGAGCTGAAATCAATGAAATTGAAACAAAAGAAATAATTGAAAAAATTGACAAAACAAAAAGTTGTTTTTTTGAAAAAAATAAATAAAATTCATAAACTCTTAGCCATGGTAACAAAGAGAAGGAGAGAGAAAACTCATATTACTAACATCCATGATGAAAAAGGAAATATCATGATAGACACTACAAAATATACAGAAAATAATTAGAAACTATTTTGAAAACATGTACTTCAATAAAATAGAAAATATCGAAGGCATCAATAAACTTCTGAAGTCATATGATTTGCCCAAACTGAATTAGAATGATATACACAAGTTAAACAGATCAATTTCAAACAATGAAATAGAAGATGCCATCAGAAGCCTACCAACCAAAAAAAGCCCAGGACAGCTGAATTCTATAAGACATTCAAAGAAGAACTAATACAAATTATTTCATGAAATAGAAAAAGAGCAAACACTTGCAAACTCATTCTATGATGCCAATATCACCTAATTCCAAAACCAAAGACACATCAAAGAAATAAAACTTCAGACCAACATCCCTGATGAACATAGATGCTAAAATTCTGGCAAATTGAATACAAAAACATATCAAAAAGATACTGTGCCACAATCAAGTGGTGTTCATCCCAGAGATGCAAGGTTGGTTCAACATACGGAAATCAATAAATGTAATTCATCACATTAATAGACTTAAGAATCATGTGATCATCTCAATAGATGCAAAGAAAGCATTTGACAAAATACAACACCCCTTCTTGTTCAAAACACTAGAAAAACTAGGGATAATGGGACCATATCTCAACATTGTAAAAGTTATCTATGCTAAGCCCCAGGCCAACATCATTCTAAATGGAGAAAAGCTTAATGCATTCTCTCTAAAACCTGGAACAAGACAGGGATGCCCTCTTTCACCACTTCTATTTAACATAGTTCTTGAAAATCTAGCCAGAGCAATTAGACAAAAGATTAAAGGGATATGGATAGGAAAAGAAGAACTCAAATTATCACTATTCGCCAATGACATGATTCTACACCTAGAAGATCCAAAAAATTCCAACAGAAAACTTCCACAACTACTAAATCAATTCAGCGAAGTAGCAGGATGTAAAGTCAACCCCCACAAATCAAAGGCATGTCTGTTCATCATCAGTGACAAATTTTCTGAAAGAGAAATTAGAAGAACTACGCAACTTACAATAGCCTAAAAAAATAAAATACTTGGGAATCAACTTAACAAAAGAGGTGAAAAACCTCTACAATGAAAATTACAGAATACTAAAGAAAGAAATTTAAAAAGACCTTAGAAGATGGAAAGATCTCCCTTGTTCTTTGATAGGTAGAATTAATATTGTCAAAATGACCATACTACCAAAAGCACTCTACAGATTTAATTAAACTCCAATCAAAATCCCAATGATATTCTTCATAGAAATAGAAAAAGCAGTCATGAAATTCATCTGGAAAAACAAAGACCCAGAATAGCTAAAGCAATCCTTAGCAAGAAGAGTTAAGCAGGTGGCATCACTATACCAGACCTTAAACTATACTACAGAGCAATATTAACCAAAACAGCATGGTATTGGCACCAAAATATACTGGAAGCCAATGGTACAGAATAGAGGACACAGAGACAAATTCATATAAATACAATTATCTCATATTACACAAAGGCACAAAAACATATATTGGAGAAAGGATAGCCTCTTCAACAAATGTTGCTTAGAAAACTGGAAATCCATATACAACAAAATGAAATTAAGCCCCTATCTCTCACTATGCAGAAAACTCAAGGAATTAAACTACAGACCTGTGCCTAATAGAAGAAAAAGTATGCCCAAATCTTCATCATGTCACATTAGGTCCCAACTTCCTTAATAAGATTCCTATAGCACAAGAAATAAAACTAAGAATCAATAAATGGGATGGATTCAAGCTCAAAACCTTCTTCTCAGCAAAAGAAACAATCAGTGAGGTGAATAGAGAGCCTACAGAATGGGAGAAAATTTTTATCACATGCACATCAGACAGAGCACTAATCTCTAGGATATATAAAGAACTCAAAATCTTAACACCAAAAAAAAAAAAAAAAAAAAAATCAATGAATGGGCCAAGGAACTGAACAGATATTTTGCCAAAGATTATGAAAAATCAATCAACAAATATATGAAAAAATGTTCAACATCTTTAGCAAGTACAGAAATGCAAATCAAAACTACTCTTAAGATTTCATCTCATTCCAGTCAGAATGGCAGCTATTAAGAATATAAACAACAATAAGTGTTGGCCAGAATGTGGGGAAAAAGGCACACTCATATACTGCTGGTGGGACTGCAAATTGGTGCAGCCAATCTGGAAAGCAGTGTGGAGATTCCTTGGAAAACTTGGAATGGAACCACCATTTGACCCAGCTATCCCACTCCTCAGTTTATACCCAAAGGACTTAAAAACAGCATACTATAGTAATGCAGACACATCAATGTTTATAGCAGCACAATTCACAACAGCTAAATTGTGGAACCAACTTAGATGCCCTTCAGTAGATGAATGTATAAAGAAAATGTGGTGTGTGTATATATATATGTATATATATATATACACACCACAGAATATTACTCAGCATTAAAGTAGAATAAAATTATAGCATTTGAAGATAAATGGATGGAGCTGAAGAATATTATGCTAAGTGAAGTAAGCCAATCCCCAAAAACCAAATGCCAAATGTTTTCTCCCAATATGAGGATGCTGATCCATAATGGGATAGGGAAGGGAGCATGGGAGGAACTAAGCAACTTTAGATAGGGCAAAGAGGAGGGAGGGGAAGGGAGGGGGCAGGTGAGTAGGAAAGATGGTGGAATGAGATGGACATCATTACCCCAAGTATATGTATGAAGACATGAATGGTGTGACTCTACTTTGTATACAACCAAAGACATGAAAAATTATGTTCTATGTGTGTACTATGAATTGAAATGCATTCTGCTGTCATATATAACAAATTAGAATAAATAAATTTTAAAAATAAGTAAACAGAATGAAGTGAGGGCTTCATTCTGAGAAGAGTATTTAGTACTGCTCCCAAAGTTTTCTTGTCTTTTGTCATTGTTCTCTTAAGTACACTGATGACTCACCACAACTAATTTTACTAACAACAGAATAGTACCTCTATTTCCAAAACCCACAAGGAATCAAAAGATGCAAAGATTGTTCTATAAAATAATATGACGGTGATTTATGCTTTAAAATTAATTACTGCTAGAGTGACAATTTTCCAATATGAAAAGTTCATATGTACCACTGTTTTTTGTAAATTGTAGAAGATTGATATACAAAATTACTCCAATATAGTCTATAAAAGCAATTAACAAATGGATATTAAAGTGATAATATCACATGAAGAATAATATTTGTTTTTAATTAGTAGTTCAATTTAAAATTGAGAGCCATTTTTAAAACAATAGTACATTTTCTAAAACATTGCCATTTTAAAAACATTTCCTTTAACACTAAAGTAAATTTAAAAAGTAAAAAAAAAGGTGAAATATGAATTTTTAATTAATTGGGATTTATGAAAATTTTTTTCAAAATAAGATTCATAAAACTCAAAAATTTTTTAAATATTCATTGGTATGGGGATTTCTGTAAATAACAAGTAGTTTCAGTTTCAATCAGCCATAGACATTTTGCAAGTGTGAGTAAATGTAAATGTAATATGATAAGAAAGCCTGTATATTTTTGAGAGAGCAATAATTGTGTAATGTTTACTATAGTGTTCCAGCACCTACTTGTGTAGAGCACTCATACTCATATAGACATGGTACTCATGTACATGCATCTACCCATGAGACTCATGTGGTCCACACTCACATACAGGGATGTATGGAGAAGAAACATTCAGATTAGTTGCTCCTATTCATGATTATTGGTAGATAAGATAGATGGAGCTATCCTGCTTTGATGATGTTAAAACAACAGTCTGTCTTTGCTTTATGACAGAATCTACATTATTCTCTGGACTTTGTCATATTTTTGAAGAATTATGATTTAATTAGCATTTGGGGACATATAAATATTGATATTTTGGACTTCCCATGAGGCACCAAGACTTTTAACCAGCAACTGCCTCATGATAAGTAATTTTTTTGGTTCCTCTTTTCATTCTTTTGCAGTAAGTCTGATTTCTTAATGAAGAGGATAAAAATCACCAAAACTCTCTGTTACCATCAACATAATATAAACTTAAGCAATCTACAGTCTTCTAAATGATGAGCGCACCCACTGATTTGCAAGGTCTGAGTCTTCTAGAATACTCAGTCACCAACTTCTGCCTGGTTTGAAATAACTATATTGGTCCCAAAGAGTGCAGATGTAGCCATAGTGGGCCTTTATGAGAGAACACGTCACCTATGACAGCTCCTTAGAGTCCCTAATTAGCCCTCATATTTCTTAGCTGGCATGTTTCATGTTGTGACATTTCTGCATAACTAGAAAGATAGAATTAAATAGAATGAATTAAATAGAATGAATTTCTTCATCTGTTTTTCAATTACACTTCATTCTTAGAAATAAACACAATGAGTCATTGATTATCATTTATATGTGTATATTCCTATGTAAACTCCAAGATCATGCTGCATAGGGATAGTGATCTATTCATCTTCCCATTAGCACACTTAGAGCAGTTGCCAACACAGAAAATAACATTCATTGTCCTTTTCCAATGAGTCAAATAGGAAGACATATTTGGATAACAAAACCACATTTTATAATTAATAAAATATAGTGATTTTTGAAGTAGAAATCTGCAAAATAATTCTCTACAGATTTATTCATTATATATATTTCAGAATCACACACACCATTAAAATGGTTCATGAGTCTGTATAATACAAACCAATGATCACTGACTATGACATTTCACTTTAGAAATTTGTATTGTCAAGTCATGAAATACTAATGCAATTTAAGACTGTATTTGCAATATATCCTTAAAATCATAAAAGAACTGAACAGTTACATCAAATTAAATTTTTCTGGCCACTTAGAGTTTGTATAAGTATGAATTATTTATATAAATCAAAACCATGAACTTATCGCATTCACTTTTCAAAATGTTAAAAAAATTGAGTGAAAAAAAATATATTTGTGCATTAAAATTATATAGATGCTTTAGTGAAAAAAATAGAAGCAAGAAGTATGTATTTGGTAGCAAATTGAGAGTAAACAACACATATTTTAACTATAATTCTGTCATTGAAAGTACATTTAAACATGTGCAAATGATAAAAGGAAATTGCTATTGGCAGCACTAAATATGTCTATCACTTTGAAGATAAAAACACATTCAAAACCTTCCAAATTTTTCTAAGTCAAATTTTGAATTTAATCTTTGTTTTCACATTTATGCTACTGCCTGTAAAATTACTGGCAAAATGATTTATTTAATTGATTCAAAAATCATGGTTCTGAGTATTATAAGAAAAAAGAGACAACAGTAAGCCTCAGATACATTTAAAAGTTTATGTACGTACTTACCATAACTACCAACAAATGCTTATTATATAGTTGCTCCAAGTTAAAGGAGAAGCATATTTATTGATAATAAGATCAATAGCTTAGGAAATTAAATTCCATAGTTGTAACTACAAAAAGTATAACACAGTCTATTCCTTTCATTTTTTTTCTTTTCTTTGGAAATTCTTGGACCTGTTCAGAGATTTGTTATATATTAACATTTTCATCCAAAATTTGTCACACTGTTTCATCTGAACATTATTATTGTCTATCAAAAAGAGAAAAGGTGCAAGCTTTCATTTATTAGAGGGCAAAATGGGAAATTAAGACTTGGAATGGACTGGTAAAGGCAGCAGGTGCCCAGGCGTCAGAGGGGGAGCACACTGTGAGAGAATATGTATTTCCAGGAGCTCCCTACCTTGTTCTTTTCCTGTAGTTCACTGAATGATGTCTTGAAATCAGGGCCTTGAAAACTTTCACTTAATCTGTTTTTCCTGTCCAAGAGCTCTTCCATTTCTTTCAGCTGGACCTTTAGCCTTCTATTTTCTCTCTCCAGTCCTTGTTTTTCAGTTTCCAGTAACTCTCTCTTGTCCCATTCCAATGTATTTTCAGCCTGTAATCTCTCTAGCTAAACACAGAAAACACAAAGAAGCTGCATTGACATTTGTAATTGTCAAAAGACAAAGCACACAGCAATGTCCATTCCAAAAAAATGTTCAGGACATGTCCATTTATGGAACTTTAAAACGAAAATTCTACTTGTTTGAAAACTTGAGAAAAATACAAAAGTCCTAAGACCAAGCTAAGGGCCTATGTAAATATTCCTATCATCTTGTCTCATGTTACTAACTTTGGATCCTATTTGTCTATTAAACATGTCAAGGGAAAAACAAAAACTGTTGACTTTTTGCCCAAAATTTCCATTCCCAATGATGGAATTCATCATCACTAGGCAGGCACTATAAGAAATGCTTAAAGTTCAACATCTGGAAATTAAAGGATGATAACTACCATCATAAACTCATATAAAAACTCATTGGCAAAGTGGATACAAAAGAAAGAGAAGAATCCAACCTTATCACTGAAGAAAACTAGGAAGCTGCAAAAATAAAGAATAAGAGAGATGGAAAGGAAAGATAATATACAAAATAACACAAAACAATTCAAATGGTTAGAAAGTGGTAAACACTTACCACTTTTTGTTTAGTTACTGCAAATGTAAATGAAATAAATTCCTAAGTCGAAAGATACAGATCAGCCAAATGGATTTGAAAAAGAATCAAGTATACATTCCTATAAGAAACTCTACCAGAAGACCCACTCATGTACTAAAAGTAAAAGATTGGGAAAAGATACTTCATACAAAGGCAAACCACAAGCAAGGAAGAGTATATTTATAGCAGATAAAATGAACGTTAAGTAAAAAAAAAAAACTGTAAAAGAAAACAAGACCACTACATAATGACATAGAGATCAATTCAATAAGAGGAAATAATAATGAGAAACATATGTGTGCCCAATACCAGAGCATCCAATTAAATAAAGCAAATGCAATTATACCTAAAGGGAAAGGCAGACTCAAATATAATAATATTTGGGGATTTTAATATCCCTCCCACATCAACAGACACATCTAGACCAAAAAAAAATAATAAAAAAAAAATAAATAAAAAATAAAATCAGGGTTAAGTGAAAAAAAATTAACAAACATCAGAGTTAAGTGACACTATTCACCAAATGGACCTAACAAAACACTGCATCCAGCAGCTCCAGAATTCATATGCTGTAGAAAAGATTTGGCCTTTGTTTTTTGTGGACTGGCTTACTTATATTCTCCAACTTCATCCATTTACCTGCAAATGCCTTGAATTTATTCTCTTTTAATGCTGAGTAATATTCCATTATGTATATATACCACATTTTCTTTATACATTCATCTACTCTAGGGCATCTAGGCTGGTTCCACAATTTAAATATAGTGAATGTGCTGCTATAAACATTGATGTGACTGCATTACTATAGCATGCTGTTTTTAAGTCCTTTGGGTATAAACTGAGGAGTGGGATAGCTGGGTCAAATGGTGGTTCCATTCCAAGTTTTCCAAGGAATCTCCACACTGCTTTCCAGATTGACTGCACCAATTTGCAGTCCCACCAGCAATGTATGAGTGGGCCTTTTTCCCCACATCCTGGCCAACACTTATTGTTGTTTGTATTCTTGATAGCTGCCATAGGATGCTGACCCATAATGGTGATGAGGGGAGCATGGGAAGAATGGGGAATCTTTAGATAGGGTCAAGGGGAGGAGGGAAGGGAGAGGGTATGGGGTAGGAAAGAGGGTGGAATGAGTTAGACATCATTATACCCTAAGTACATGTGTGAAGACATGAATGGTGTGAAAATACTTTGTGTACAACCAGAGACTTGAAAAATTGTGCTCTGTACATGTAATATGAAATGAGTTGCATTCTGCCATCATATATAACACATCAGAATAAATAATTTAATAAAACAATTTCTTGAAACAAATGAAAATGAAAAATCAAATACCCAAACCTATCAGATACACCAAAAGCCATATTAAGATGGACATTTATAGCTATTAGCAACTACAGCAAAGAAAGAGAAAGATTACAAATAAACAACAATATAACTTAAGGAACTACAGAAGCAATAACAAACCAAACTCAAAATGAATCCAAAGAAAGAAATAATAACAAGCAGAACACAAATCAATGAAAGAGACTGAAAAAAGGAAAACAGGAAAGAAAAGAAAGCACAAAACATAAGTGAAACAAAGAGCTGGTTTTATAAGCAACGTTGATGAATCCTTAGGATAAACAGGAAGAAAACAGGCCTGAATAGATAAAATCATAAAGGAAATAAGAGATATTTCAACTGATACCACAGATAAAGGATCATTAAGGACTCTCATGAGCAATGATGTGTCAAAAAATGAGAAAGCACAGAAGAAAGGAATAAGTTTATGGATATATATAACCCACAATTCTAAACCATGAAGACATAGAAAACCAAAAAGACCCATAAGGAGAAGCAGGAACGAATCTGTAATGAAGAGTGTTCCAGAACCTACTAAGAATCCTCAGACCTGAGAGGCGGAAGGCGGAGTGGAGGGCGGAGGGCAGCCCAGGCCATGGGCACTGGCCTTCCTCCTGGAAGGCCTCCCCTCCCAGGTGAGAGGTCAAGGAACCTTAGGGAACCATAGCACTCAGCTGCAATTACAGAAAAGCCCGGAGAGGGGCGTGGACACTGAGCTGCGTGGACACTGAGCTGCCTGGACACTGACCTGTGTGGACACTGAGCTGCGTGGACACTGAGCTGCCTGGACAATGACCTGCGTGGACACTGAGCTGCCTGGACACTGAGCTGCGTGGACACTGACCTGCATGGACCCTGAGCTGCCTGGACACTGAGCTGCGTGGACACTGAGCTGCCTGGACACTGAGCTGCGTGGACACTGAGCTGCGTGGACACTGACCTGCGTGGACCCTGAGCTACGTGGACACTGACCTGCGTGGACACTGAGCTGCCTGGACACTGAGCTGCGTGGACACTGACCTGCGTGGACCCTGAGCTGCGTGGACACTGAGCTGCGTGGACACTGAGCTGCCTGGACACTGAGCTGCGTGGACACTGAGCAGCGTGGACACTGAGCTGCCTGGACACTGAGCTGCGTGGACACTGAGCAGCCTGGACACTGACCTGCGTGGACCCTGAGCTACGTGGACACTGAGCTGCGTGGACACTGAGCTGCGGGGACACTGAGCTGCCTGGACACTGACCTGCCTGGACACTGAGCTGGGGGCACCAAGCGCCCTAGGGGCGGCAGGCCCAGCCCCGCAGCCACGCCCCTGTGGAGCGGCTCGAGGGGCTCATGCTGTCCCCTCGCAGCTTGCTGGCTGTGGAAAGGGACCAAGGACCCGAGGAAAAAGTGACCAGTCACCAACCAGAAACTCCCAGGGGCCCCTACCAGAGAGGCGGAGGCGGGCACAACCTCGGACGCTAGGGAAAGTTCCATGATGGTGGCACCCGTAGGGACCCGAGGCTCACTGCTGCGCATGCGCAGCTGCTGGGGCGGTACCCGGATCTCACAGCTCTGCAGCCCCCCAGGCTCTCCCGCCCAGGGCCCACCCAGTACTAGCCCAATACCCACCCAGTGCTAACCCAATACCCACCCAATACCCGATTTGGGGAGCTGAGCAGTGCCGCACCCGCTACAGCACAGGAACAGCGACCACCACCACAAGGGAGACCTTTATCTCTCTTTTGGATTTTTTTTATTTTTTATGTTTCCTTTTTACTTTTTTATTTTCTACTTTTTTTCTCCATATTCCCATTTTTACCCTTTTATAATTTAAAAACTTTTTCCAAACATTTTTGTCAAACATCATTTTATTGTATTGTAGTATTCTTCACTTTTTCTTTTCATTATGAACATGGAGGGGGGCATTGTGTATGGTCTCATTGTATGGATAGGTTTGAATATATATAGATACATAGATACATTCATAAGACTTTAATTACACATTAACACCTCTCTCCTACATGTGTTCAACATTTAGCCTACATTAGGCTTAGGGTGGGGTACAATAATATGAGGGTTCAAGTTGTTTCCATCTTCAATTTACTGGATCTTTTATAAGTATGTTCCGGATCTTCCTATCTCCCCATCTTCATCCTCCCCTCCGAGTAACAGTCTATAAACCTTCTTAGTCCTCCTCCTCTTTCTTTCTTTCTTTCTTTTTCTTTTTTTTTTAAATTACTTTCAGTTAACATTATTCCTACTTTACAGATGACACCTACTCCCTATCTCATGCCTCTCTTCTGATCATTTTTTCAAACAATTCAGGCTTTCTCTTGCCATCCTTCCCTATTTTCTCTTAAGAAACTGTAATCCCAGTAAATAATAGAAATTATACAGACTATATAATTCCTAAACCAATCAAGTTGTGATTATTAATAAGGAACAAGATAATAACACCTTTTGGTGTTATTTGGTGTCAAATTCCTGATCTGGTTCATGGTTTTTTAGTGTTAGCACTATTGTTACATGCTGACCCCATCATTCCAATATAGGCAGCAATTAGTGCTATAAGTGTTAAAGTGGACAGCAGACATTTATCTTAAGACTGTGTAATTGTAGCTGACATTAGTGCCATTCTGGTTGCCCCTCAGTCTAAGAAACTTGGAAAGAGATTGGGACACTTCAAGATCACAGAATAGAGAGTTTGCAGCTGAGAAATACATCTCAACCAAGCAAGTGACTCTCACCACAAACATAATCTACTGTCATCTGAGCTCTCTAACATTACTCCAACGTAAAGTGAGGAGACAAAAAACCTAAACCAACAACAAGGCTGCAAGAAGGAACAATCAGAGAGGGACCTCAGGTCCCACCTCTTGGCATTTACTCATATATCAAAAAACAGAGAGAAATCCCAGAAAAAAATAAGATAATTACATACAAGAGGACACATGGAAAGAAGAGAAATGGGAACCCATTTCAATTGATGTGCAAGTCCAAAACCTCTGAAAATGTGAAGAAACAAACAAATCTCCCCAGAAATCCACAATCCCTAACATCCACAATCCCCTGACAAAAATTCCCACTGATACTAATGTGGATGAAATCCAAGAGAAAGATTATTTAAAAAGTGGTTAGTAAAATGTTCAATGAACTAAAAGAAGATCTACAAAATGAATTAAGAGAGCAAATACAGGAGACAAACGACTACTTCAATAACAAAATAGAAACAGTGAAAACAAACCCAAACAAAACTGTTAGAAGTGAAAGAGAAAATCAATCTAATTAAAAATCCACTTGCAAAAATCACCTATGACTAGATTGCATAGAAAATAGAATGTCAGCCCTTGAAGACAGAACTTCATGCCTTGAGGACAGGGTATATGATTTTTAGCACACAGAATGTGATAAATGGGAAAATGATAGGACATGATTAGAATATACAATAATGCTGGAACAACTTAAAAAGACCAAACTTGAGAAATATTGGGATAGAAGAGAACATGGAGATATAAACTAAAAGCATAAAGAACATTTTCAATGAAATAGTTACGGAAACTTTTCCCATATCAAAAATAAGACAGCCATCCATATATAGAAGGCTTATAGAACCCCAAATAGACCTATTCAAATGAAAAGCTCTCCAAGACATATCATAATCAAAATGCCTAACAGAAATAATGAAAAATATTAAAAGAATCAAGAGAGAAATATCAAGTCACATGCAGAGGCAAGCCAATAAGGCTCATTTATGGTTTCTCAATTCAAACCCTAAAATTGAGGAAGGCCTGGAAAGACAAATTTTAAGTGCTGAAGTCCGGCTTCAGCAAAAAGGGGAAGAGGGTTTCTCGATGATGCTAGTGAAGAAAGTCAGAGGGAAGCTTCGGAAAATCAGCAAACAGACAAAGAGTCAGGTCACTAAATTCTCTAATTTTCTCAGCATGGTTTTTATATATCCCAGCAAACATAGCAATTCACATTACAGCTCTTGAAGGTTACATTAAAGAATTTCAAGGGATTCCAGGGTGTAAGCTGCCTGGTACCGTAAACCGGGATAAAAAACTCTCGGAGGCAGAGTTAAGCTTTTACTACTTTTACTTCTACTTTCTTAGAGTCTTCCTTCTTCTGTCTTCTGTCTTCTGTCTTCCTCTGGAGCCTCGGCCTAACTCTGGCCAGTCATTACTTCTTCTATCTGGTTTCTCTTCTGTAACCGCTCTGCCTACGTTCTGGCCGCTCTGATTCTTCTGACCGACCGAGTGACTGCCCGGCTGACTGAATTCTCCGTTCTCCTAACTCGGACCGCTTTCACCCGGTTATATACCTTCAGGTTTGCGGGTGCCTACAGGTGCGTCACATACATATCAGTGGAACCCATGGCTTCCAGCTAGCTACAACAGCCCTTCCTAATTAGGGCTCCTTCACCAGGGTCATATAATCAGGGGAAAACAAAATATTTATCCTAAGTACATACTACTGATTAATCTTATCTATAGGCAGAAGAAAGCATTCTAAAACTTCTAAAACTTGTACTTATCTAAACTTATGTTAAAGATTCCTCAACTCTAGGCATGTTTGCTCTTAAGATTTTAAGCTAAATTGCCCTAATACTTCTTCTTCAAACTTCAACTGGGCCTAGACTTCCTGGCTCCTTCTGTGTCCCTGTAATGACTTTATTTTGGGCTCAAGAAGAAAGAGGTATGGTTGTCTATATCTTAAATTTACTGAAAAAATAAAGAGGAGTCCTTACCAAACACAAGAAAACATTTAAAGTTTTTCTATGGAATGCATGATTACAACAAGGGAAGGTTAAACAATGTATATTTGCTGTGCTCAGCAGGGAGGGGTTAAAGCAGTTAGCATTTGCAAAAGCTAATTTCTAACTAAGAAACCTGTTGTGCTAGTTCAACTTAAGAATTTGTTTTTTGAGCTCCTGACTTAGATTCCAAAGGGCTATAATTTCCAGAACTAGTTTAAAGAATTTGTTTCCATGCTTCTAACTCAGATTCCATAAGGCTATAATTTCCAGAACTAGTTTAATTTTTGATAATTAATGTGTTCACACCCGGTGGCCATGTATATGTGCAGAAAACAGGACAGTAAGAAATATACACAAAGTTATTCTCAGCACCGTATTTGTGTTCATCTTTCCAAAGAAAGGGGGAATGCTTTTTGCTTTCCGCCCTTATATGACGAGAGAATGCTTTTGCTTGCTCTGTCATGAGGAAGATGTCCCATTTAAGTTCTAAAAGAAAACAAGTACCAGCCAAGGTTACTATACCCAACAACTCACTTTCAAATTTAAAGGGAAAACAAAAACTTTCCACAACAAAGTAAACAAAAATAATTCATGATCAAGAAGTGAGCATTACAAAGAATACTCAAACATAAACTGCACACAGAGGAACTAAAAAGCAAATCCCAAAACTCGCAAATAGAGGAAAATCAATATAAGAGTAATCTACTAAATGAGAACCATGACAGTATTAAATATAACAAAAAATCAAAATGGTAGGAATTCACAAACACATATCCATAATAACACTGAATGATAACAGTCTCAACTCCCCAATTAAAAGGCACAGATTACCAGAATGGATTTTTTTTTAAAGATCCAACTATATTCTATTTGCAAGAGACTCATAAGCAAAGACACAGGCAGGATGAAAGTAAAAAGGACAGAAGAAAATGGTCCATTCATACAGACCCTGAAAACAAGCAGGAGTAGCTATTCTCATACCTGACAAAACAAGCAGGAGTAGCTATTCTAATATATGTGGTTTTTTTTTTTTTTTTGAAAATATAAATAAGTTTGATAAACCCATAGCCAAACAAACCAACAAAAAAAGAAGACCAAAATCTATAAAATTAGATATGAAAAAGGAGATGTCACCACAGACCCCTCAGAAATCCAGGGAATTATAAGAAAGTATTTTGAAAATTTACACTCCAATAAACTCCAATAAAATTTATATTTTACACTTCAATAATTTTCAAGAAAAAATTTAGCCAAAAGACTCAAAGAAGGTCACTGCATCCTGGTAAAGGGCACCATCCAACAAAAAGATAAAACTATAGTGAATATTTGTGCTCCAAATATCACTGTACACAATTATATTAAAAAAATTAATTAAAAAAATCCATGACATTAAATTCCAGATAAACCCCAACAAAATAATACTGGGTGATTTCAGCACACCCTTATGACCAATACTCAGATCATCAAAATATAAAATCAATAAAGATGTCTCCAACCTAATTAACACTATAACTCAAATGGACCTAACAGGATATTTCACCCCAAAACAGCTTACTTACCTTTTCTCTGCAGCTCATGAAACTTTATCCAAAATATATCAAATTCTAGATCACAAAGCAACTCTTAGAAAATACAAAATATCAATATAACCCCATGCATCCTACCAGATCATAATGGAATGAAACTAGAAATCAACAGCAAGAAAAATAATATAAACAACATAAAGACATGGAGATTGAACAATACTCACTTATATGAATGATTAATCATAGAACAAATAAATCTAGATAACAGGAAATTGTTAGAAATGAACAGAACAGAGATATAAAATACAAAAGTCTCTGAGAAACTATGAAGCAGTTCTGAGAGGAAACTTTATAGCACTGAGTGCCTACATTAAAAAAAAAAGAGAGAGAGAGAGAGAGAGATCCAAAATAAATAAACTTAAGTTCCACTTCAAGAACTTAAAAAAAGAACAAACTAATTCCAAAGTCAGTAGAAGACAGGAAATAACTAAGATCAGAGCCAAACTTAATGAACTTGAGAATAAAAAATGCAATACAACAAAGAGTGGGTTATTTGAAAAGATAAATAGGATTGATGTACCCTTTTCCAAACTATTAACAAGAGAGTGAAGACCCAAATCAACGAAATTAGAGATGAAAGAGGAGATATCACCACAGATTCCTGTGAAATCCAAAGGATTATCAACCTATTTTGAAAATTTATACTCCAATAAACTGGAAAATCTAGAAGACATTGACAAATTTCTGGACATATATGAGCTGCCCAAATTGAACCAGGAAGAAATAGAAAACCTAAACAGATCTATATAATATAATGTAATTGAAACAACAATTAAAAGACTTCAAAATAGAAAAGCCCAGGAGGACCAGATGGATTCTCAATTGAATTCTGCCAGACCTACACAGAAGAACTAACACCAGCCTTTCTCAAATTATTCCATGAAATTAATAGGAAGGCAACACTTTCAAATACATACTATAAAGCCATCATAACCTTGATATCAAAACCAGACAAAAATTCATAAGGAAAGTACTGACCAATATCCTTTATGAACATAGATGCAAAAATCCTTAATAAAATGTTAACAAAACAGGGATTGGGGTTGTAGCTCAGCAGTAGAGCGTTTGCTTCACACACGTGAGGCACTGGGTTTGATCCTCAGCACCACATAAAAATAACTAAATAAAGATTTAAAAAATATTAACAAAACACATTTTAAAACAATTCAAAAAGCCAACATCATATTGAATGGAAAAAAAACTAAAAGCTATTCCTCTGAAATCAGGAACAAGACAGGGCAATTCACTCTCACCACTTCTATTCAATAATCCTTGAAACATCAGCAAGAGTGATCAAGCAAGAAAAGGAAACCAAACAGATACATATAGAAAAAGAAGTAATCAAACTGTGTCTGTTTGCCGATGACAAGATGCTATATCTGGAGCACCCTAAAATCTCCACCAGAAGACTTCTAAAGCTTATAAATTAGTTTAGGCATGTTCCACGATACAAGAGCAACACCCATAAATTGAAAGCTTTCTCATAATCCAACCATGATTCAACCAAGGAAGAAATCTGGAAAACCATATCATTCATAATAAACTTAACAAAAATAAATACATATAGAGAGATATAGAGATATATATTTGGTAAATAATTTAACAAAGGAGGTAACAGACTGCTACAATGAAAATTACGGAAATTGAGAAAAAAAGAAATCTAAGACATTACAAATGGAAAGACATCCCATGTTCATGGATAGTCAGAATTAATATTGTCAACATGGCCATACTACCAAAAGCAATATATAGATTTGATGCAATCCCCATCATAATACCAATGACATTCTTCACAGAATTAGAAAAAAACAATGCTTAAGTTCATTGGGAAAAATAAGAGACCAAAATTGTCAAAACAATTCTGAGCAAGAAAAGCAAAGCAAGAGGCATAATAATACATGATCTGAAATTTTACTACAGAGCTGTAGTAACAAAAACTCTTCAAAAAGATAATGCAACATCATCAAATGTGTTTCAATCTAGGCAAGCAAGATTGGTTCAACATAAACATATCAATAAATTTAATTCACTTACATGAACATAACATCAGAATAGACATGAAGACCAATAGAACAGAATATAAGAAAAAAGACAAACCCATGTACTTAGTTGTGATACCTAACGAAGATGCCAAAAACATATTTTGGAAAAAAGAAAGTATTTTATACAAATGGTGCTGGGAAATCTAGATATACATATGTAGAAGAATGAAACTAGATCCTAGCTCTCACCCTGCACAACAATCAAATTCAAATAGATAAAATAACTTAGTAATTAGTCAAGAAACCTTATAAGTGCTAGAAGAAAACATACAGTCAACACTTCATCATATAGGTCCTGGCACTGACTTCCTTACCAAGCTGCCAAAACAAAAAAATAAAACACAGTATCAATAAAAGGGATGTCATCAAATAAAGAAAAATTTCTGCACAACAAAGGAAACAAGAGCATGAAGAGAGAGCCTACAGAATAAAAAATCTTTGCCAGCCATTCCTCTGATAGGGGATCAATATCTAGACTATATAAAAAACTAAAAAAACTGAACACTTAAAAAACCTCCCACAAATCCAAAAGCAATAAATGGACAAAAGAACTAAACAGAAAGTTTTCAAAAGAAGAAATACAAATGGCCAACAATTATATGAAAAACTGTTTAACATCTCTAGCAATCAAGGAAATGCAAATCAAAACTACACTAACTAGCCAGGCACAGTGGTGCATGCCAGTAATCCCAGCACTTGGTAGGCTGAGCCAGGAGGATCACAAGTTCAAAGCCAGCATCAGCAACTCAGTGAGACCCTGTCTCTAAATAAAATACAAAAAAGGGCTGGGGATGTGGCTCAGTGGTCAAGTGACCCTGAGTTCAATCCCAGGTACCAAAAAAGAAAGAAAGAAAAAAAAAAAAGAAAGAAAGAAAGAAAACTACACTAACTAAACTAAGATGTCATCTTATTCCAGTCAGAATAGCAATGGTGAAGAATATAAAGAATAACAAATGCTGGTGGGAAAAGTTACACTTGTACATTGTCGGTTGAACTGTAGACTGGAACAACCACTCTGGAAAGCAGTATGGAAAATTCTCAAAAAACTAGAGATGGAAACACCATATGACCCACTATCCCACTTCATGTTGTTGTTGTTTTCCAAGATATAAAATTGGCATACTATAGTGATACAACCAATGTTTATAGCAGCACAATTCACAATAGCTAAATTATGAAATCAACCCAGATGCCAGTCAAAGATAAATGGATTAAGAAATTCAGGATATATATATATGTGTGTGTATATATATTTACATATATATATAATGGAAATATATACATACATACATAAATAAATACATATATATGTATGTATGTATATACACAAATATATATGTATGAATGTAAATATATACATAAATATATACATACATATGTATGTATGTATATATTTCCATTGTGTATATATACCACAATTTCACAATACCACAAATACACAACAACAAATAAAACTACAGACAATTATCCCTGATGAACACAAGTGCAAAAATTCTCAACAGAATACTAGCAAACTGAATCTAACAGCACATTAAAAATATTATATGCCAAGATCAAATGGGATCTGTCCTAGGAATGCAAGGATGGTTCAACATACACAGTAAGTGTAATACAGTATGGTAACAGATTAAACAACAAAAGCCATATAATCATCTGAATGGACATAGAAGAAGCATTGAATAATACTAAATATCACTGCATAATAAAAGCATCAATAAATTAGGTACAAAGGAAACATACCTCAAAACAGCAAAGAGTCTACATGATAAACCTATAGTCAATATCATACTTACTGGGTAAAAGCTGAAAACATTTCCTTTAAGACTTAAACCAAAACACAGATGTCCATGTTCACTGTATTCAAAACAGTGCTGTAGGTCTTAGAGTACTTGGGTCAAAGAAGGAAATAAAGGAAATCCAAATTAGAAAAGAGGAAGCCAAATTTCCATGTTTGCAAATGGTGTAATCCATATGTAGAAAATGCTAATGATTCCTTCAAAACAACTGTTGAAACTGATATGTAAATTCATTAAAGTTGTGATATAAACTTAACAAAAAGTAGCATTTTTGTATACAAATAACTGATTTAAAAATGTCATAGAAGCAATTTTGTTATAATGGCTTAAAAGTATAAAATACTTAGGAATAAATTCAACCAAGAAAAGAAAAAAATATTTACAATGAAAATTATAAAACACTCATCAAATAAATTATAAAGGACACATAAAATTGGAAAAATATATCATCATCAAGAATTGAAAGAATCAGCATTGTTAAAATGTCCATATTATCCAAAGTGATCTACAGATTCAAAACAATCCTCATCAAAACACCAGTGCTATTCGTAACAAACCTAGAAAAAACTGTCACCAAATTCATATAAAATCACTAAAGACCTATGATATTCAAAACAATACTGAGTATAAAGAGCAATGCTGAAAAAAGCACAATACTTGCCTTGAAAACAGTTTACAAATTTATAGCCATCAAAACAGCATGATAGCAGAAAAAAAAAAAAAAAAAGAAGATGCAGAGCTCCAAAAAACACAAAAGAAATTCTATAAATTAATCCACATGTTAATAGCCCACCAATTTTTGGCAAAGATGCCAAGAACATATTCTTCTTGGAGAAAGAACATATTTTCTTGGAGAAAGAATAATCTTTTCAGTAAACGGTGCTGGAAAATTTTAATATAAACATACAGAAAAATGAAGCTGGACCCCATACCTTTCACTAAATATAAACATTCACACAAAATTAATGAATGTCCTATAATTAAGATACAGAATTATGAAACTACAAGAAGAAAACTTAGGAGAACACTTTAAGACATCAATACATGCAAAACTTTCTTTGGATAATATCCCAAATGCACAAGCAACAAAAGCAAAAGTAGATGAATGGAATTTTATTAAACTTAGATACTTCTGTAAAGGAAAGGAAACAATTAGAATTAAGATACAACCTATAGAATAGCAGAAGATACTTGCAAACTAGTCATCTGAAAAGGGGTTACTAACGTATTCAGAATGTAAAAGGAATTCACAAACAAAATAATAGTATCTGATTTTAAAAGGGAAAAATGATTTGAATAGCCACTTCCCCAAAGGATATAAAAATGGTCAACCAATATATTTTTAAAAACGCTCAACCAATGATCATCAAGGAAATGCAAGTCAAAAGCACAATGAGATGTCTTGTCACCACAGTTAAAATAACTTGTATTGAAAAGACAAAAGATAACAAAGGAAATGAAAGCCGTATGCTGAACAGACACCTGCAATTCCATGCTCATTTCAGCACATTTCCCAGTGGTGAAGACACGGAATCACCGCAGATGTCCACTAATAGATGAATGGATAAAAACATGGTGTATCTGTACACACTATAATATTCAGCTATAAAAAGAAAAAAAATCTTGTCATTTGTGGAAATGTGAATAGAACTGGAAAGATAAACACGGCATGCCCTCAGTCATTTCTGGAAGCTAAATATTAGATCACATAGAAGGAAAGAGCAGAAGTCATTGATTGGGTACTAGGAAGGTGCAGGAAGGTGGCTAGAGAGAAGATGGGCAGTCATTCAGGGAAGTAGTTCTAATGCTCTGAAGTACACTAAGTAATACATTCTAGAACAATTTATTTCATATTTCAGAATAGGTTCAGGCAATGAGTTTGAAATTTTTTGACGTATACATTTGATGATGTTTGAGGACATGTAAATAGTGACTACCCTGATTTGATCATTGCATTTTGTACATATGTGCAGAATTATAATACTGTATACCACAAATAAGTACAAGTGTTTATTTGAATAAAAAGTTAAAAAAATTTAAAAAGAAATAATTAGGACTTTTTAGCCCTAAATTCTAATTCTCAGCTTCGTATTCTAATTCTGACTTCACCATTTATTCTCTAGATAAGTTGAGGAATTTTCATCTATCTGTGTGGACAATTTGTTCTCTAATTTGACAGAGTTCATGAGAAGTGAAATTAATCAGATTTATTAGAAATTTCTTTACAAATCAATATATGATGCAGAGGAGAAATGTGACATAATTTCAGAAAAATAGTTACATATGTATTTCTCTCATATATTTGGGCATATATTCAAGTGTCAAAATAATTCATGGCATAAATCTGTACAGTAAACAAACTCTTCATAAGAGAAAAACTGCTCGAATCTAGTCTTGGTTCCTTCATTTAGACATTGGCTAATTCTGGACAAGACACTTTATTTTCTGTTACTAAGTTTTCTTAATAGTAAAACTAGTATGAGAATACAAGTCCCATCAAATGTGTGGCATTAAAAGGACTAAAAAAGAACAAGTATTCAAAATGCTTTGTAAACTATTTAACATTAAAATATAAGGCATTTTGAAATGATTTCTTGTGATAAAAATTTGCAAATTACTCCTTTTTACCTTATTAATTTTAAATGGCTTGATTGGAATGTATTATTGTACAATTTTACAAGATTATAAAGTATGTTTCTATGCATTTTAAATTCTAAAAGAAGAATTAGCCTAAGTCATCAACAAGCAAAAATTAGACTTCAATAATGTCCTTTGAGATGCATTTTGATATAAAAATCTAAAAATCACTTTTTCATGTACAAATAATCATACCATTATTGTAGAAAATGTTCTGTTCTCAAATCAAAGAGATGCTCTGACTTCTAAAAAACAGGAAACAAAAATTACTTTCTTGGCATTATAGCTCATTTGCCAATTAAATATAATAAACTAAGGAATCACATTGTAGATGATGTAGTTTGACATTTCAGGTGCCTGTTTGGGAATATGAGGTGAAAACAGTATTTCAGAATCCAATTTGGATCATGACATTGCTTTAATTATTAAGATTAATGCTTAAACTTTCAGACAATCATTACATCACTTATCAGAATGGAATAATAAAGATACAATAAAATCAGCAACTCAGTGATGAAAAATTGATTTTAGGAAAGTAAATGTATTGCTAGACAAGGAGAAATATGATACTATATCAAGGCTTGTAAAAATTATAGACTTCAAAGAATTTCTATTAAAAAAAGAAACTGATTCAATACCTAATAGAGAAATAGATATAACAAAGTTTATTAATTAAGTAGTGAGGGTCCAAATAAATGAAGTTTAAATCTTAAGATAAGAATTTAACAAGGGATGATTTTCACAGAAGTAAAAAGAGATCTTAAGCAATGGCATCTGAATATTTTACTAGTTTTAGATTTATTAAGATATGCCAATCATTTAATATCTGTTCATGATACCCATAAAAAATTAAAGGTCCTGTGAAAATAAGAACATCATAGAAAGTATAAGGACTTTTATTTAATTTCTATTTTGTAAAATTATCTGTCATTCTTTTCCAAGAATCACATAAAAATCCACTACCTTAAAAGGAATTCATCTGAAAGCAAATTAAAATAAGAAAGGAAAAATTGGATACTATTTTATGCTTTCAGAGTTTATTTTAAAAAATTCTAATAACTTTATCAAAATGAAATGGAATCCCACTAATTTTCTTCTAATGACTAAGAGAAAAATCCTAAAATATTTTAATCTAACTGTAATTTTAACTAATACTGGATTCTACTCTTATATGGATTTCAGATGATATAGAAATTATTGAAAAAAACTTTTCTGAATATTTTAATGGAAAAGTATACTCTTATCAGAAATAGTTCTTGATTTAATGATCTTTAATTTTATACATATTAAACAATGAAAAAATACATAAATATCCAGTCCTTCTATTTCTTTAACTAATATTTGTTGAGTCTCTTTTATAGATCAGAAACTAAAGAAACACCAAACATATCATTTTCAAAATGCAAATAAATGTATAAGTAGAACTTGAATAGTTTTTAAGAAAGGAAAAAATTCCTGCATGCTCTGAGAAAGAGCTGCCTCATCTGGGTGATGAAAAAAGGCTATCTGAGGAAGTAACGTCTAAGCTATAAGTCAAAACAGCGTAAAAACAAAATCAAGGGTAGAGATTCACAAGCAAAGCAGCCAAGAAAGAGGTTTGAAGGTTGTCAGAGCCAATGTCCTGTCCAGTCACAGAACATCAGGATTTGTGGATAGCCTGGTAGGTGAGCATATTGAACAAGAAACTCCAGTCCACTAGTAGGAAGTGTGAATCTAACAATCACTTGAGTTGTGCAAATGAGATGTTTTGATCATTCCTAAGCATAGACTATTGGGTCATCTTCTAAACACTCATCTACCTACTTGATGTCCAGTGGTGTTTCTTGCTTGATAACCATTGCTTTCTAAAAAAACAAAACATCTCAATGGTCAATTCAAATGCTGGCCAATCAAAATAGTGTATTAATTTTTGATCAAGCTTTATCCAGATGACAATTATTTTGTAAATAGTCCTGACCAACTGAGAAAACTCCTAAGAAAATGCACTATATGGCATTCTGTAGGCCAGAGGAAGTTAGCTAGACCAATGTGGATGTCCAATAGTGAATGTGCAAATACTCAGAATTTTCAGTTTTGATAAGTCAGACATAAGACTTCATTGAACATAACTGGGATTTTACAGGGAATTGACCAGAGGAAGGATGTTTTGCTGTGTCCTAGAAGTAGGAGGTTGTCACCCTTACTGGACTCCTGACAAAGAGCTAAGTAGGTATTCCTTATTCTAACAATAATCCTGCAAGTTTGGACATGCTACCCATCAGGACATTGGGTCTCCAAGAATCAGCAGATAGTCCCAAGGTGGGTCAGAAGTCCAGGCACAGTGCTTCTAAACTTCTTCAATTCTATTCCTGCACTTGTTCCAAATAAACCATCCTAGCACATAGATACATGTGTATCCTCTTATAACAGTAACAACCAAATTCTCAATTCACTGGGTTGCTCTATGAGAAAGGTTTTGTTTGTGTTTGACTTTGTTTTGACATGTTTAAGGGTTTTTCTTCTTTATTCTGTCTCTTTCTGCCAGCAAACAATTTAGCGGAGAGAAAGTTTCTTGTCAATTCAAAAGTCTGGAAAATCAAATTTAATGTGATTCATATTATTGAAGTCACCCCTGCATCTTTTAACTGTCTTTCTCTAAGCATATTTTAGAATCACAAATAAGAATTGCAGAAATTCTCTTCAAAATGAAAAGTCTACTTCCAAGCTGTCTATAGTTAAATATAGCTGAGTGTCACCTCTCTCCCTCCTTGACCAAGAGTCAAAAGAACAATAAATGATTTTAGTGATATGTGGCATCTCACATATTTTTGTTACTTTAATTTCATTTTAAATCCTTGGAGAACATGTAAAAGTAAAAACTGCTTTACTAGTTTGAAACACATGTGTGCTGATTTTAAATATAAAAGTGAGGCCAAAATACATTTGATATTGAACACGAATCTAAAGCAATATAAACAAACTTTTAAAAGTTCATCTATCTCTAAAAAAGTCAGTATGTTATATTTTAGAATACCAAAGGGAAGTGCATTTATGGAGACTTTGAATAGGCTCTGAAAAAGAAAACTCACTGACTTCACAAAAGAAAATACTAACCTTGTGTTTTATATCATTGACTTTGCAACAACCAGGCCCTATCTCCAAAATCTAAATGGTGTTATGAAATTTAATACCCAAATAATGTCTCCATTTCCATGTAGGAGTTAATAATTATCTATGCATAGTGCTGGAACTAAGATGAAAAGTACAAGTAAACAGGATGCTATTATCCCTAAAGATGAGAATTAGAGACTGACAAGAGCAAAGTCTCAACCTAAACCAATCAGGAAAGTAGGGCTTTTGTCCAGAACAGTGATGGGCTACAGTGGATTTCTGATTAACTCGGGAAAGTGTGAAACTTTACACAGTCCGTACATACAGAATTGGGGAAGTGAAACACAACGGAGCTTGTAAAATGTAGATTTGGTTCCAGTGATTATAGGAACCAGAAGTTCATATAAGGTCTCTCTAAATGGACTTCATTGTACCCAGCACTAACTGGCCCCTCAAGTGTGTTGTACTCCCAGGAAAAGCAAGCACAGGAAGCTTGACAGATCTGCACTAGGAAACAAATATGGTACAAGAACATTGCAACTAAGCAGGAGCAGTAGACATTCTTTATTTCTAAAATCTCTCCTAAAAACTTATTTTAAAAAAATAGACAAGCTATCTTGCCACGAGTGTTGTCAATAAAGGCTTCTCAGATGTTTTGAGCGCTCCCAGTAACCAAAACATGAACTGATGAGACTGCCTAAAGTCAGGCTTTCTGTTTAGCTGAGACAGTCTCATGTTAATCCATATGTGTGTTTTATTGTAAACAACTGACACCCATTTCAGATAGGAGTTCTATTGTCTGATTGCATTTACTCTTATGGTTCAGATAAAATACAAAGTTAACTTTAATTATTAACTCTTCAGTTGTGAACAAGAAAACTCTACTGATTTACAAAGGGAAAGTAGAAGGAGAAAAGATAGTAAAGAGAAATAAAGATTTAGGATGGTGCTACAAGACAGAATGAAATAATGGCAAAGTTCTGAGTATTCTGTAACTCATCACCTTGTATCTTACAGCTTTGCCAAGAATGACTCAGCATACCAATTTTGCATTTTAAACATGTTGTTTTTCTAAGATCTGAGTTTGGAGGGAAATTTCCCTAAAGACATATATTAACAAATTCTTTCAAGAAAACATAGTGGAAAAGTTTAAAATATCTTGTTAATTGAATCAGAAATACACAAGCATTTTATGTCAAAATTTGGTTATTCATAAAAGACATTAAAAATTGGGCAAGTTAAATGACTTCATTGATCTTTAAAGGAAGCCCTTTTTACTGGTTTCTCTATGTAGTACTGAGTTAACAAGGACAACTCTGTTGCTAAATCAGTTTTCTGTATGTGTGTGTGTTCTGATTCTGGGCTTAATATGTTATTTGTTTGGTTTAACTATCAGTACACAAATACTACTGTATTTCATATATACATAAATACAAACATATACACATGCACACAAACACAAACACACACACACACACACACACATATATATGTACACACATACATTATTGTTTGTATACACACATGTAATTGATCTTATACCCAGCAATATCTCTAAACTATAAATTATATTTTGGAGATGACTTTGTGCTTTCTAAATAGATAATTACATTATCTTTGATAATTGTAATTTTACATCTTTCCAATTCTTATGATTTATTTGTCTTCTTTTATTGAAACAGCTGGGACCCAATGTACAAGCTTAAATTAAAGTGATAGCATGCTTCTAACACTCCAATATTAAATAAAATTATTTGATCTGAAATTTGCTACTTTACATCAGATTTTTAAAGTTCACTTTGATTCCAAATGTGCTGAAGTGCTTTTCTCTATAATCATGAATTGTTTCAGCAAGTGCTTTTAAGATAAGTACATAATTGATTTTGTTTTTACTCTGTTGAGTAAAAACAAAACATAGATAATAACAAATGATAGAATATTATACTATTGCTTCCATTCTTGTGACAAAGAAATTTTTTTAAAAATTCATTAGATTTATATTAATATTACTTGTTTTTGATTAATATTTTGCACTTTTTTTGTAAGACTAACTGTAACTTTCCTTTCTTACATTAGCCTTCTTTGGATTCATTATTACAGTTGAACTAACACAATGAAGAGAGTTGGAAAATCTTTTTTTTTTTTCCTTTTCCCTACTCTATCATTCTATATAAATATAATTATAATTATCGACAATAAATTGTTTAGTGCAACCATAAAGTATTCAAATCTTGGAGTTTTATTGGGAGAAAGCTTTTTTAATTTACCATTTTTTAAAAAAATTTAATTAACTCACTTTTATAAATGTATATAGGCTTTCTTTTTTTGCAAAGATAAGTTATATTGGATAAGTCATATTTTTCTGGTCAAATATTCATTCTACACAGATTTATTTTTATTAGCATCATCTCTTCATAGTGTTACCTTATCTTTTAAATCTCTGCTTTATATAAAAGGATATCTCTTTTTTGATACTAATATTTTCTAATTATACTTTCTTAATTAACATTGTATAAATTTCATTTAAGACTTTTTCCAAAGAACCATTTTCTGGCTTTGCTATTTTAGTGGAACTTTTTTGGCATTTTTATTCATTCCTTGTGTTGTCTTTATTTTCCTCTTTCAGCATTCTCCAGATTTTTTGGGGGGACACTAGCTCATTAACATTTCTATCTTTGCTATTTTGTTATTCTGAGTATTCCAAACAGCAACACTACAATGAGATTTAAAAGGCAATGCATCCATTAGGGGGATGCCTGTGACTAAAACTGGAGAGATATCTAGGAGACATGCAGAGAAGTCAAACTGATTCAGGACTGGCATTGAGTGAGGAGAAATGGAAGGGTGGGAGGGAGGAGACAAAGGAAGGGTGGAAGATTCTGAGACTGGGTGCAGTCCAGTCAAAGCTAGGTGAGGCCATCAAGGTCTGGAGTCTGTGGTCAGAGGAATTTGGCACCTCCCAGGAAAAGAAAGCCCTTTCTTGGGCTAGAAGTAGCCTGTGGAAAGCAGAGCCTCATTGGCTGGGGCTCTGGGTGCAGCAACCTGGTTCTAGGTTAATTATACTCCCTATAATTGAGAGGTGAGAGGCACGTTTTCATCCTAATATACACATTGATGGTATAAATGTTCCTCAACTCTGTAGCATCCCTGAACATTTCAATGTTTTTTCTTTCAGTCCTAAGTTCCATTAAATTTCTTTATTTGATCCATGGGTTACTTAGAGATGTATTTTCTAATAGATGCATAAATCATTTCTTAAATTATATTTAGTAGTCAACATAATAATAGATGAATATCTATAGCTATAAAAAACAGCATCCCTTTGAAACTACATAGTTTAAACCAGACCATAGCCTAAATCTCCAGTGTTCTCACCATAATTTCTGAAGACTGAGAATGAGGAGAAATAAAATTACTGGAAGTCCATACCTGCAAATCCAGTGAAGAGATTTAATGTAATCAGAGCTTTGACTTGTACCTTAAGAGGGGGAATATAAATACCCAAGAGCAGCACAGCATTTTTCTGGACACCACGTGGGAGCAGAGAGTGGGAACAGGACAGAAAAGGAAACACAGGAGAGAGGACTACCTGCAAGAGAACTGATATCACCGTGCATGGGTGCATGGAGAAAGACAGGAATCAGGCCTGAGTCCCAGAGGATGAGACAGCAGCTGCGGCAAGGAGCACTGAAGGAGCTTAGGAAGTGTGGGAAGCTCATTTGCAGGCTCCTTGATATTGAACCTCCAGCCTGCAGAGCTGTAAGAAAGTAGATGTCTGTCGTTTAAGCTACCCAGTCTCTGGCATTTTGTACTGACAACCCAAGCAAATTGATGGAGCACTTTATCATCACCAAAAAAGGAATAGTAAGAAGCTACTAAAAGAGAAAACAAAATGAGAAAAAATTTCAGCTTCTGAAAATACTTGTCATAAAACCAATACACAACAGAGAAAAATAATAACACACTCCAACATGAATTAAATTAAATCAGAAAAATTGAAAACATAAACAAATCTTATAATGGGATATACATCAACTAACAGAGTATCCAATTGATTATATAACCAGGAAGTAGGTTCCTTTCTAGTGACTTCAAAGCACAGGCTCTGATTTAATATCCAATGGGATAGATTCTCGAAACAAAATGCCTTGCACAGAAATTTCAAACATCACTCAAGAGGGGGATTATGGTTAGTAATATTCTGATAAGTATGCAAAAATTATTATATGTATATATTGTGTATATATGCATATTTTATTTTATTTTATATATACTTTATATAAATATGTATATATGGAGAGAGAGAAAGGAAGCAAACAACTATTTACACTAGCACTTTCAGGGAGAATTTTTTTTTAAAGAAACAAAAAGTTATTAAGAAAATGTGACATTATAAAATGTCTCAATAATTTTCTAAAAATATTACATTTACACCTACACTATGAACTAACAATTCCTCTTTTGCAGAACATAATATCCACTGCCAAGATACGTAAAGACATGCACATAACAATTACAAGAAAACATACTTCATTTGTTATGGTCAAAACATACTAAAAAGAATGTTGGTCATGTACAGGAGCATGGATAAATAAATTTTAGTATATTAATGCATCAAAGTACTATTATGTTGTTCTACAATTTAAAAGGTACAAACTACTGATACATAAAACACCAGGTCTGAATCCAAAAGCAATATGACTAAGCAGGCACAGCGGCCCATGCCTGTGATCCTAGCAGCTCAGGAGGCTAAGGCAGGTGGATTGCAAGCTCAAGATATCCTCAGGAATTTAGCGAGATCCTGACTCAAAATAAAAATTAAAAAGGGCTCAGTGGTTAAATGCCCTGGGGTTCAATACCTGGGCCATTAAAAAGAAAAAAAAAAGCAAGATGATTAACAAATGGCTGACACCATAGAGTACTTAGGGTAGGTCTCCATTTATATGGAGTTCTACAACTGGCATAATTAAAGCATGGTACCTTGAAGAGAAGGAATTGTTTGAAGGGTGCTGGAAATGTTCCTTATGTAGAGAGCATTAAATAGATGGTTGCATATTTGAAGTCATTAACCAGTATTATTCCATATCTGTGCACAAAGAGTTGGATAAGCTGAATCTCAGTGAAAGAGGAAGAAATTTTAATGCTAAATTTAAATGAGAAAAAGAAATATGCTTATGAAAAAGTTTTGTTCTCTTTAGTCCACTGAAATGACATGCAATCAATTATACTGTCAGGGAACTGAAGATGTTTAGCTCCCAAATATTTCCAATAAGATAAACCAGCACTCTCTAGAGAAACGCTTCATTCCAGACCTTAAGCAAGAAATACAGATGAGTCCAGAATATACCTGTGCCTAAAACAACTGAGCACTCAAGGATTAAGTTAAAACCAGTTTTAACTTAAAAGGGTTTCAGGTGGGTATATTTAGAACAACTTGAGAATCCAAAAGAAAGTTGGTTTCTTAATCCATTCAAACAGCTATATCAAACTACCATGAACTGGGTAGTTTGTAAAACAATAGGACATTACTTCTCACAATTCTAGAGATTGGAAAGTCCAAGATTAAGGAAGGTTTCATATCTGGTGAATGTATGCTCTCTGCCTTGTAGATGATAGCTTTTCCCTGTGTCCTCTTAGAGCAGAGGAGCCAGCTAGCACTTTGGGGTATCATAAGGATACTAATCCCAGTCATAAGGGCTTTGCTGTCTCAAACTAATCACCTCCCAAAAGCCCCACCCCAGAACCATACCCCCAGGGTTCAAGATGTCAGCCTATGAACTTGAGGGGGGGTTCACAAATATTAGACCATAGAAGATAACTGTCCATTAACAACAGATCAAAAAGATTCATTCATAAGTCTATAACATTACTCATCAAAAAAAGACAAAAATAATTTTAAAAAACTATTTTAAGAAAGCAGGGAATGCTTGTTAATAAATGTAACGTGATGGTAGAACTATAAATTTTGCAACTACCAATTATGATAATGCTAATTAGTTCACCTAAACATCATCAGTGAGTGCCAAAATCATTGGATACTATTTTTTAAGGAAACACTGACAACATTCAGGGTGTCAGCGAGTTATCCTGCAAATCATTCACTAATTTCAAATTGTGTACAGTGTTATATTTGAGAAAGCTAATGCCCACATCTTAACCAAGTGTTCACATTTGGCCTCATTAATAGGAATGAATCTTTGTGTTTCTCTGGATGTGAAGCAGGGAGGGGTCTTTGTAATCCATTCATTATTCTCGATAATATTTTAACCTCAGTGTAATCTAGTTTGTCCATCAAAAACTCTCATCCAGGATGATTTTGCCCCAAGGAGATATTTAGCAAAGTCTTGGTGAAGAGGTGCTCTGGCATCCCAAAGCAGAGGGCAGGAGTACTGTCAACTGTTCTGGGTTCACAGGGCAGTGCCCAAAACAGGTCAGTGGAGCAAATTTGAGGATCTCTGCCCGAGACTTAACCTTCCTGTCTACAGAAAACATAGGACAAAGAGGAAGAAAAGATAATGTCACAGAGGACACCTGCCTATGGAGCCAAAATGACTCTAGAGGTCAACAGCCATCAGTTCTTGCAATCTTGTAGAAAGAATCTCAATCATGACACAGAGTCATGAGCAGGAGTGTATTATGAAGAGTGAAAGCACAATAGCTAAACTACAGAACCAACCCAAGTGTCCTTCAGCAGATGAATAGATACATAAAATATGGTATACATACACAATGGAATATTACTCAGCTTTAAAGAATAAAATGATGACATTTGCCGATAAATGGATGTAGCTGGAGAATAACCTGCTAAGCGAAATAACATCCCCAACAACCAAAGGCCAGATGTTCTCTCTGATATGCAGATGCTAATTCACAATAAGGAGGTGGGGAGAAGAATAGAGTCACTTTCGATTAAGCAGAGGGGAGTGAAAGGAGGGGGAGAGGGTATGGGAATAGGAAGAACAGAAGAATATATCTGACATTATTACCCTGTGTACATTTATGACTATATGACCAGTGTGATTCTACATCATGTACACCCAAGAGAATGAGAAGTTATACGATTATTAAAAAAAAAAGAGTGAAAGTACAAATGTTCAGGTCAGACACTAAATGGCCACCTCCTGGGAGGACAGTGTGGCTCTTACAAAGTGGGGTGTTTTAAGGATTTGGGGTCGCTCTGTTCTTGCCTTAGGTTCTCATTCCCCCCAGGTGGTTTATTACCCACCCCCTTTCTTTATTCCTTAGCAACTTCTCTTTGTGAAGCTCCTAATGACCAGTCAGGGGAGGATAATAAGGACCTGGTCACAGGGAATGGGTAAGTGATCCTGAAACAATAGTCCTCTTAAGAAGTCATAGTTTAACTGTGGCAAGGGGAGGTCTGGCATACTAGTTCCTGTCTTCCAGTCACTTGTCTTATTTTATAAAGTTTTCTTTTATTCCCAGGCCTGGGACCTACGTAATATCTTTGACGTATATGCCTGATTTTCTTCCTGGAAGTTATCACCCTTCCTTCTCCTCCGCCCTATCCACCTGCTCATGGCTAAAACTCTCTCCCTGATACCATTAGTGACCAATTAGACAAATATAGAGTGGTCTATCTGTCACAGAATTGGTTTGATTTTTAAAACATCAATTCATGGTGAAATAATGGAGGAAGCTGTTCTAGATTGAAAGGTTACTAATAATATATGACCCCTGATGCATTAGTATAATCGAGCTGGGTGCTGCTGTAAAACAATAGCTATTAAACTATTGTTGAAACAATGAGAAGAATTTGAATATGACCTAGATGTTGATGGTGATGATTGGTTCACATATGCAGTCTGATCACTGTGATTCTGTGCACACCACAGGATCGTGGATGCACCTTGAGCTCAAGTAGCACACAGGCTGGAGGATTAGTCTTAAAGACCTAAGGTAGTGTGAGTTTAATGCTTACAAAGTTAAAAAGATACACTTTTCAAGAACACATACAAACAAATGAAGCATATCGCAATAGTTGCCTGTGGAGGGACAGGTAGAGGGAAGATATACTAGTACTAGAAAGCAAATGATTAGAGAAAGGGAAGAAGGAATGTGTGCCAAGAACAAAGGGATTTTTCTGAGAACAGTGTTGCAATGAGCCAGGAACCAAGGCATACTGGGTAGCAAAGTTCTCTGCCCCTCCTCACTAAATAAATGAAAACTATACCCACACCCCAAAACATAAACATCAGTATACACTGGGTGCCAAGACCTAATTTAAATATATGATCGTACTGTAAAAAGAGAAAATGATAAATCATCATTTTCTCCTTAAGGGGAAGAAGATTAAAGAAACCTATTTTTTGAACGAATCAAACTAGGAAAACCATACTAATAGAGGCCCTAAAACCATATCTTCTGGATGTGATTCTAGACTTAGATACTTGCCAGCAGGATGGCAACAAGGGCCCCATTAATGTGGCAAAAGGGTAAAAAGTACAAATCTCACTGTGGCAGATTAGGATGAGCTCGAAGGGGACGCCTGGAGCTACCCCACTGTGTGCGGTAGCTCCAGCACTAAAGTCAACAAGAGGCAATGGCAGTTATATGGCTTTTGGAGATGACCAAATTTTACTAAGCAATTTAGAAGCCATAAAGAAAATACCTGCAGGCTCTGGACAGCCAACTTTCAAATCAAGGAATGTTATGAGAGCCAGAATTGGTGTCCCACGGTGCTAAAGATGCTTTTATTTCTTCTATCTAGAGGGCAGTCTGAATGCAGATCAAGGTCAGGAATTGATCCCTGTGAAAGAGCTGCACCAGCATGAACTCCCAGTCTTAGATCTCCTGTGCCAAGTCGGAACCAGAGGAGGGGCTGTGGGACCCAGAGCCCTGGGAAGAACATTCTGGAGTCAGTGATCCTGAAACCCTTGAAGCAATAGCTCCTTCCTCCCAGCAGGATGGCAGAAAGGCAGGTCATTCCTTCTCAAAGATCTCATCAACACAATCTGTGGGGTACTTTAAAAACCAGATGAAAGGTGAACGACACTGTTATCAATGTGTCCAAGTGATGGCCCAATTTCAGCCTCTCTTTCTGAATTCAGTGTCTTCACAGGACCTGAAACCATTTGGTGGTCTTTGAAATATCATGATATAATGGAGATATCATGTTAATCAGACCTGATGAACAACAAGTGGCCAGTGCCCCAGACACTCTGAAGTCATAGACACGGCAGGAGATGGGAAATTCACCCTGCACAGCATCAGGATACTACCACTCCACTGACGTTTATAGGGACTTGGATTTTTGGAGCATGCCATCATTACCTCTGTGGTAAAAGATGAGCTATAGCCCCAAGAAAAAGAGCACTTGGTGAGCCTCTCTTTGAAGGCCAAATGTACCACTTCACTTAAAAACATGTTCTGACCCATTTATGGGGTGACATGAAAGCCTGGTGCTATTGAGAACCAGAGCATGAGAAGTCCCTTGCAGCAGTCTCATGTCATAGCAGAGGCCACCCTGCCCCGCAAACCACTTCACCAAGCAAATCCAACAGTACTAGCCCGTTGGTAGAAAAGAAGCCATGGTAGACACTTTGGTACAGAGGATTCACTGGGAAGACCCCTAAGGGCTCTTCAACAGACCGTTACAAAAGTAAAGTCCTTTTTCCTTCCAAAACAGCTCTTCATATGCTAAAATCAGCTCCCAGCAGAGAGTAAGTTCCTGACCATGGTCCATTCACTGACTATTGCAGGATCCCTGATTTGAGAGATGGCTAAGATTGCGGTTGGCTGCGGGCCATGGAGATGTTTGGGCATTGCCGCCTTCCATGGTCTCACGGGACTTGGCCCGAGATCTCGTGGAACTTGGCCCAAGATCTCACGAGACTTGAGCGGAGATGGGAGCGGGTGGGCGCCATTTGGTTGTTGGTTGTTTGGTGGTGTGTGTGGTGCGTGTTAGAGTTGTTGTCAGAGCTGGAGAGAGAAGTTAGCAAAATAAAAAGCCTGTTTGTTTCCAGTCTGCCTCTGAACTTGTTCCCGCGGCATTGCTCCAAGCGGCAATCACTTCGGGTGGCTACAGACTATGTCTGGAACTGCCCATCATGATCTGAGTATCATCATACCCACAAAATTATAAAAGCAGGCAGACTTAACAGCAATTCATCACACAATGGGAATGCTATGTTTGGTATCAGGCCAAAAAGCTCCAGAGGACACCAGAAACCTGCACAGATAGACCAAACCCCCAAGCTACACTTACATACATCCACATAGATACACCTCTCTCAGTCCACACCTGTGAAATAAGTCATTGTCTCTCACTGAGCTAACATGAAAGGACAGGAACTCAGGTATGACCCACAAAGGGACCATCTTGATAGGTTAGCATGAGCTGAAAATGGATGTGGCTTTACTGCACACCTACTCGGTAGTGGCCCTGGAAGGCAGTGGTGAGAAGACATCTTCCCAGTGTTTGGAGAAGAACACCCACCAGCCACTTGTCAAATGAAGAGGGAAGTGGCATGGGATGAGGACTGGGGGGGGGGGGGGCGTTGTAAAATGGTGGATTCCATGGGCCTTGAGAGAGCAAGATCAAAAGAGTAAGGCCAAAGAGATGCCGGCAACAGGCACAGTGCTGCACACAAGCTGGAGGCAGAGTGGGGGTCTTTGACATACACATTGTATTCTCTGGAGAGTTTCCACAACAGCAAAAACATTTAGAAACCAGATGGACAGGAAAGCGCATCCAGTAACCACCAGCCATTCTTACTCCTTTGCCAGCCCAGAGCTTATACGGTGCGTCACAGAGTTACAGTTTGGGGTTTGGAGGACATAAGTGGGTCCAGTGGTATGGGTTTCCTCTTAGCAAAGTTGATATGACTATTGTCGTAGGTCAGACTCCAACACAGGATCAGCATGCAGTGTTGTTTTTTTAATATTTCTCAGCCTTTTTATACATTTCCAGACAAAAAAGGCAATTAGCCATCAGCAAACATTTACATACAATGAAGGCAAATAGCCAGTAGCAATGACGAATGCAAATTTGCAAACCAGCAATCAGCCAGATAAACTTTCCCTAAAGGTATCTTTAACTAGGTAGGGCTAGAACACTTTGAGCTCCTCTTCTTTTCAATATAGAAGAAACAAGAAAGAAACACCCTCGTTTGCAAGCAATGTTTCTTTACTATCTACTCTATACTTCTTGGCAGAAACTTCCCTTTGCAGACACGCCCACCAAGAGCAACAAGGCCTCGTTTGCAAGAACGCTTGTTGCCATACTTTCTGATTAGCCTCTTTGAAGGAGCCCCAATTAGGAAGGGTTGTTGCAGCTAGCTGGAAGCCATAAGTTCCACCTGATATGTATGTGACGCACCTGTAGGCACCCGCAAAGCTGAAGGTATATAACCGGGGTGAAAGCGGTCCGAGTTAGGAGAACGGAGAAATTCATTCAGTCAGTCGTGCAGTAGCTCGGTCGGTCAGAAGAAGAGTTCGGGTCGGAGTAATCAGAGCGGCCAGAACGTAGGCAGAGCGGTTACAGAAGAGAAACCAGATAGAAGAAGTAATGGCTGGTCAGAATTAGGCCGAGGCTCCCGAGGGCTGGTCAGAGTTAGGCCGAGGCTCCCGAGGAAGCAAGAAGAAAGAAGCAAGAAGCTCTAAAAAATAATCTTTCTCTACGCTAAGCTCTACCTTTCTTTCTCTCTAAGCTAAGAAGAAAAAATAATCTTTCTCTAAGCTCTATCTTTCTTTCTCTCTAAGACAAGAAGAAAAGCTCTCTTTAATCTTTCTCTCTAAAAATCTTTCTTTCCCTCTCTAAGCTCTCTCTAAGAAAGTAGAAGTAAAAGTAGTAAAAGCTTTACTCTGCCTCCGAGTTTTTCTCCCGTGGCGCCGTGGCTGGCCATGACAGGCAGCTAACACCTCTTGACAGAATGTTCCGTTTGCAGATACATTCACCAAGGGAGTGACAAGTGCCTCATTTGCAACAATGCCTGCACCCATTACTTCTGATAAACTACTTGTTTCTTCTCTATCTGTTCTACACCTCTTGGCAGAACCTTCCGTTTGCAGACACGCCCACCAAGGGCAACAAGGCCTCATTTGCCAGAACTCTTGTTGCCATACTTCTGATTCTCTAACAACTGTTCTACTGAATGCCTGACCTGTGACTACCAGAGAACAGTTGCCGCTTGGTGGCAAGTTGAATAATGCAACCCTTCATTTAGTTTACACTAGAACTGAAAGGTATTCCAAATGTCAGTTAGTTGGCCTTCTCTTGTCTCCTCCAGCATCATGATCAAAGTATCATGGAGTATGTGTTTCACCAACATGGATTCCTGCACCATCACCTAAAATCTAAGACACGTTTGACGGCAAAGGTGGTAAAACACTGGGCATGTTACCGAGAGGTGCATCAGCCCTCTAAACATCCCATCTGACGTTATCAGCTAGTCTGACGAAGGAGAAGAGTTTGTTACAGAACAGCTAAGTTTTCCAATGTTAGGGGGACACAGCAGGGGTGCAGCACCATGCTCCAAATTGCACTGTGTGATCAGGCCGACAGCCCCTGAAAGGGGTGTGTCCTAGTACATTGATTATGTGTGTCCAGGAACCAGCAGATGAAAAAACAATTGGCCCTTCTCACCATCAGTGCCAGTGTCCTGCTTCCAGAGTTTCAATTATATTCTTGCAGAATTAGACAACATTCTTAATAAAAACATGCTTTCCCACTGTACTGTATAGATAGGTAATGACTGATGTGTTTTTATTTACTTGGCAAGGTTAAAAGTTTAGGATGCTTTACAAAAACAAAAATATTATTTTAATTTTGATAACAACATTGAAGGTGCACTTAGGTATGGCTTTATATCTGTAGTTGAAGTTTTCTCTTCTAGAAGAAGAATATTTCTCAAGTGTGAGTCAGTTAAAAAGATCGATTACTCAAATATTTCAGTGAGCCAGAGTCCAACACGAACATTTGTCCAAATTCAAAAACAAATGTCAATGTCTATGGATCGATTATGTAAGAATCTTCCGCTCACCTGACCTTTTACAGAAAAGTTCTAGACATTTATGGGAGAGGAAAAAATTCCCCAGAAGATTTGATAAAGGTCAAAGGATAAATTTGAGTGCTATTTGAAATTTTGTTTCTGGTGATTACATATGACCGGAATTCAAAATCATTTGTGAGAACAGTTTAAGTGGCTCTCATCTAGAAGCAGAGGAGTGTCCTTGGAGATGCCCAGAACACCTGTTTTACTTTGGCCCTCCACCCCACTGCTCAGTCCCCACCCCATCACCTCTCAGAGTAAAATGGATGAGAAAAGGAAGGGCCTCTGCTCTCCCCTTCTTCCCTGCCTTCAGAGCTTGCCGCCATGTCAAATAGAGGGAAGGGCTGGATGGAAAACAGAATGAATGATACGCGGCAACATGAGGAGACCAGGACGCTTGACTCTGAGAAGAGGAAGTGCAGGACCAATACAGAAAATTGACCAGGACTATTAGATAACCTTATAAAAGTCACAGTATCATAACAACAACAACAACAACAACAATAGCTTGGCCCTGAACAATAGGAAAATAATGCGCTTCCATGCACAAATGATTAGAAAATAGAAACAATTTGTTGGGGTCCTTGGGAAATCAGTGAGTATCAGATTAAATAAAAAGAATAAACATCTGCCTCATCAACAAGCAGGACATTAGAAAATACATAGCAATGAATTCTTCTGATTAATTAAAATGGTTACAGTATTGTGACAAGAATTTAATGTCATATCTTTGAGATATGTTATTAGCTACCTGAAATTTTTTTTTTTTTCCAGAACAAGATTTTCTAGGGATCCAGGAAAAAATGAAAACAAGCATTGAAAATGTAAAACAATGCAAGTATCTTAAAGAATATGTTGGGGATATTTTTAAGCTTATAAAATAATTTAGGTTTTTTACCCAATAAAGTTCAACAGAAGACTTCCTTCTGTTTTAAAATTAATTTTGACTGTAGGTTCAGATCACTTTTTTGTTGTTTTCAGAACTCTGCATTCTATAGCCATTTCACAGGAATATATGCTAATGATAGGTCTTCTTACATTTCTATTTTATATATATAAAAAAGTATTCCTAGGTACTTTTACACATATTATGGTTTTTCTGATTCCTACCTTTTATATTCCCCTGATGATTTCAGAATTTCGTTCTTTATTTATTTAGTATTTGTTGCAAATTAGTTGTATCTTCTTTCCAAAATTTGATATGAATGAAGAAAGCAATACCCTATCTCAGATTGATTATCAGTTAATGTATTAATAAAAATACATATATATAATTTGTTTTCAAAATAAAAATGTGATGCTGTTGAACATTTAGTGTTTGTGTGTGATTTGCATAATATCATACTTCTCTTAAGGTGAGGACCCATCTTCTCCTGAGGATGGCTTAGACACACAATAAGGCACTGATCTGGGCTGTGATATGTCATCTATGGAAACTATTATAATGATCCATGATATATAAATGACATATAAATGGAATAAAATTTTTTTGAAATTAGTTTAATGATACATTTCAAGTGTCACAAAAATATCCATAGTCTTAGATACATTTCCTATTCATTCAGATATTTATTTAGGAGACCTAATTTAAAGAATTATGTAGAAAGAAAACAGGTTATTTTCAAGGTCAACTATAGTAATGAATAACAGAAAACAGCATGGTCCTCAGACAACAGTCAAGTTTGATGGGATGTGATACATTGAAAAATTTAAAGTTGTGAAAATTATATGGAACATTAAAATTGTATCAGTGCTTTAGCAAAAACCCAGGTCACCACATAACCACTCTGTTGCGTTTGTAAGATAGCAAGCATCTTTTGCATCAATTTCCTGGTTAAAACATGTATGTGCACTTTCCATTTTCCTTTAATAGATTTTGGCTGTAATTCATGACTGAATCATGAAAACCTCTTCTCTGATGGTTTATTGTGCTTCTATTCTATATCCGGTAGAAAAGGCTTAAAGATCATCAAATTTAGGATATGGATTATTTCCTTAGTTCACACACAACCAATAGAGATAATACTTGCATTAAAATTACTCTATGAGGAATGAAAAGAAGTTAATAATGACAACATAAAGAAAGAAAAGTAAAGGGAAGAAAAGATTCCACTCTGATTTGTCCTCCAAACATTTATTTCCTGTTAGGTAGTTGCAGCTCCAAATTATGCTCAATGAGCCAAGCGATTTTAAGCACTTATTTGTGAATTTCTATTCATGGGAATGAGATTTCCCATGTGATCAGCTTCAAAAATAGGGAGTCTTAAAGCACAGAACTCTGATGTGTGTCCCTGAGCACTCTAAAGCCAGCCTCTTCTTTGTAAAACAAGTGCTGATACCTTGTATTGGATGATGTTTTTAGTGTCCTTCTAGCTTTACCTTATTCTCTTAAATTTACTTATCATGAGTTTTTATTTTTGAAATAAAGTAATAAATTATAATGCACATAACATTAAAAGTAAGTATAATTTAATTCATTCTAATATTTGCTGTTTAAATGCAAGCAGAATTTGGCATCATCCTTCAAAATTGCTTGTTTCTGTTCCCTAGAATCAACCACTTTAAATTTTCGTCGTTCCTCTTTCTGGTATTCATAGGCACACGAATGTGGCACCTTTTAATTTTTGGTGTCGTCTGAAAATTCTTCAATGAAAAGTTTACTTTCCACTTTCCTCTTTCCAAGTGCCCCCCACATGCCAACTCCAACAGCCCAACAGAGAACCTGGCATGTAGTCTGTCTGAATGTTGTAAAAAAAAAAAAAAAAAAAAAAAAAAAAAAAAAAAAAAAAAAAATTACAGATGCTCTGTGCAGTATACTGAATTGTATGTATTTTGTTATATTTTTTAACTTACTGAACTTATTCAGTACCTTAGATTTTCCTTTGCATAATTTTCAATGTGTTTTTCACTAATGTGGAACATTCCACATGGAAGTAAAAATTTCCTAGAAATCCCAGTGATCCCAGAAAACAACCTGTGGTTTCTTACTAGATGACATCCATTTTACATTGACTTTCCCCTGAATCCTCAAAACACTCTTCTAGTTCTTCCTACTTAGTTCTATTCCCTCTTATGTTTCTTAGGTTATTTTGTGAACTAGAAAGAGATTACCACAAATGATATTTTTTTTTAAAGTTTTGTATGTATAAAAATGCTTTGTTCTATATTTTATTGGATATTAGATGCAAACAGAATTCTAAGATATAAATCATTATCCTTCAGAATTTTGAAAATTTAGCTCTATTTTTTTCTTACAGTTTCTGTAACTGTGAGTTAAAACGTCCAGCATTCCAGTTTCTGAAGACTTCTCATTTCCCCTGAGTTGCTTTTAGGCAATTTCCTTCATTCTATACTTCTGAATTTCATGGAATGGATTTTACATGTCATTTTAGAATTATAATATCTTTTCTTTTTAGCATAATAAATATAGCTTTTTGCTTTAAGTTTCCTCTACGACCAGTGTTGTTAGTTTTAGAATGATTAAGTTTGCTAGTGTATACTTAAGTTGTGCAACCTGATGCTACAGGATGCATATGGATACTACAAAGATCGATGAGTGAAGCAAATTAACACATCCCTCCTCTCACATAGTTAACCATTTTGTTTTTGTGGCAAGTGTAGTTAACACCTGCTTATTTAGCATAGATCCCACATGCAATCCAATTTTATTTCCTATATTGCTCATGTTGTACATTATATCTCTAGGTTTGTTAACCTTATATATCTACTATTTTGTACCCTCTGAACTTACATTTCCCCATTTCCTCCTCCCAACCCTGTACCTGGCAAACACAGAACTACTGTTTTCTTTTCAATCTCTGTACTTTTTATGTATTTTTAAAAAATTCCACATGTAAGTGAGTTCATGCAATATTTTTTCTTTCTCTGAATTCATGCAATATTTTTTTTCTTTGTCTGGATTATGTTGCATAACATCATGTCCTCCATGCTCATCCATGTTCTGACAAATAGCAAGATCTTGCTGTTTGGGGGACTGTGTAATATTCCATTGTATACATATATCACAGTTTTGTTTTTAAATCTATTTATTCACTGGCAGGCACTTGGGTTGTTTTCATATATTGACTATTGTGAATAATGCTACAACATACACAGGAATACAAATTCCCTTACAAAGTGTTAATTTCATTCCCTTTGGGTATGTGACCAGAAGGATTGCTGAGTCATATGGTAGTCCTACTTTCATTTTTTTTTTTTTTTTTAAGAAGAACCTACATACCATTTTCTACAATGGCTGCCCCACGTGAGTTCCCCTTTCTTCACATGCTACCAGTATTGTTTCTTTTTGCAACTGATTTTGTTGTTGTTTCTTCTTTTTAGTTTTCATATTCTGTCTTCACATTAAAACCTTTCCATATTGGAGGATCTTAGGTGCTGAATCATACTTATGGGTGAGTCAGTATGGTTGAAGGCATATCATAGGAGGGAAGCTCAGAGTGGCAGAGCTGTCTTGACTCTACTAAAGTTCCTTTGAGAAGGTCATTGTCCTCAGAGAGGAATGCCCTGCTCTTGTGTAACATGAATTTTCTTGGCATTAGGAGGTTGAAGCACACCATGGCTTCCCTGTTCATTATGCACAATTTCATTAACTCTCCCTGTTTTGAGACGAGCGCTTCAACCCCTCAGGGGCTGTTCTTCAGTTTGGATTGCTTTTGTTTCACCTTTCCCAGAGAACAAACGTCCAATTTTCCTCCACATAGGGTCAGGCATAATCACTAGAGGCTACATGAGAGGAAGAAAGGGACCCTTGGCTGAAAACGTCTTGCACACACTTTTCAACCAACGCTGTTCAATCCTACCTTGCCTCCTGCTACTTCCTATTCCCGCTACCCTGTGGTTTTGAAGAGAAAGTATAGGGACATGTCTATGCTCAATTTGCTGGATGAAAAAGGATTAATCTTCTCTGGCTTCTCTTGAAAATGAGGCAATCTCTTTATTGGGCTTGTAAGATTAACAAGTAGCTTTTTTGTACTAGATAGAAAGGAAAACCCTAAAATAGAATATATGCTTGAACTAATGGTGATATTCTGGGTTTACTAAGGAACTAAATTGAATGAATGGATTAAATGTGTCATTCATTTACCCAATTTATATCAAATGTTACCATAGACCACTTTCAATTCTAGAAATAAATCAATGAGTAGAGCAGAAAGAATCAATCTGCTTAAATGCAGGGCTTGAAGTGAGGAGAACAACAGGACATTTCACCACCGGTTGCCACTGACTTGGCTCATTTCTCCACCAGCATTTGGAGCTTGAAGATTAAGCAAATGAGAACAAACAGACTTGCTTAGGAGAAGGACCATGTAACTAAAGCCATGGCCCAAAGAAATGCTGGGATGTTCTGGAACCTGTCATCTGCTTTCTTTGTGCCACAACACATGAATTTATAGTATTTGTGTAACAAAAATTTCTTGTTTATTTGCATTTTTGTTCAAGTGCCTCAGATTCAAATTTTATGAAGTGAAACGTGCAAAGTCCATTCTTGCAGTGCAAATTATGATTGGCTCTTAAAGGACACTTGATGATTTTTGTACTGAAATAATAATTGTGGTTAAAGGTTTTTAAATTTTTTTTGAAAAAAAAATGAAGTGTTCCTATAATCACACATTGCCTCCTTATGTGTTCACAACATAGAAGGCATCATAACACCCTTTCCTTGATTCATACACACACACACACATACACACACACACACACACACACACACACATTGCTTAGTAGTCTAGGATAGAAAAATTATGTTTCTGAAAATGAGCAAACAAATTAATTACAAAACCATAAGATAGATGAGTACTTAAAAAGTTTATTTAATTTTTGGTGGTATAAAGCAGCATCTCAAGGTGGTCAAAGTAGTGTTGTTTAGTTCTAACTCTGCATTGGGCATGTTACTTTATGACTCTGTTTCCTGCTGTCACATTTTTTAAAAAAGAAAAAAAAAATGTATATGATACAGTCTACATTATAATTCTTAAAAGAAATGGAATGAATAAATATGTGTATATATACACATACATATATACACATATATATATGACAGTGGGAGGGAGGCAGGAAGAAGAAGGGGGAGGAAGGAAAAGGAGAAAGAGAAAGAATGAATTGGCTTATGAAATCTGGAGACTGTGAAGATGTTATTTCTGTAGCCTCCAAGCTGGAGATTTCATAATATTAGATGTTTCAGACTGTGCTAGTCAGCTTTCATTGCTGTGACCAAAATATCCAATAAGAACAGCATGGGGTTCTTAAAATTGTGGCATTTTCAGGTAAATGGGTGGAGCTGGAGAATATCATGCGAGGTGAAGTTAGGCAATCCCCCAAAACCAAAGGCCAAATGTTTTCTCTGATGTGCGGATGCTGATCCCTAATGGGGATGGGGGGAAGCATGGGAGGAATGGAGGGACTTTAGATAGGACAAGGAGAGAGGGGGAAGGGAGGGGGTATGGGGTAGGAAAGACGGTGAAATGAGATGGACATCATTACCCTAAGTACATGTACGAAGACAACAATGGTGTGACTCTACTTTGTGCACTACCAGATAAAAAATGAAAAATTATGCACTATATGTGTACTATGAATTGAAATGCATTATGCCGTCATGTCTAACAAATTAGACTAAATAAATAATTTGTTAAAAAAAAAGAACAGCATGGAGGAGGAAAAGTGTATGTGGGGTTTAGAGTCTCATTGGTTCAGTCCATAGTTGGCCCACTCCATTACTATGAGCCTGAGGGGAGGAAGAACGTCATGGCAGAAGGGTGTCCGGGGAGTCAGGTAGCAGAATGACAGGCTTGAGACTCCAGGAACAAAATACAAACCTTAAAGGCCCACCCCCAGCACCTACTTCCTCAGCCATGCCCCACCTCCCTACAGTTACCACGCAGTTAATCCATTTAAATTATTAACCCGTTAAATGGATTGATCCACTGAGTAGGTTGCAGCTCCATCACCTAATCATTTCACCTATGCACATTCCAGCATGAACACAAAAGCTTTGGGGGAATACCTCATATCCAAACCATAACACAGCCCAAGACTGAATATCCAAAAGATAGATGCCACAGCTCAGGCAATAGTGCCCATGTTCTCAGTCTTTTTTCTTTTTTTTTTTTTTTAGGTCTCCAAAGGATTGGGAAAGACCCCCCACATGAGGGAGGGTAATCTGCTCTACTCAGTCCATCAGTGCAAATGTTCATCTCTCCACAGCACCTCCCACACACCCAGACAAATGTTCCCTCAAAAGTCTGGGAACCCTGTGGCCCAAACAAGTTGGCTCATGAGGTTCACCATCGTACCACCTCATAAGATCGATGTGCTGTTTAAATGGAATCTGATGTGTGAGGTACTTATAAGACACTTAGAACCTATAAAGCATTCACAAAATTTACTATAAATACCTACCAATAGTCAATCCGAAGAAAAACAGATTTTAATAGATATTTCTGCACCTCCCATTACTTTCCAGCATTTACTACAGAAGTGTATCTATTATGCAGCTTTTCTTCCTTTCCCTTTTGGCCTGTGTTTTCCATTCTATCCCCTTTCATGCCCAAATGGTGTCCTCCACTCGTTGGCTGATAAAAGTTTTCAGAAGAATAATTGTCTTGATGTATCATTGTTCTTATTTATTTCTGTAGTTAAGTAATTTCTGTTGTAGAAATTTCTAGAAAGACTACAATCAGAGACTCAATGTTTTTTGCTCTTTGCTAGGATACTTGAATCAGTGCTAAACACACAGAAAAAAAAAAAAAAAAAAAAAAAAAAAAGAATCCCTCAGGCTATAATAATTCCAGAACAGCTGTTTTGAACTTGAACAAATAAATATTAAAAAAGAAAACCAATATGGTGTATCACTGATAAAAAATAATTGTTCCAAAAGCCACCTGTGCCTACTAGGATGAAAAATAAATCAAAGTTTTACTGATTTATAGATGTATAGAAATTATATAATTAATAAGTTTCTGCACTGCTTTAAATATTTAAAATACAGAAAGATTTCTAATAGTATTTGAGAGAAAAATCTTACTCTATTAAAGAAGTACCAAGTTCAACGAGATATAGAGGCCACTGAATTTATTCAATTAACCATTGAAAGTAAAATTATTCTATGAAAATGAGGTTTATCTATATTACTTAACAACAACTTATTAGTTTTTTTTTTTTTTTTTAATATTCTTATCCCTAAAAACATTGCACTTATGTGTATTAATAACAACCTCAGTCTTTCAGGCTGCTGTAACAAAATACCATAAACTGGGCAATTTATAAGCAACAGAAATTTATTTCTCAAAGTACTGAAGATTAAAAAGTGCAAGATCGAGACGCAGTGTGTGTGGTGTGCAATGAGGGCCCATTTTCTGTTTCATGGACGGTGAATTCTCTCTGAATGCTCACATGGTAGATGGGATAAGCTAGCTCTCTGGAGTGTTCTTTATGAGGGCGCTATTCTCATTCATGAGGACCCCATCCTAATTGCCTCATCACCTAATTGCATCACCTGGGGGGGGGGGTTAGGAATTCAGGGTATGAATGGGAGGGGGCACAAACATTCAAATCATAATGATGACCAATTTGCTTTGATGAAACATCGGATACAATCAATTACAGAACACATCAAACCACATTCCAAATTCTAAATGAATACAGAAAGCAATGCCTTCCCTCCATTTTGACTGTTTTCCCCGAACCTCATGAAGGTTAAAATGGAAGATTCCCTTTCTTTATGATCTGCTTTATCTTTGCCTCATCCACTCAATGGCCATTTGTTGGGCACCAATTACAAGTTCAACATCCCTAATTTGAAAATCCGAAGTCTGAAACTCTTCCTAATCTGAAATTTTGGGGGACCACAAGTGGAAAATTCCACACCATTAAATTTGTTTCATGCATAAAATTATTTTCAAAATTGTATAAACTTACTTTCAGGCTTTGGGTATAAGATATATATGAAACATAAATTTTTATCATGTTTAGGTTCAGATTCCATCCCCAAGATATATTACATATATATGTGCATACACATACACACACACACACACACACACACACACACACACACTATAAAATTTGAAAAGAAAAAAAAAAGGAAAATCTGGAATTAAAAACATTTCTGGTCCAAATCATTTTGGATAAAAATACTCAGCCAGTATAATCCAGGAACTATTGCAGAATGAAGGTAAGAATTCTACCATATACACTGACAGGACTTTTTATGTCCTATTTTTATTTATCTGGGATTTTGGCAAAAGAGAAGAAATGTAATTTCCCATTTGGTTTAAGGCACATCTCATCAGAAGATCTGTTTGTATGAAAATATGTTTTCCAACAGAAACATTTTTGAGAATAATAATGGGAAAGTTCTGAATCAATTTCCTCTAAAATATAACATAATATTTGTTTTACTAGGACTTTTTACCTTTGTGAAACACAACTCTAATAGTTTTAGTAAATTGGTTTTGAATTCGAAGCCTTGGGATGAATGATTGACAATGATGACAGAGAAGTTTAAAGAGCATCTTGGTGCAAATGTGTTGTGTCTGACTGTGGCCCCGCAGCAGGCAGTAAAAGCATCATGGAGGAACTGTACTGTGTGTAGTGCAAAGGACCTGGAGGGCATCACAGGGGAGGTCTTGTGTAGCCGGAAGGCAGTGAGAAACACTAGATGCCCTACATCTAGTGTTGGGCACTACAATGTGCATCAGTTTAAATTTATGTAGTCCCTTCTATTCCCATCCACATCACCTCCATTGGACAGTTCTCATCCAGCTAATGGAAGTAAACCTCAGATTATAATGAAATAAGTAAACTAGCCAGAGAGCTTCCCCACAGACCTGCTTGTAAAGAAGGACTACTTTTTTTCTTTTTCTTTTAGTACTGGGGATTGAATTTAGGGGCACTCGACCACTGAGCCACATCCCCAGCCCTATTTTGTATTTTATTTAGAGACAGGATTTCGCCGAGTTGCTTATTGCCTCGCTTTTGCTGAGGCTGGCTTTGAACTCGTGATTCTCCTGCCTCAGCCTCCCAAGATGCTGGTATTACAGGCATGTGCCACCATGCCTGGCCAAGAATGACTACCCCTGATGAAATATCTGAACAAAGGAGTGTTAAGGACTTTAATTCACCCCACTTAGTTCACAACTTTTCTTGAAAGAAATACGCCATTCAAGACATCTATTATTTCCTGGATAAATGATCACACAAGGTTTCCCCCACTATTCAAGTTTGTATCTATCAGATTTTGGTAAATGCAGAATCAGTGATAGTCTCAGCCTTGGACAACTGCAGTATTTAGGCTTGTGTGTACCTATGACCCAGAAAGCGTATCCATCTGTGACGGTGTGACTTTCTGTTATTTTGCTCTAAGGGTTTACTCTTATCAAATATCCTTTTGTAGATTTTGTTCCCTGGGTTTTGTCAATATGAACTCAGAATGTTTAAATCCATATCACTAAGAGGCTTCTGAATGAACCTTCTTGCAAATGACAGTCTCATGTGTCAAAACTGTATAATCATTTCTGATACATTCATAGTGTTCTCAGCAATCTAAATCTCTTTGCTAAAATGTGTGTAATATCAGTAAGAGGAATCAAGGTAGGAGAGATGTACATCAATTCAGATCAACACCTACTGTGACTATCTGAGAGAATCAAATTATAATGATACCACAGTTCTAATCATACAATACCGTTTCAGTAAAAAATGATAGTATTTAACCATACTGGTAAACAAAATCTCCAATATATCATCTAAGATTTCTGACTAGGCCGATCCTCCTATTGCCATGCACATCTGCTGTGTAGCTTCAGCATCGTGGGAAAGGTGAACTATGATTTCGATGAATACCAGGTCCCTCCCTGAAGACAGCTCTCTGAGCACAGGTCCATTTCTACCACCCTCTTGAATTACTAGGTCTTAACATATTAGGTACTATATGATATTTGAAGTATCAAGGAGAGAGTTCATAATCTAAGAAAACATTTTTAAAGGAAATATTTTTTTTTCATTTTTAACACAAAATAAAAACATTTTTCTGCCCTCTGCATTTTCCTTCAGTTTAACCTAAAAACATCATGTGGTTCTTCTGATTTCCAAAGTATTCCTCACATCAACATTTCCTGACATCCAGGGGAGTGTAAGAGGGCAAGGAAGGGCTTTTTGTTTCACCCTCCGTATGCAACATGCCTGCCTTTTGTAATGTTGATTTTCTGCTGACACTGGAGTCTCGCTGTCTCACTTGCTACCCTCTTTCACGTGCCTGACTTTGTACCTCACTTGGATGATGGCTGTTCAGCTTTCACAGCTCACCCTGGACAACTCTTTGTGCTTGCACAGATATCTCTAGCTTACCTGTCAGATATGACACCTGCTTTCCTGTCTGGCTTGTTTGTGTATCCACCTGTAGCCACCCTGCATCGCGGAGACCTCGATGCTCCTGATACCAAACCACACTAGGGAGTTCTCAGTGCTTGATCCCAGTACCAAACACATGGAAGATGTTGGACAAATAGCTGTTGAATAAACGACTGAACAAGACCATGGATGAATGGGAACACACCTAGTTATTTTTGATGCTGTTGTTTGGTTTGGTTTTCTTATGTTTCAGTTGCTGCATTTTGTCTATGTACACAGAATCTTATCCTATTAGCACTCACATGGAGAAAATCCCCTTTCTGAGACTTTATCAGTAATAAAATATTTCTGGGTGTGAAAAAAAAAAATTATGTACCAAAAGGTTAATGTTTTCTCTTGCATAAGCAAAATAAAGAGGACCACTTTTATAATCACAAGTTAAATTTAACATCTTACCTATTTGAGTCTTTTGTTTCCAATTTGGAAGAAGCATTTTAAAAGTGGATAATTATACACATTTTGAAAGTGAGGAAAAAATAATGCATTTGGTATCTTTGATTTACGTCATATTACATTCATTTAGGATTAGGAAAAATAGAAATCATTTTAAGAACATTTTATTGTACTATGGGAAAAGATTTAAATACAAAGTACTAGACAAAATGTACCACTGAGAGATCACTCAAGGAGAGCCCACTGTGGGTGATTGATTAACATCAGAACAGGCAGCTGAAGCAAGGAATTATTATATTATATCTTCAGGTTCTTTCCAGTTCAAGATTCATAGTCTTTGTCCAGAAAATTCTCAAACATTAGCCTATGGATCAACATATGGAGGATTGTACATGAATCTGGCTTGGGAAAAAATATAATACTTGGGGAATATATTTGGCACCAGAAGCTGCAAGGAGTGAGTACTTTGGCTATAAGACAGTTCCTTTGTACTCAGAATGGCTTGCAGTTGAGTAAACACAGGGAGATGGAAGCTTTCTGACAAGATTATGTACAATGTTACTAAAATCTCAGAATCTGGATAGTCTGGCCGTGTAGAATATACTAAATGAAATTTGAATGGAAAGAGAGGCAATGTATTTATTGAGTACCTACTACATGTAGTGTGCAATTTCTACTTATTACATACATGAATCAATTCATCTTTTAGATAAGCTGTTAACACCACTTTGCAAACTCAGAAAACCTGTGTAATTACTGAGAAGCCAAACACTAGATCCTGTTAAGATAAAATCTTAGACATGGCTCTCTCTTGGCTCCTGGAATGGTAAGAAAATGTGGGATGCATATTTTCAGAAATGTACAAAAAAAAGGTGGAACTCGGCCTACCTTTGGAAGAGTGTGTTTGAACTGAATTTTCCTTCTGAGATAATTGCGGTTCACAGGCTTTGCAAAGTATACAGGTAAAACCATGTGCCTCCTTCCTTGATTTCCCCAGTGGTGACATCCTGTAACTCCAGCACAGACCACAACCCGGCATGCACAAGGCAGTCCAAAGGCAGAGAGGGTCTCCGTCACCACAAAGAAGGGTCACATCAGCCACTCCGACACACCTGCCTCCCTGGTAACAGCCAATCTATCTCCGATTCTAAATGTGTTGCTTCAAAAAATGTTCTGTAAATAGAATCACAGAATACGGAGTCGCAGTCTTTGGTACTGATAATCCCCACTCAGGGTACTTCTCTGGAGACTCCTCCAGATGGTTCGCGAGTGGAGAGTTCACTCTGTTCTCTCGCTGAAGAATATTCAGCTATGGCTTGTTTGATTTCTCACTCATTGAAGGTCCTCAGTGTTGTTCCCAGGTTTTGGAATTCACAAATGAAATTACCATACAGATTCACCTACAGTTTCAGGTGAATGTAAGTTTCTTTCCTAAGAACATAAATGCCCAGGAGTTCCTCTGCTGCGTCATAGGATAGTTGCTATGTTGGAAAATGGCCAAACACTTCTCCACTGTGCACGCATCAGTTCACGCTCCTCTAACAATAGATGAGTGGCCTGTGGCTTTGCTTCTTCACTGGCATTTAGTGCTGTGGATATATATATTTGTCACTCTGATACACATGTAGTTACATGTCATCATAGTTCTGATTGAATTTCCTCAATGACTAATATGCCTGACCCACCCCATTTTTACATGCTGATTTGCCAGAGTCACATTCTTTTTGCTTTCCTTTGTCTCAGGGTGCCTCAAAAAACATTTTCATCCAAAATAATAATAATCATAATAATTACCGCCATGAAAACTTAGAAAAAATAAACAATATATGAAATAACAAAGGATTTATTTAGAATGTTTGTTCAGTCTTAGAAGCCACTAAAATTATAAATGCAATTTTTTTATTTATTGATATTGTAAGATACAATTTATTTGATAAAGAATAGAATTAAAAAAATAATAATCAGGTAAGAGATCATTTTTTAATTAATATATTTAAAAATATACTGATGCATAGAAAAGAAGGCCAGAAGAGTAAATGCCAGAATGTAAACTATGTTTAGCTGCGTGGGGAAATAGGGGAGATGATGGGCTGGTTTTTTCTTTTTCAAAATTATCTCTATTTCTTGAATTTTCAACAATGTATATAAATTACTTCTGTAATAAAGAAAAGATGCTAATGGAAAGGGAAGCCACCTAATTTTAATATTTTGTATAGTAAGGTAAATGGGTCAATTATTTAATTAAAGACAAACAGAATATTAGTTTCCATAAAATAAAAAAAAAAAAAATTTTTCACCAGGCACTGCATGCTCAGTTGGCTGCTCTTTTACACTTGGACACTGGCGTGCCGCTTCTGCCCTGGCCTCCAGGCTTGCTGATGGCACATGTGCTGTCGACTGAATGCTAGTCCCTGCAGTGGGGCGAGGCTGCAGCCCCTGTGCTGTCAAGCTGTTTCCCTAGCTTCCCCTGGGCTTCACTACAATGCGGCTTGATGCAGGTGTCTTTGGATTTATGCTCCTTGGAGTCTGTCGAGTTTCTGGGCTGTAATTTTGACCCTTTTCCTAAATGTGGGAAGCCTTCACCCAACTTTTGAGGACTGTCCAGCCCAGTGCTACTTCTCTCATGGTGACCTCTGATACACAAACATAGATTTTTGTTGTTGTTGTTGTTACGTGTTCCACACGTCCCTGAGGAGATAGGATCATTTCCACTAGTCTGTCTTCAAGTTCATCGATTCTTTTTCGTCTCCTCCATGCATAATTAAAAATGTCAAATGTGCTCTTTGCTGCTCAGTTTACCACTGGTTCCTTGATTACACCTTCCATCTATTTGCTGTGACTTCCAATTTCTTTACTAAAACAATTACTTTTTTTTTTTTTCTTTAAGAAATGTATTTCACTCCCAGTTGCTCAGTGAGTGTTGTCTAAAATTCTTGCCAAATAATTAAAACATTGCTGCCATTTCAGCGGTGGCATCTGTTGATTGACTGCTTTGAGAAATGATGAGTAACGTTCAATTGTACCCTGGATGTGTGGGTTATTATGTCACAAAACTGGACCCTATATAAGGCTGTGTTTTGGATGGGTCCTACTGATTCCCCTGGAAAACCAAGGGTTGGCTTCCTACTTGGCCTCCTGGATGCCTGACTGAGGGTCTCCTTTCACTGCTGGGCAAGACAGCAGTTTCTGCTGCCTGCTGGACCTCACTACCAGAGACTTCTGCAGGGCGTTTCCTCTGACACCACCAGAGCTTGGGGGCCTCATTACTGCCAACTACCAATGAGTCGATTTTAGTCAGCTTTTTTTGTTGCTGTGACCAGATAACCTGACAAGAACAACGAAGAGGAGGAAAGGTTTATTTTGGCGCATGGTTTCAAAAGTTCAATCCATGGTAGGCTGACTCCAAAGCTCTGGGTTTGAGGTGAAGCGGAACACCATGGCAGAAGGGTGACAGAAGAAATCAACTCAGAGCATGACAGCCACGAAGCAGACAGAGGGCTTCTCTAAACAAGGACGAAATATAGACCTCACCCCCAGTGACCTGCTTCCTCCAGACCTACCTGCCTACAGTTACCGTCCAATTAATCTATTTCAGTGGATTAATCCCTGGATTAGGTTAAGGCTCTCATAATCTAATCACTTCACCTCTGAAAATTCTAGCATTGTCTCCCACATGAGCTTTTGGGGGACACCTCATCTAAACCATAACAGAGTCCTAGCTCCAACTCAGCCTTCTCTGCCATCCTTCCAAGGAGGACCAAGGAACTTCCTTACCTCTGACCAGGGTGAAATCATGTCCTCCCCACTCAGCCTCTGCTAGCAGGAGTGGAGGTGGGGCCCTTTTATATTTTTCTGTGAGTTTGGTTGTATTCAAGCATTACTTTCCTTGAGCTTTTGTCTTGACCTTCCCAGGTCCTTTGACAAACACAAGCAGACTTCGGTTACATTTTCATCATGGCTTTTGTTTCTTCATCTGTCTCTACCTACTGGTATTCCCAGATTGCTGGCATCTTTGTGGGGTATGTACAGCCAAAAGAAAACCCCAGAAAAACACCAGACTGCCAGTTGTTTTCCAAGTTGCCCAGGTGGTATGCCCCTGCTCTGTCACTGAGCCTTTAATGTTTGCTTTGTGGATAATAGAGTTTTAGATACACCTAGTGAAAATGTAAATTGATATAATGTCTCTAATGGAGCACTTGGCAGTGTGTGTAAAAGATTTCAAAAATAAACATCCTTTTGACCAAGTCATTCTACTTCGAGGAATTTAAGCCATTTTTAAATGTATGTATTTGCATGAGGCTACTTACTACAGTGTTGATTGTATATCTAAAAACAAGAGACTGTTTTTAAAAAGATGGCTTATATTTTAATAAAATTGATGTAATTACACAATTTTATCTGAACATGAAAAAGTATGATTTTAAGTAAATATATATTTATATGTATATGTTTATCCTTTTTTACTTTTCTATACTTCCTAATTATTTCTACAATAAAGATTCTTAGATATGGACATGTTTAAAATAAAACAATTGGATATGATCACCCTAAAATAATCACATCATTTTACAAAAGAGTTATTATAATTAATGTCTTTGGGCTAAAGTTGTTAACTCTTTAAAAGCATTGCAAATTTTATTTACATTGTATCCTCTTTAATGCATACTCTTGAAATTTTATGTGTTCAGGAGAAAATATTAGCAAAACACAGATCTGGTAGATCACTATTAAAATACACAAAGAACTCCTAAAGCTCAATCATAAGAAAATAACAAGCTGATGTAAGAGTTGACAAATGATATGAACACAAAACTCACCTTAGATGACAAGATAACAAACAGGCATAGGAACAAACATCAGTATCACACATTCCTAGGAAACTTTAGACTATAACCACAATGACTTGCCACTGTAAAACCATTAGAATTCCCACACTCCAAGCACCAAATTCTGGTGATGATGTGGACCAAATGCAAAGTGCCTCAGCCACTTCAGAAGACAGTTTGTCAGTCCCTCACAAAACTAAACCTATCATTACCGTATGATCCAGCAGTAGAACCCCTTGGCATTAATCCAAAGGAGTTGAAACTTATTTCCACTTTAAAACTTGGATGAAAAATGTTTATAGAGGCTTTATGTGTAATAGAAAAAATAGGAAAGCAATAGAGATTTTTTTCAAAAGGCAAAGAGATAAACAAAATGGGGTGTATCCAGACAATGTGATATTATTCACCACGAAAAAGAAATGAACTATCAAGCCGCCAAAAAAAGGACGTAAATGAACTTTAAATGCATATTGCTCAGTTAAAGAAGTCCATCTAAAACTACAACACACTATATGAGTCTAACTGCACGATATTCTGGAAAAGGCAAGTATGGAGACAATGAAAAAGATCGGTGGTTATCAGGGTTTCGGAGCAGGGAGGGGTAAGCAGGGGAGCACAGAGGAGTTTTAGCGTGGTATACTGAAGGAGCCTATAATCAAGGAGATAGCTAAAGATTGCAGTTAGCTGAGAGCCATAAAAGATGTTCTAGTTTCCACCTGATAGTAATATATTATCCAAAGAATCTTTGTATGCCCGTGAACACTGCGTGACGCACCTGTAAGCTCGAGCTGTAAGCACGTGTCCTCGTTAAAGCGATATGTATATAACTGGGCGAGTTTAGTTAGTGTGTGTGGGAAGAAGAAGAAGGTGGTGGTTGGAGTTAGAGCGTTTGGAGTGATTGCTGGAGCCGGGGAGAGAGAAGAAGAATAAAAGACCTTTTTTCATTTTCATCCTGCCTCCGAATTTTCCTGCGGCGTTCGTTGCTCCAAGGCGGTTTCCGCTTCAGGCAGCAACAGTATACTACGCTGCTTGCTGCTAAAATGGTAGGTACTTATGATTAGACATCCGCCAAGACCTACAGAATGTACAACACACAGTGAAACCTAAGGGAAACCCTGGACTCAGTTGATAACCTGTCAATGTTGGTTCACGGATTTTCAGAAGCGCCATAATCCTGAGAGATGTTGGTTGTAGAGAAGTCTGTACAGAGAGAGGTGAATATGTAAACTCTATTTTCTGCCTAATTCTTCAGTAAATCTAAAACTGTTCTTTAAAAACATCACACACACACACACACACACACAACCACCACGTGCGCATGTGCACACACGCCCTTTTGTTGTTGTTTTTTTGGCACCAGGAATTGATCTCTTAGAAAACAAAAGACACAAGAGACATCCTTTTCCCCTTTAACCGAGGAGCCGTTGTTTGCAACAGTCACCTTTCTCATCTGAATGTGTTTGTGCACACACCTGGTACCACCTGCTGCATGACTTGAGGAAGAGGGACAAAAGACAGCACAGCAGCAGGGAGAGGCAGTGCAGGCAAAACCGGAAACCCCGACTTTCTAGAACAGCTGGGCTGAGTACCAAAGTACAAGATCTCTGTCTCCACCAGGTTCACCCCCAGCACACTTTTGTTTTTAAAACTCCTACATAATGACTGTGACTATTATCACTATGATCTCTGTAAAACTCAAGACACAGAGGGGCTTATGGAATTGACCAAAATAAAGTAATCAGGAGATAATACTGCTGCTTCTGACTCCAAAATCTATGCACTTCCCAACGCACTTTGTTCCTCTGACATAAAATACACTCCAGCATGAGTTCTGTCTTTGAAGAGTTTTATAGGAAACAAAATGCCTCATACAAATCACCTTCCTCCCAGCCAATATTTTCACCAACTTCTGTCCATTTCCTAACTTGTTCCTACACATTTGTATCCAAGGCATTTGTCCAGAATCACCTGTTATAAATAAATAATTTGCTATTTTCTATTTTTAATGCAACACAGTTTTCAATGAAGTATAAATAATTCAACCCCTCCTTCTATCTCCAAGAGCAATAATTCCTGCTTTGTATCTAAGACAGGAAAAACACTCTGAGTTTACAAATCCATGAAAATTTATCTGTTGCAGTTGCTAGTCAGAATGGAAAATAAATCAATTAGCTACAACCAATGTGAATTTATCCTATGTCTCTGTGTTGTTAGCTGCTAATAGCATTGCTAATTCCACCAGAATTGGCATGCCACATATCTTCTATGTCATTGTTTCTGAAAATAAGTTAACATTAAGATCCAGAAGATGACTGGACTTTCAGTAAGTATTTACTCACAACAAGACTTGCATTATCTATTGGTTGGCTTTATTTTCAAATGTTTTACCTTTGTAATATTCAGATAGCTCACATCTAGTTAGGAGTATCATTCCAAAGCATCTAAATCGTATATGAGCTTATTACTATACAAGCAGCACTCACCTTCATCAAGTAATCAAAAGAACCTCAATCATGCTATTTAAAATAGTATATAATTTGGTAAGTTTCAAGTATGATTTAATAATGTTGCGCCCTTTATCCAGTATCTTACCTCTGCTCTTAACTCACAGATGACTCTATCCTTGCTGTTTTGAGATGTAGATTCCTCCTTTATATCTCCTGATATTGCTCCCATTTCACTTTCATGTTGACCATGAAGAATGTTAGGCTGAAAAGGAAAGTTTGAACTATAATCACAACATGATACAAAAGCTAGTTGCAGAATAATGCACATTAATCTTTCATTCTTCTTTGAATCATTTTTTATTTTCCATGTGGATTCTGACATGCCTTGTTGTTGCTATTGTAACTGTTATAGTTGAACCATTTATTACAATGCTTATAGTTGAAAAAAATACTATTTTTTTTAGGAAAAACATCAGCAAGTCTCCATAGATCTCATTCTTCAAGTAAAAAGTGGACAAAACTCAGTTACCTTCACAGACTCCTAACAATGGGTCAGTTGACTTCCAAATTGATGAATTAATTCTGATATTTTAGTCCCCAATATTAATACCTCAGTGCCTTTTTATAATCATACTTATATCTATTTAACATAAAGTATAAATATTAAATTCATTGTAGCAGAGGCAAACTTGGAATATATATATGTATGTACACACACACATACACACACACACAAATATATATGGTGCTTGGGTTGGTAAAATGTATGTAGAACATCTAAAAATATCTGAAAATACCAATAAAACCTAGGAATAATTATAAAAACCTAGGAAATTGAAAAATTCTATTAACATAAATGGTGACATTTCTCCACACCTTTTCTTATAATTAGAAGTTTTCAGCAGAAACATGAAATTTGATAAATATATAAAATATGTAGCTATATACTCATGCTGTTCTGTTTTAATAATGTTTACCTTCCCTACATCATATAGATAAATGTTTCTATCATTAATCATATATAATTTGTATATAATTTTATAATAAATTAGAAGATACAAGACAATATAATACAGCCTATTTAAAAATTTTAAAATAGGATTATTCGTGACATTGTTAATGCTGATAATATTACGAGTATGTTCTAGTCTCCAGGAAATGAACTTGAAACATTGCCTTAGTTCATGCTGGTAGTGATCCAAATGTTAGACACTATTATTATTATTATCCCTACTCTACAGAAAAATGAACCATACACACACACACACACACACACTCACACACACACATATATATATATGTGTATGTATATATATATATATATATATATATATATATATATATATATATATAGTACTGGTCACTCATTCCCTGAGCTACATCCTCAGCCCTATTTTGTATTTCATTTAGAGACAGGGTCTCACTGAGTTGCTTAGAACCTCACTTTTTGCTGGGGCTGGCTTTGAACTTGCAATGTTCCTGCCTCAGCCTCCCGAGTCTCTGGGATTACAGGTGTGCACCACCATGCCCAGCACAAACCATATTTTAAAGAAGCATAAGCAACTTTCCAATCTGCAAAGTTATTAACTAGAGGGAACAATCTTTAAGAGGTTTTTTTTTTTTTTTAAATTGAATTCACTACCCTGAGTGCTTAATCAACAGTCCATCTATAGTTATAAAGATAAAATCCAGTAAAATAATTTTCTGAAAAGCAATAAGTTGATAGAGATAGTAGAGAAAGCACAACAGAAGAGACCAGAGCCCCAACATGCAGGCACTGGACTACAATAGGGACAGGAGCTGATTTCCAAAACACTGCAGAGATGGTTAAGGTTGGAGCCATGGAGAGAGCTCAGGGGAGTTGGGAGTCAGAGCAAGAGATACTGCAGAATTTATGACCATCTGTCTCTGCATGTTCAACCCACTACCATGCGATTTAAGTAGTGTGACATTAATCCAAGACAAAATAAAAGGACACTTTGACAGAGGAAATAGTAAGCTGCAAGAGTAAAACTGTTTCTTTTTTAGACCTTTTTTTTTAATATATTTTTTTTTAGTTGTAGTTGGACACAATACCTTTATTTTACTTATTTATTTTTATGTGGTGCTAAGGATTGAACCCAGGGCCTCACACGTACTAGGCGAGCGCTCTACCACTGAGCCACAACCCTAGCCCAAAACTGTTTTGAATTGGATTCACCAACAGAAAATTCAACTTATTCTGGAAATTTGATGGCCCTGGCTTACTTACTGAAATCTTACCTTTTAATCCACAAGAAACTACATCAATCAATAAATCTTCTCATCATCTAAAGGAGTCAGAATGCAAATTTTCCTAAACAACAGCAAAGGAAATCCACACCAAACACTTAAAAATTTCTATTTTCACTCATCATTGTCAATGGCAAAATCAAAGCTCTCTGAACATTCAAAGAACACAGAAGCAAGAAGAAAGAAAAAAAAATGGCTAACACCAAGATTAAGAAACAGAATGCCAGGTGGTAGGGGAAACACTAAAAAGAGGAACACAAACTAAGGAATAAAATAATACACCAATTTAAAAAAAATAACTAGTATCTTCAGGAAAAGGTATATTGCATTGATTTCTTAATTTTATTTATTTATTTATTGCTACTAGGGATTAAACTCAGGGAAGTTTAAATACTGAGCCACACACCCAGACGTTTTATTTTATTGTATTTATTTATTTGTTTGTTTGTTTGTTTGTTTGTTTTGAGACAGGGTCTTGGTAAATTGCTGAGGCTGGCCCTGAACTTGTGAGCCTCCTTCTTCAGCCTCCTGAGTTGCTGGGATTACAGGCATGTGCCACTGTACCCAGTTAGTACACTGCATTCATAAATTTCAGAAGTTAATGACAGAGTAAATACAAGTTTTAAAGGTAATAGAAGATAGTCCCCTAAGAAATTTCACGATGTATATTTAGAAAAGTTTACCTGACAGGCTGGAATTCAGAATACAATTTTGGAGTGTCCCAGGAGTCATCCTTGCCCCTGTGAGTGCCACACATTTGCTCTGTTGGTCAGCTCACGTGTACTGGTGGCATTGTGCACTAATCAAAATGCTGACAAGCTCCAAATGTCTAGCTCCAGCCTGTGCTTTCTACTGAACTTGGGATATATACCCAGGTTCCAGTTTCTCACCTCTGTAGACATCTCTGTGGACATCAGTGTGTAGACACACACCGGAAAGCCAAAGTCAGAACTTCTCCCTCACACCTGTTGGTCCATGGATCTTCACCAACTCAGCAGATATCCGTTCCATCTTCCCCCGTGGCCCAGGTCAACAATATTGGGTATATTAACTCCTTCCTCTCATGTGCCATCCAAAGTAAAAGCAAATCAATTTGGTTTATCAGCTGAGCTTTCACAACAATTGCAAATCCAGTTACCCCTCTCCAAATCCACCACTGCTATTCTGATTAAAAGCTGCCACGATCTCTTACTTTAGCTGCAGGAGTAGCCCCCATCCTTCTGTTTCTGCATGTGGCCCCATGCTCCCTTTCGCAAAACAGCAGCCAAAGCAAGCTCTGGAAAGTGATTCAGATCCTGTAATTTCTGTCTGCTCAGATCCCTTTGGCAGCTTCCCAATCAGCAAAAGATGCACTTCAAAGTTATTTTACCCACTTGGTTGTGTCATCCCTCCACCCTCATCTCCTACTCCTGGCCATCAGTCTATTCCAGCCACACTGTCCTCCTCAGGGTTCATTTCAATCACAGAAGAGCAAAATAAATAAATATAACAAATGACATAATGTACATCTGAAGCTACTAAAGTAATACAGCAGAGAAAATGGACAAATTAATGAAATAGCTACTTTCTACTTTAAAAACTGAGTTAAATTTGATTATTTTGCAATTACGATTTGGACTCAAACTAACCTTAATTTTGCCACTTACCTCTTCAACCTTAGGTTTAGATTAATGGAGTTGTAACAATCTATTTAGCAACTGAAATTTGAAAGCAGTGGGCTTGTGGATGCTAGAGGTGATTAATTTAGCAAAGTTATGAATGTCATCCACAAATGACATGTCACATTAGTTAAATTGCAAGTGACAGAAATAGGAGGTACCAGATAAAGTGAGTGAGTCAGCATCAGAAAGTGTTTTCCAAGTTCATGTCCTTTTATTTAATATTTATTTAGTATATTCTCTTGTAAGGCCTTTCTCCCCCCCAAGGTTGCACTGAAGTCTATTTTAAAAATCACTCTTTAAAAATCTACTTTTCATGCTGCAGTGTTTACAGAAAGTTAAGCCAGGCAATGTGCCATGGCTGTGACTTCAGAAAAATCTGCTACGATTTGTTTCTGGAAAATTATCAACATTATATGTAAATGTGCATTGTAAATCGAGATAAGCGTGGATTGGAAAAAAAAATCTCAAGATGATATCTAAAAAACGAAAATATTGTATACCATATCAATAAAAATATTTTCTACTTACCCAAATATGGTAGGAAAGGAAAAATTCACATCAAAAGGCACAAAAATATAATCTAACCCATCCATTTATTTTCATTTTGCCTGTCATTTCATCTGTCAGGATGATCTGCAAGGATTACAAAATTAATGCAGATTGCAAAATTCTGTTCTTTGTGAAATAATGTGTGGAATATTTATGTCAGTATCATTAACAATATAACATCTTTCAATTTCCCCTGAACACCAAACTCGCCATTTCTCCCGTTGCTCTCCATAAATGATCTTGCAGCTTCCCTTCATGGAGAAGAAGTCATGCGTAGCCAAGATTTTCAAATAGTTACGATAAAATCTACCAGCCTGCATGCAGCTACACGAGTCTTTCCTTCTTTTCTCTTGTTAAGGAATTTAAATAACTCCCAGAATTGAAGGCTAATTATTCCACACTTGCCCTCAGGATTTGCTATCTTTCCTCAAGTTTTCCTAGACATATTTAAGTCCTCGATACTTCTCATTTAGGTTGGGAACCAGTGAGTGAGTGGGTCCAGGGGCAAGATCCTCCTTATTTCCAGGCTTGGCGCTTTCCTCCAGCTCTTGGCTCCTTCTGCCAAGGTCGAGGGAGCTAGTGGACCACCTTCTCCCCATGCTTCTTTCTCCCTGACTTCTCCACTGGCTTCAGCCTTTCCCAGGCCTTCCTACACCCACACCGCCACCTTTTCTTACTTGAATCCTTGACAGAATTAGACGTGGTTTTGACAATGTCCTGCCTCAGATGCAGGTTAAAAAAAAAAAAGCTTACCCTTCTCCCTTCCTTCTAGATTTCTGCGCAATCCCTCCTTTCCTGTCTGTTCGGCCTGGTGTCACTCCACCAAGCCCCATGTTCTTTATTAGATAACCCACCCAGTGTCACCCCATCTCCTCCTTTGGCTGCAGCCACCATCTCTCTGCTCATTGTTCAAGTTTCTCTTTATGGTCATAAATCAAAGATGCTACCAAACATTTCCATCTCAAACTTGATAAATTCAGAGCCTTTCCCCCTATGTTTTTCTTGCTGCTTGTTTGTCTCTTGATGAACGGACACCTTATGGACAACGTCAGGAATCTGTTAACTTCTCCTTCTCTGACACGCCGTCTCCTGCATCCCAACACATTCACAACATTTAATTAATCACCAAGTGTTGCCGTTTTTTTCATCCTGTGCATCTCTCAACTTCTCTCAAGGAGAAGTATGGAGATACTTCTCCTTCCCCAACAAGTATATGAAAACGTCATTACTTCTTTCTGGATGACCAAGACAGATTTGACAGTGTCTTTATCATCCTTGCCCCCAAATCTCTTTTCACGTTGAAGGTGAGTTCATTTTTGAAATTGCAATCCAGTTGACCCTGGCCAGTGCTTTTCCATGACTCTTCTCATTGTCTTTGTTGTGATGCACACATTTCTAATTTGACCTTTGGGATAACTATTGAATATCAATTGATTCAGGGTAAAAGACCAAGTTTTATTTGTTTACCAGATTCTGATAGTATTGCCCTATCCTCATAAAAGGTGAGGGATGTGAGCAGGAACGGCACTCCAATGTCAGGATATCTAGCAGCCAGGCTGGGGTTGTAAGTAATTTCAGTTCACTATGAACCCACAAAGAAGTCTTCACATACTCAGAGACACCACAGAGAAGCACTTCATGCATTAGATCACGGCTCAGTATATTTCAGCTGAAAATTTTTGAAGTACATTTTATCTAATTCCCTTCTGTAACCTTAAATAATAGCAGGAAAGCCAGCTTTGATGAATGAAAGCTTAGTTAAATTCTTTAGGTCAAAATAAGGACAATAAGTGAATTATCTCAGGACTCTGTATGCCCTTTTACTCTCATGCAGATATACCCTTCAGAAAATTCTTTTTTATTATTTTGGTAGTGGATATTTAGCCCAGGGGTGCTCCATTAATAAACTAATCCCCAGCACTTTTTATTTATTTTTATTAGACAGGACCTTGCTAAGCTGCCAAGGCTGACCTTGAACTTGCCATCCTCCTACATCAGCCTCCTGAGTAGATTACAGGGCTGCAGCACTGAGTCAGGAGTCAGGCCTAACATTTACATTCTTAAAGTTTTGTCTGTCTACTTTTTTGTCTTTTTTGGTACCAGAGATTGAACATAGGGAACTTAACCACTGAACCATATTCCAGTGTTTTTATTTTTTATTTTGAGACAGGGTCTCACTTAGTGGCTATCTATCATTAAATTTGAACTCATGATCCTCCTGCCTCAGCATCTTGAGTTGCTGGGATAGAGGTCAACTTCACCATGCCTGGACCTTAAAGTTCGTCTTAAGAGACTGCATTTTTTCAGCGTTTAAACTAAAATTTCTAGTGAATTTGAAATAATAACATTTTAAATGAAATGATTATATCCAACTCTACTGCCATCAGTGAGACTTCAACCATACAAACTTGTATTTGTTGCCATGTTTTCAAAGTTAATTTCTGTTAATTTTAGTTCTTGAATATTTATTTCCATTTTATTTATTCCAGATTATCACATTGTAACATGTATTTATGCTTAAACTTGTTTATCCCTATAATATGCAATAAAAGTCTATGTTTAACATATGGATGCCTATATTGTGGCTGTTAGGCTCCAAATGTTAAGGTTTTTTTTTTTTTTTTTTTTTTTTTTTTTTTTTTTGGTAATGAATTATCTTAATAATTATTATGAGGAAGGTTTCAAGATGATAGAAGAGAGAAGGACCCTTCCCTGGCTGTTTCGTGGTATGAAACCAAGAAAGCAGATTTTCAGCAAAGTGGGTGAAAAAAAAAGTGAGGGGAAACTTTACTGGGATTTATTACTGGACATTCAAAGCAGATCGAGGACTTAGGAGGTTGGATATAATAAAATAAGGAAGAAACCCCCAGCACCACCCACTACCATGGCTGGAGGCCACAGCGAGAGCTGCCCCTCTGTGAGCACAGTGGAGGGATAAGGAAGTTCAAGGAATTCGTATTTGTAGGCGGCCTGAGGAGCGTCTGGGTACTGAAAGTTTAGAGATCAAAGACACGGCCCAATTAAACCGGAAGGTGTGCTACACAATATCCTCATGCAGAAAAGAAGCCCCCATCTCTCTCTGCTGTATGCAGAAGATAGAGGATGGAACCATTTTGCAGCCAAAGTGCCAGGGCCATCAGCTGGGGAAGCAATTCCTGGGAAACCCAAGTACCACAGAGAGTGAGCCTAAGTGACCAGGAGAAAATCAAATGCGGACAGAGGTTTAAACAGGGACAACTGGTCATGGAAACCCTGCTCCCCAGCCCTACCTCTAATCCAGCTGCTTACAGGACCAGCTGGGAGCGATAAGCCTGGCAGGGAATTCAAAAGGACAGTGGTGGAAGAGATTGAGATTGGAGACTGAACCTGAGACCAGGAAACGTGGGGTGTGCAGGTGACATAGTGGTTCCTCCACTGCGTGAGTATAACCCAGTGGAGATCCCTGGGGTGCAGTCCTGCAGTGTGGACCAGCAACTGTTGGGCTGTGGAGGTGTGCTGATTTAAATCTCCAGACCCATTGCCATTCATAGAAGAACCCGGAGCCCACCTAAGCCTAAATCCTACCTGCAGGAGTCCCCCCTACAGGATTTCCTCTCTCACTCCAGCAAACCCACCCTGAGGGTGTAGCAAGCATCACACTCCAGACCACCCCACATAACAATGCTGAGAAGGGAAGCTGAAAGTCTTTTGAACTCCAACAGAAGCAATTGTTCAATTTTTCATTGAGGGTTTTTTTTTTTTTTTTTTTTCATTCTTTTCTCTGTTTAATTGTGACCTTAATAGTTCATGGACCTTTATACATATTCAAATTTATTTCTCATTTTTGGCATTTTTGAAGCCAGTAATTTTTCATGGATCGGTATTTTGAGGACTGGGATGTTTCATTAGTATATTTCAGTTTTATTATGTGTTCTTTTATTTTTAATTTTTAAAATTTTTACTTTATATGTATTTTTTTTCTCACTTATCTGTTTTGCTTGATTCTTTTTCTTTCTTTTCTTCTGCCAGCAACCTATCTCTACTGTTCTCTCTTTCATTCTTCCTTTAATTTTTTTTACTTCTTCCTCTCTCCTCCCTCATAATCGTCACATTCTACATCACTTCTGTTCTCTCCCTCTCCACTATTCAAAATTGTAAAAACTTTTGCAAACTTACTGTTTTTACTGTAGGCAATAACTGATAATATCTTTTATGTTTATTGTGACAATGAACATTTTATATGTCATAGCTGGAACTATTTGGTTAAATGCTACATATGATTTGCATTGGTTATTGTTATTATTTATCTCCTCCTAAATGGTGAGGTACTAGAAATGTTCAGGGACATTATAAGTTCACAGGATAGAAACTCTACTGCCTCAGGTTCATATTATTAGATGGCTAAACACAGAAACAATATGAAAAAAATCAAGGGAACATATGCCCCAAACAAACCAAAAAACTTCAATAAGAGATTCCATTGACACCACAGTAGAAGAAATGTCAGAGAAGGAGTTTAGAATGTATATAGTTAAACTGCTCTGTGTGGTAAAGGATGATGAAAGAAGTGAAGTCAGAGAATATACAGGAAGTGAAAGATCACTTCAATAAAGAAATACAGATTCTGAAAAAGCATGAAGAAGAAATCCTCAAAATGAAGGAATCAATAAACCAAATTAAAAATTCAACGGAAAGCATCACCAACAGACTAGACCACTAGTAGACAGAGTTTCAGGCAGTAAACAAAATATATAATTTTGAAAATAAAGTTAATCATGGAGAAAAGATGTTAAAAGGCCATGAACATAACTTCCAAGAAATGTGGGATAACATGAAAAGGCCAAATTTAATATTTATTGGGATAGATGAGGGCTCAGAGATATAAACAAAAGGAATGCACAAAAATTTCACTGAAATAGTATGAGAAATTTTTGCAAACCTAAAGGATGAAATGCAAAATCAAATACAAGAGGCTTACAGGACCCCAAGTACACAAAATCACAACAGACCCACACCAAGTTACCTTATTATGAAAAGGCCAAACATACAGAATAAGGATACAATTTTAAAGACTGCCAGAGAAACACAAGCGGTCACATTTAGAGGGAAACCAATCCATATCTCAGCTGATTTCTCAACCCAGAACTTCAAACCTAGACTTATAAGTAATATATACCAAGTTCTGAAAGAATATTGATGCCAACTAAGAATACTATACCCAGCAAAATTATGCTTCAGAATTGACAAAGAAATACAAAATTTCCATGATAAATGAAAGTTAAATGTATTCACAACTGAAAAGCCATACTCAATAATATAAAACATACTCAATAAAAAGGAGAAACTAATTCAAATCAAAAACTAGAAATAAACCAAAATGCCTGGGAACACAAATCATATCCCAATAATAACCTTGAACATTAATGACCTAAACTCATCAATCAAAATACATAAACTGGCAGATTAGATTAACAAACAAGCCCAACAATATGCTATCTCCAAGAGATGCACCTCATAGGCAGTGACATCCACTGAGTAAAGGTAAAATGATGGGGAAAAAAACACATCATTCATGTGGATCTTGTAAACAAGCAAGGGTTTCTATCCTCGTATTAGATAAGATGGACTTCAAGCCAAAGTTAATTAAGAAGAGACAAAGAAGGACATTTCATACTGCTTAAAGGAATTATATATCAACAAGACATAACAATCTTAAGTATTTATGCCCCCCAAAATGGAGCATTTACATATAGCAAATAAATGTAGGAGCCTATAATCAAGGAGATAGCTAAAGATTGCGGTTAGCTGAGAGCCATAAAAGATGTTCTAGTTTCCACCTGATATTAATGCATTATCTAAAAAATCTTTGTATGCCCGTGAGCACTCTGTGACGCACCTGTAAGCTCGAGCTGTAAGCACTTGTCCTTGTTAAAGCTATATGTATATAACTGGGTGAGGTTGGTTAGAGTGTGAGGGAAGAAGAAGAAGGTGGTAGTTGAAGTTAGAGCGTTTGGAGTGATTGCTGGAGCCGGAGAGAGAAGAAGAATAAAAGACCTTTTTTTCATTTTCATCCTGCCTCCGAATTTTCCTGCGGCGTTCGTTGCTCCAAGCGGCTTCCGCTTCAGGCAGCAACAAATAAACCCTTCTAAATTTCAAGAATCAAATAGACCACAGCACACTAATACTTGAAAGAAAACTTTAAACCAATATCCCTGATAAACATAAATGCAAAAATTCTTTAAAAATACTGGCAAATCACATACAAAAATGTGTTACAGAGATAGTGTACCATGAAAGTGGAGTTCACCCCTGAGATTCAACTTTGGTTCAATATACAGAAAACAAAAAAACATAATTCATCATATCTATAGCATTAAAGAGAAGAATCACGTGATTATCTCAATAAATGCAGAAAAGTCATTTGACCAAATATAGCATCCTTGCATGTTCAAAACACTAGAAAAATTAAGGATGATTAAAGCTATACGTGTTTAACCCAAAGCCAACATCATTCTGAATGGAGAAAATTTGAAAGCATTTCTACCAAAAACTGGAACAAGACAAGAATGCCTCTTTTATAACTTCTATTTAATGTACTCCTTGAAACTCTAGTCAGAGCAATTAGGCAGAAGAAAGAAATTAAATTGATAGAATAGGAAAAGAAGAACTCAAGCTATCCCTATTTGTGGACAACATCATTCTAAATTTAGAAGAACTAAAAAAACTCCACCAGAAAATTCTACAACTCATAAATGACTTCAGCAAAACAGCAGCATATAAAATTAACACCCAGAAATCAATTGCATTCCTACATATTAGTGATGACTCAACTGGTACAGAAATCAGGAAAATATTCCAGTCACAATTGCCTTAAAGGAAGAAAAAGAATATTTGGGAACCAATTTAACAAAAGATGTGAAAGATCTCTAAAATGAAAACTACAGAACACTAAAGAAAGAAATTGAAGAAGACCTTAGAAGATAGAAGAGATCTCCCATGTTCTTGGATAGGCAGAAGTAATATTGTCAAAATGGCATGTTATTAAAAGCACTATACAGATTTAAGCAAATCTTATTAAAAAATTCAATGATATTCTTCATAGAAATAGAAAAAGCAGTCATGAATTTCACTTGGGAAAATAAGAGGCCCAGAATAGTGAAAACAATCCTTAGCAAGAAAAGTGACAAAGGAGGCATCACAATACCAGTCCTTAAGTGGGGGCGCGGTGGCACACGCCTATAATCCCAGCACTTTGGGAGGCTGAGGCAGGAGGATCGTGAGTCCAAAGCCAGCCTCAGCAATGGCGAGGCACTTAGCAATTCAGTGAGACACTGTCTCTAAATAAAATACAAAAAAGGGCTGGGGATGTGACCCAGTGGACGAGTGCCCCTGAGTTCAATCCCCAGTACCACTAAAAAGAAAAAAAAAAGAACAATACCAGTCCTTAAATTATACTACAGAGCCATGGTAACAAAAAACGGCATGGTATTGGCACAAACACAGACATGTAGACCAATGGAACAAAATAGAAGACACAGAGCCATATTCACATAAATATAGTTATCTCATACTAGACAAAAGCACCAAAAATGTACATTGGAAAAAAAGTCTTTTCAACAAATGGTGGTAGGAAAACTGGAAATCCATAGGTAGCAAAATGAAATTAAACCCCTATCTCTCACCCTGCATAAAACTCAACTCAAAGTGAATCAAGGACCTAGGCATTAGACCAGAGACCCTGTGTCTACTAGAAGAAAAAGTAGGCCCAACTCTCCATCATGTTCTTAAGGACCAAATTCCTCAACAAGACTCCTATAGTGAAAAATAATAAAATGAAGAATCAATAAATGGATGGTATCAAACTAAAAATCTTCATAGCAAAGAAAACAATCAAGGGGCTGGAGTTATAGCTTGGCAGTAGAGTTCTTGCCTCCTAAGGGTGAGGCACTGTGTTCTATTCCCAGCACCACATAAAAATAAGCAAATAAAATAAAGGTCCATCAACAACTAAACAATATATATTAAAAAACAAGAAAAAGAAAAAATTAGGAACGTGAAGAAAGAGCCTACAGAATGGGAGAAAATCTTTGCCATCTGCACCTCAGATAAAGCATTAATCTCCAGGATATATAACAAACACTAAAAACTTAACACCAAAAAAAACCCCCCAAAAAAACAACAAACAAACAAACAACAACAACAAAACCCACAATTAACAAAGGAAGACTGGGCTGTAGCTCAGTGGCAGAGCATTTGCCTAGCAATGTGAATCACTGGGTTTGATCCTTATCAATGCATAAAAATAAACAAATAAAATAAGTGGCAAAGGAACTGAACTAGACACTTCACAGAAGAAAAAAAATATGAAACAAATATATGAAAAAATATTCAACATCTCTAGCAATTAGAGAAATGCGAATTAAAACTACAAGAATATAAGTAACAATAAATGTTGACAAGGAAGTGGGGGAAAAGTATACTCATACATTGCTGGTGGGACTGCAAATTGGTGCAGACAATCTGGAAAGCAGCTTCCTTAGAAAACTTGGAATGGAAACACCATTTGACCCAGTTATCCTACTCCTTGGTATAAACTCAAAGGATCACAATCAGTATACTACAGTGACACAGCCACATCAATTTTTATAGCAGCTCAATTCACAATAGCTAAGCTATGGAACCAAACTTGGTGCTCTTCAACAGATGAATGAATAAGGAAAGTGTGGTATATTTGAAGAGGAATATTACTCAGCCATAAAGAAGATTGAAATTATGGTATTGGCCAGTAAATGGATGGAGCTGGACAAAATCATGCTAAGTGAAATAAACCAATCCCAAAAAACCAAAGGCCAAATGTTTTCTCTGATATGCAGATGCTAACACATAAAAAAAGTGTGTGTGTGGGGGGGGGGGGAGAATAGAAGTCCTTTGGATTAGACAAAGAGTAATGAAGGAAAGGGAAGGGAAATAGAGGAAAGACAGTAGAATGAATTCAACATAACTTTCCTATGTTCATACATGAATAGACAACCAGTGTAACTCCACATCATGTATAATCTCAAGAATGAGATACTAATTAGAATAAATTATACTCCATGTATGTATAAAATGTCAAAATACTCTGTACTATCATGTCTGTGTAAGAAAAACAAATAAAAATATTATGAGTATATAGTTGCTTTAAAAAACAAGAAATTATATATTTTAATAGGTAATTATTGAATATAAACTAAACATTTACTAGAAATTCACCTCTTATTGAAATGGATGAATAGAGTGTACCACAATCAATTGGGGTTTATCCCAGAAATGCAAGGTTGGTTCAACATATGAAAATCAATAAACTTAATACATCACACCAATAGACTTAAAGATAGAACCATATGATCATCTCGATAGATGCAGAAAAAAACATTCAACAAAATACAGCACCCCTTCATGTTCAAAACACTAGACAAACGAGGGATAACAGAAATGTATCTCAACATTATAAAAGCTATCTATGCAAAGCCCCAGGCTAACATCATTTTAAATGGAGAGAAAAATTGAAAGCATTCCCTCTAAAAACTGGAACAAGACAGGGATGCCCCCTTTCACCACTTTTATTGAAAATAGTACTTGAAACACTGGCCAGAGCAATGAGACAGAAAAAGGAAATTAAAGGGATAAAGATAGGGAAAGAAGAGCTCAAATTAGCACTATTTGCTGATGACATGATAATCTACCTAGAAGACCCAAAAAACTCTACCAGAAAACTTTTACAACTAGTAAATGAATTTGGCAAAGTAGCAGGATACAAAATCAACACCCACAAATCAAAGGCATTTATGTATATCAGTGACAAATCCCCTGAAAGGGAAACAATGAAAACTACCCCATTTACAATAGTGTCAAGAAAAATAAAATGCTTGGGAATCAATTTAACGAAAGACATGAAAGACCTCTATAATGAAAACTACAGAACACTAAAAAAAAGAAATTAAAGCAGACCTTAGAAGATGGAAAGATCTACCTTGTTCTTGGATAGGCAGAATCAATATTGTCAAAATGATTATATTACCAAAAGCATTATACAGATTCAATGCAATTCCAATCAAAATCTCAATGACATTCCTTATAGAAATAGAAAAGGCAGTCATGAAATTCATCTGGAAAAATAAGAGACCTAGAATAATTAAAGCAATCCTTAGCAGAGTAAAGAAGAGTAAAGCAGGTGGTATCACAATACCAGAACTTATTGAGGACACAGAGACAAACCCACATAATTACAGTTATCTAAAGGTGCCAAAAACAAAAGTTGGAGAAAAGATAGCCTCCTCAACAAATTGTGCTGGGAAAACTGGAAATCCACATGTAACGAAATGAAATTAAACCTCTATCTCTAACCATGCACAAAACTCAACTCAAAGTGCATCAAGAACCTAGGAATTAAACCAGAGACCTTGTGCCTAATGGAAGAAAAAGTAGGCCCAAATCTTCATCATGTCGGATTAGGCCACAACTTCCTTAATGAGACTCCAATAGCGTAAGAATTGAAACCAAGAATCAATACGTGGGATGGATTCAAATTAAAATGCTTCTTCTCAGCAAAGTAAACAATCAGTGAGCTGAAAAGAGAGCCTACAGAATGGGAGCAAATCTTTACCACAAGCACATCAGATGGAGCACTAATCTCTAGGATACATAAAGCACTCAAAAACGTTAACACCAAAAAAACAAATAACTCAATCAGTAAATGGACCAAAGAACTGAACAGAAGATGACATACAATCAATCAACAAATATATGAAAAAAATGTTCAACATCTCTAGCAATTTGAGAAATGCAAATCAAAACTACTCTAAGATTTCATCTCACTCCAGTCAGAATGGCAGCTACTAAGAATACAAACAACAATAAGTGTTGTCAAGGATGTGGGAAGAAAGGCACTTTCATGTATTGCTGGTGGGACTGCAAATTGGTGCAACCAATCTGGAAAGCATTATGGAGATTCCTTGGAAAACTTGGTATGGAACCATCATTTGACCCAGCTATCCCATTCCTCAGTTTATACCTGAAGGACTTTAAAACAGCATGCTTTATAGTAATGCCGCCACGTCAATGTTTATAGCAGCACAATTCACATTAGCTAAATTGTGGAACTAATGTAGATGCCCTTCAGTATATGAATAGATAGGGAAAATGGTATATATACATGATGAAATATTGCTCAGCATTAAAAGAGAATAAAATCATGGCATATGCAGGTAAATGGATGGAGTTGGAGAATATAATGCTAAGTGAAGTAATCCAATCCCAAAAAAAACCAAAGACCGAATGTTTTCTCTGAGATGAGTATGCTGACTCATAATGGCGATGGGCCGGGGGGAGCACGGGAGGAATGGAGGAACTTTAGATAGGGCAAAGGGGAGAGAGGGGAAGGGAGGGGGCATGTGGATTGGAAAGACCATGGAACGAATTAGACATCATTACCCTAAGTACATGTATGAAGACACGAATGGTGAGTACAACCAGAGACTTGAAAAACTGTGCTCTGTATGTGTAATATGAAATGAATTGCATTCTGCCATCATATGTAAGAATTAGAATAAATAAATAATTTAGTAAGACAGATCTAAAAAAAGAACCCATCAACTATTAAAGACATTGTTATTTTTGACATACACTATACAATGTATGTGTAACAAAAGGCTTTCTTTTTCTACTATATGTTGTTGTGGGTGTGCCTCCAAGAGCTGAACTACCAAATTATAAGATTAAAAATCAATACTATAAAAAATAATAACATCCATTATGTCTATTGGGAATTATTAAATGGTCATTTAGGATAAGTACTGCCATTTTGTATGCTACTTGACTCTCACTTGCAATGAAGTAAAGGTCCAGCACTTGCTTCAATAATCCAAGGTTATGCATTTCATCTGATAGTTGATTTTTACCCATAGTCACTCAAAGGCCAGGGAAAAGCCAATGTGAGTCCCAGAGAATTATTTATTATTCTTAAGAGATTCTTTTATAAGGTTATAGAGGACATCACATGGTCAACATAGGATCGATCATGACTTGCAGCAAACAAACATCTGAGATTAAATAATTTATATCTTATCCAGAAGTTATCTAGAATATATTTCAGATAAAATGCTATAGTTCTTTATGAAATTGTCTGCTAACCTACATAATGTACATGCAGAGAGAAATGATTATAAAAACGTGATCCGTATAAAGAAATTACTTTGTAAAATAACTGAGAAATATGATTTTTATATAGAAGTCAATTGCTATCCTTTATTCCATTTTTAAATTGGAAACATGACTGTTTTTTATTTAATCCATGAGTTATTCATTTCTAAAATCTTCATACACTAAACCACAACAAATAAATTCAATTTCTTAGTCATGGGCTCCAAATAAAATTTCTAGCATTTTGATCAAAGAATAACAGCAGAATAGTTGAAAAAATACTGTAAAAGAATCAGGAATCTTGTATTGCAGGTGTGGTCTTAACAAAGCTCTCATATACACTAGGGAATTTCACACTCTTCAGATCTCCAGTTATTCTACTTTCCATCAGAGGAAAAAAGAAGACTAGATATCAGTTTAAGTAACTTCCAATGTGCTACAAAAGCAATTGAAATAATGTCTATTGATAACTTAGTAGTAGAAAAAATGATTAACATCTTGAAACCATATAAAATTCAAAGTTTTACACAAAAGAGGATAATGCACTTTGTTGTTTTAATTAAAAAATATTACAGAAAGTTATTATAACTTAACAAAACATTACTACATACAAGCTGTACTACATTAAAACTAACTGACTTGCTGGGCTTGGTGGTGCACGCCTATAATCCCAGCACTTGGGAGGCTGAGGCAGGAGGATCGTGAATTCAAAGCCAGCCTCAGCAATGGTGAGGCACTTAGCAACTCAGTGAGACCCTGTCCCTAATAAAATATTAAAAAAAGGGCTGGGGATGTGGCCCAGTGGTCGAGTGCCCCCTGAGTTCAATCCCCAGTAACAAAAAAAAAAAAAAAAAAAAAAAAAAGAAAAAGAAAAAAGAAAACTAACTGACTTTTAGGTTTGACATATATATGACACATTTATATATATGACGTGTGTGTGTGTGTGTGTGTGTGTGTGTGTGTGTGTGTGTGTATCTCATGCAGGAGTCTTTATATCATGTATAATAACTATTTTTGTAAATTACAGCTATAAAAACAAATCATTATTGTGGTTTTAGTAAAATACTATGTGGAAACATCTTTAAGATTTTCTTGAAAGTGATTCCCTTATAATGTATTGCTCTTAAACTTTTTTTATTTTTTAATTTTAATTTGTTTGCTCTTAAAGTTTGAAAACTTTACAGATTATCTAAGATCCCTCTTTCTCCTCCACAGCCCTGATTCTTTTACCTCACAAAGAAGTTGAAATTATTCATATCAAAGTCATTTGTTTAAAAAACACATTTTAAATCTTTACTTGTAGAGAAACAGACTTTTAAAAGAATTAACATTACTTAATTCTTAATTACATATTGCCTGAAGATTCATATAATTGCTATACTGTAAAACTGAATCAAATGAAATAATCATGTTTGAATATAAGTTACTGAAACTAAAGCATAGAATTTTACTTCATCAAGTGAAAATTAGTGCTAACTTTGGTCATAATAAGAGAACAACTTACAATTCTTGCATGGCTCTAGAAATTGAAATTTTTCTTTGATTCTGACTTAGTACTTCTCTATCAAACAGGAAATAGTGAACAATAATTTGCCAAAATTGAAGGTTTCATTTAAAGAAAATAACATTTTAAAAAATTTGCCTCTTGGCCCAGACATGCCTCAAACACCTAAATGTTAGTATTTTTCTATTGGGAAAGAGAATACTAAACATTCTTATGTATATATTTTAAAATCAGGTTTTCATTTTAAAAATCAGCGTGCTCATGTTCTTTATTGGGTTATAACAGAAAAAAGGTGCTAATGTAGCAGATAACAGAAACTATTTGAAATTCGCATAAAATGAAAGAAGCCAGTCCATAATTCTATTGTATGATGTGCCTAGAATGGGCAGGTCTATAGCATGAAATGAGTTGGTGGCAACAGAAGCCACAGGGGTCACAGGGGTCAGGAAAATGAGTTCTGACTGCAGGTGAACACCAGGTTCCTCTGAGGCTGATATAAATGCTCTGAAGTTGATTAGGGTGAAGCTTATACAATTCTGTGAATATATTAAAACTGCTGAATTATATGCTTTAAATGTATGAATTATCTGGTATGTGAATGGCATTTCAATATATCTGCTAAAATATGTAAAGAGCAAAGATTGCTTTAATCAAAAGGATTAGGGCAGTGATGCCTTTCAACTTACCTGGAAATTGCAAAGAGCTTCTCTTTGGTGCTCTGTTAATCCAACAGACTGAGCATGGCAGGGCCTCAGGCTGCTGTTGTCAGATTGGAGCCCCCATTTCAGGAAGAATCCAAACCCCATTCACTCACCTTTGGTGTGTGTGTCATAATCTAACATCGAAAATGGGGCTCAGCAGGAGAATTCATGCTTCTCAAACTCAGAATTGAAATGGTGCTTGAAGGTGCACAGGTGATACCGCTTACTTTCCATCTTTGGATAATTTCTCGCCAATTTTGTGACTTATAGTTTGCTAACGCATTCCCTGACTCTCCCTCAACCTATGGCGTTCTTGAAATCTCTGGCTGCGAGAGGAGTCTGACCTTTGCGCTTATTTCTCACCACCAAATAGCTGACAAAACCACTTTTCTTCTTTGGGGCTTTGTGCCTTTTTGTGTAAACAGTGCAGATATCTAGAATCAGCAAAAACCTCCTATGTAGTGGAAGTTAAAAAAAAAAAAAAAAGAAAGAAAAGAAAAGAAAAGAAAAACTACTGTCAGAACAATGGTAAATAGGGCAAAGTAAGCAGTCCTAATTCTCAGCAACATTCCGCCCTTATCCTACAGCATTCATCTACCCCCATTAAATCCATTTGTAAGTGGGAGTCAGACACTGAGATAGCAGAGGAGCCGGGAAGGATGAAAGAGTGTTTCTACCCTCAAGGTGATTACACTTTAGGGGACAAACAGGCCAGATTACCTGCCTGGGTGCAGGCGCTCTCAACCTGTGCTCACGCAGGGTACCAGCGCCATGAGGAGGCGCGCCACCTAGCGGAGGCACGGGGCATGCAGAAAGGGAGATGGGACCATCCTGAACTCTGATTTCTTCACAATTTGGGGACAAAAAAGAACTAGGGATGAAGTAAATATTTATTCAGAATGATAAGCACAATTCACAAAAAAATCACAAGGTAACAACAATATAGTATTTTTCCTAGATTTTTAATTGTAAATACTTTGATGAGCTGGTCCTGTAGTTCATGCCTATAATCCCAGAGATTTAGAAGGCTGAAGCAGGAGGATTGCAATTTTCAGGCCAGCCACAGCAACTTAGCAATATTCTAAACAACTTAGTGAGACTCTGTCTAAATAAAAAATAAAAAGGACTGGAGTTGTATCTCAATGGTTAAGCATCTCTAAATTCAACCACTGTACCAAATAAATAAATACATACATACATACATACATACATACATACTTTGACAAACTTTTAGTATGACAGTGACTTTCTTGTAGGAGCCCTGTTTGGGGATTGACTTGAATTGCAGTTGACTATGAGCCGTGGAAATTTGGCCATTGTCGCCACCCGTAGTCTCAGGGGATTTGTTGCGGGATCTCGAGTGACTTGGCCGAAATTGCTGATCGGGTCAGCGCCGCCATTTTTAGTGGTGTGTTTGGCGTGTGTTAGTTGTTGTTAGAACCAGAGAGAAAAGTTATCAGAATAAAAAAGCTGTTTGTCTCCAGTTTGCTTCTGAAGTTCTTCCCGCGGCTCCGTTGCTCCAAGCGCTTCAGGCGGCTACACTTTCTAGTATATTTTTTTTTTCATAGAGAAGCCTTAGCCTTTCTTCCAGAACAGTTGGTCATTTTTTGTGTATTTAAATTGGATTAAGTAAGATCACAGTGTTACTATATAGGTCTATTTGCTATTTAGCATATTCACTTTTGGAAGTTTGTCCATTTCCATCATCAATATCTTGGAACATATTTTCTGGGTAATTTTCATTTAAAGGTATTATGCATTGTCAAGACAACTTCCATATTGTCTACAACACATAGAAACAATTCTAAAAATATATTCCAGTGCCTACAAACTGCATGTAGCTTCTACTCAACTCTGACTTGGCAAGATACCAAATATTCCCACAGCTATTCCATGTCCAAAAGAGAGGCAAGGGTACAGAGTAAATGTGAGGGTGGAAAGGAAAGAAATTGAAATAAGTGTGTCTCAATTGTCCTAGTTTTGAAAACTGTACTAAAACATGTGGCCATATTTATGTTCTTCTAGAACCTCTGTCAAAGTCCTGGAAGAGGCCCAGGTAAGAGAGGGGCCCTGATCTTAAACTGTATTAGCATCCCCTAAGTCTTCCTTTGCAATGAGAAATCATGTCCCTTCTTTGTAGAATGGTATGTAGTTTAATTTAAATAAATAAATAAGCAAAATATGAAGTATCTTTACTTCAACATATCCTTTTCTCTACACTAATACAAAATTATTTTAAGTCAACTTACAAATTAATATGCATGGTAAGTTAAATAAATTATATATTGCATTTCAGCATTGAAGTTACTAATTAGAAACACACATACCTCTTTGGGGCCCCATAACATAATTGATAGAAGAGGAAAAATTGTTAAATAGAGAGAAGCTGGAACTTGCAGGGAACAGATTGGGTCAAATTATGACTCTTTTGAGAGGGTTGTTAGGTTAGCCAGGTTCTTTAGAGAAATAAAACCAATTAGATGTTTGTATGTGTGTGTTGCTTTTTGTGTGAGGGTGTGTATGTGCATGTGTTTACATATAAGTACACACATGCCCAGAAAGAATGATGTAAGCTAAATTCCAGTTTACATCCTAGCAGCTGTACACCCATGAAGTCAGGAAAAACCCAGCATCCAGATAGAAGAAAGGCAGGCTGGAGGTGTTCCCGGTCACTATTGGGAAGGTCAGAATTTTGTTGTATTTAGGCTGTTAATTTATCAGATGAGAGATACCTACTCTGGGGAGGGCAATTTGCTATATCCAGGCTCTGAATTCAAATGTTAATCTCATCCAAAATATATTCACAACCACACTGAAAGTGATTGACCAAGTATCTGGGTGGTCTGTGGCCCACTCAATCAGCCACACAGAATTAAACACCACAGTTGGTATTTGGGATCTCCATGTTCTCTTTCAGCTCTGGAATCTGGTGACTTAAAGCAGCAGGTCCCAATGGAGGACATACAACAGAATAATGAGCATCTCAGAATACAGATAACTGAGAAGCCCTGGAATCAGTTAAATCAAAATATCTAAAAGAGGGACCTGGAGATAAAGATAGATATCAGTCTATCTATAATTTTTAAATTATTTCTAGCTGAATCTAATGAATTTTGCTGATTTATTGTGACTGCATTAAAAGATCTTAAATATTTGTATGATATTCAGATTATACATGTGAGAACTACCATACAAGATTCTGCCAGCACCTCATTTTGTACACATTAGACAACGTTTTAATATAAATATAAAATTCTATCTCAATTGGCTTTGATCATAACTTCTGTACAATATTGCAAAGGAAAATGGCCTCAAGTGGCAATTACACATTCTAAAGTATATTTCAAAGGGTCCCCTCTCTTGCAGACTGTGGGCCACGCATCTTCAAACCTCCTGTGTGATCTGTGGGAAAACGCTAGCTAAAGTGCTCTCTCAGCTTTCTGCCTGTGATTTCTTAACACCCTTAAATTATAGGCGCCAGTTAGGATGCACCCGTGCACCCAGCCAAGAGAGGTGCTGGGGACGCTAGGGGTCTTCGGATTGCACAGCCCCACATGGGAGCAGCTACACTGCGGTCCTTCAGTGAACCGTGCTGTGTTTTGTCTTGCTGTCCCCAGGGCAGTCCTGACTGCACCATATCACATTGTACTCTCTAGGGGTGACCAGTGACGTGGGATGTAGTCTGAAGCAAGAACTCGCCCTTCTGTCGGTAATGAGTCACTAAAAAAAAAAGTGATCAAAACCCAGACATGGGGTTTGTGTCTCCAGACAGTCTGCTGGTGGGAGTGTTGACATGGCAGGGCCCCCCGAGCCCCCAGGGAGCGTGGGCGCCACACAAGAGTGAATGGCGGCTTGACTTTTTGTGCCTTCTTTTTTTCCTCTTTTGTTTCCATTTTGGTTGTTGTTTATTTATTTATTTTATTTCAGTTCCCTGAGTGTTTTTACTATTGCCTCCTCTCATCCAGAGGAATCCAGCTTTCTCTTAGTTTCCATGTAGTTCATTTCCTTTGCTGCCCTTACACTCTTTAGTGCCTAAACCACATTATTTCAGGATACACTGGTGAAAATATCCACATAGAATTTATTTTACATGTTTGTTTTCATCTGTCTTATGCAACATTTTCATTTTGGGTGAGCTTTTGAAAATGATTATTATTTTTCAAAGAATGTGTACGGCTATGGAAAGAAAAAAAAAATTCTAACCTCTACATTAAGGTAGCACAAGCTGGGTAGAATAATAGGGGAGCATTATAATTTATGTTGCATTTGGTTCAGAAATTCTGAAAAGGAGGAGCACTACCCATTTTTCAATTATATTCACCATGCAAACAATTTTATCTCATTATATACAAATATGCCTCTTCAAAACCCCACAAATCCTGAACTCCCACCTTGGTTCCTTGACCTCAAATTATGTATTTGAAAAAACTAAAAGGGGATGTTTATAAAATAATAAAGGTTATACAATATATGTGAAAAGAATGAACAAATTCAATTTATCATTTCAGATGTCTGTATGTCAGAGAATTTTTAAAGTGAGAACATATTTTTGCTTCAATCTGACTTTTCACCCAGCTATATACACAATTAAAACCTTTGCTGTCAGGACATTGGGGGGGGGGGGGAGGGCAAACCTTCAGGCAGAAGAGAAGAAGGCAGGTGACCTTGTTCAATTTCTTTCTCAACATGACAGCTGGTCTTCCAGTTAAAAAGACTAATGCTATGTACCGAGGTGGATCTTTATCTATGGAATAGTCTAAACAGAATGTCCCTGTATAGGGATTTCTTGTAGGAAAAAAGAGAGAGAGAGAGAGAGAGAGAGAGAGAGAGAGAGAGAGACTTTGCATTTATGAGGCAAGGACTACTGCAAAATAGCCCACCCAGTGGGGATAGAGATAAAAACATTTCATGAATTCTCTGCTCTATACTGGGTGAGACATCGCCAATGTGTAGGATAAATTAACTTTCTTTGTAACTTTCTTAGAGAACTTGTTCCTTATTTCTTTTAGCCTAATATTATCATTATTCTCAAACTACTAATTTGTATAGATTAATTTAATATTAGCTGATTTCTTTCCTTCTGTTGTTTTAAGATAGTACTGCTTAAGTTAAATATATATTAGAATATCTGTTTTCGTCTTCTTTCTAATTTATGTTTTCTCAGTATGTTTTCTCAAGTAAAGTGGATTAGGAATAGCCCAAATTTCTTTGATGACTCTCATAATAATCTTAGCGTATATTCAGTCATCTCAGTGTTCTGAGGGTTACCTTGGCAATGCCTATAAATTATTCACTAGTAGTTTAATTAATTCTGACTTATGTAATTTAGTGCTTGTATCATTCTTAATTACATTTGTTTAAAAAGGTCTTGAAGGTACTTATGTCAGCAAAGTGAGTCCCATATGCTCTATTTTTCTTCTGCATTTGCCGAATTCTAATTTGGTATTTTATCTGCCTTACTCTTTTCCTGATAAGCTAATTTACGTCATGCAAAGAATGAGCTGAACAAATTTTCATGATGGATAGGACTTCAGAGATAAAGACTCATTCCAGTGCCCTGGAAAAATCAAAAGTCCTTAGGGATGCAGAGCAATGGAATCATCAGGCTAATAAAAGACAAGTCTAGGATTTCCACTAGTCTCCTCACAACGTAGCTACAGCCGCTGCACAGAACAGACGCATATAGAGCTAGCAAGGAAAACACCAGGACAGGACCCGGCCCATTTCCTATCCACCACAAACTGAAGAACTTCTGCTCAACACTGGCTGAGGCACGTGAATAAAGCAGACTGAACCATGCTCACGTGGAGCTGATGGGAAAGGCCTGCAGTAAACAGAGAACTCCTCATTTTGATGAGGCCTTTCAAAATTTCACACATAATGTTGAGGGTAAACAGGAAAAAGAAGCAGACATTGGATAGAAATGACTCTAATGACATGATGTGTAACTGAGGTGGGTGGCGAGGTGTGACTGGCAGGCAGGAGCAGGGAAAGCTGCTGTGGTGTTCTGGACACAGAAGGCAGGTGGACCTAGCCACTGAGCAGCGTGGACCCAGGTACCGAGCCGGTCCTTCTGTTTGTCTGTTGAAAGGAATGAATGCCAGTGTAGCTAGAGGGTTATGGCCAGGGAGAAGATGAAGAAGAGCAGGAGAGGCATTGCTGATGTGCAATCACACGGGCCATCGCCCCTGTAGATGCCCAGCCGCTCCCCAAGACTCCACTTGTCTCTGCATGACTCCTCCCACCCCAATGGATGGGGGCGGTCATCTGGTTGGTGAGTTTAAAGGGGAAACCGGAGATGCGCAGCTCTGTTCTTCCTCCCCTCCCACCCATTTCTCTGGGAAAAGACGTGTGTGGGAAGCACACACCCTGCAATCTCTCCCCAGAACAGAGGACATGAAATGACAGGTCCCCTGGGGCCAAAACAGCTTTCACCAGTCCTGCCCAGCTGCATGCGTGTAAGTCAAGCTCTTAATAGGAGGGTTCAGAATTAGGAAGCCCATGTTCTCGTAAATGTAAGCTGCATTCTTCCATCATTTATCAATTACAACGAAAGCAATATTTTAGCCAATGCATTTATTAACAAGATATCATATTAATAAGTACCACTGTATTAGATAACATGTTGACCCCAAATGGAAAACTAGATTAGATGCTTCTCTATTCTATTTTCTTTCTCCTTTTGGATAAAACACTTGATCATGTTTCTCAACATAGAATTCGTGTGGTTCGGCCACTGAGTAATGCACCTGTGAGTTGTGAGGGGAACATCATGTGCTCTGCTCCCAAGCCCGGCCCATGAAATCATTCCCACTTGATCCTCTTTTCTTTATACTAATCTTTGTCCAGATGCCTATCATCCAGCTATGTGACCTCTGAGAACCCAAAGGACCACAGAGTGACTGAGTGGAAGAAGGCTGCCCTCCAAACACAAGAGTCAAAGATATTGTACTTAGTTTAAAAAAAAAAAAAAATGTCTACTGGGCACTATTAGCTGAAATTGTGTCATTGCTCACCAAAGCAGTTAAAGTAGACATGAGTGGCATCATCACTGGGCATCCATCAAAGGTCTGCGAGATGCTTCAGCCAGGTGGATTTGCATTTCTCTGGTTTCCCAAAGTTGTTGGAAGACAGCAATTACTTTAAGTAAAAGGGAGTTCACTCAAGTGTTTCCAGCAAATTGAAAGTTTTAGAAATGTCTCCTTGGTTGGTGGATGGAAAAGGAGTCAAGTAGGTCAGGGGTGGTGGTGAGGGGACCTGGCTGGAGACACCAAGCAAGGGATTGTGTTGGCTCTGACCAGGGGCAGGGCAGGAATGGAAAGGAATGGCACCACACGTCCTTTGGAGGGAGAACTGAAGAGATACGTTAATGTTTCACTCACTTCTATGGAATTATTTCTTAAGACACAAGAATAACAATGAGACAATGTTTCCAAATTAGCGTGGCTCTCACAACTCTACTAATAGTTCTCCATATACCTATTTCTAATAAGAATCTTCAAGGACCTTTTCTTGATAGGCATAGAACAGCTTCCCCATGACATATCTTTAAAAATTATAAGTGTAAAATTTTAGCTGTGTGCAGCTAGTAATTGCTAACCTATTTCCACCATATCAGAAATGTGTTTGAAATGTCAAAGGTAAAACTTTGATGCAAGCTGTAAGTACCATCAGGGGTAACAAGATGCCTTTGCCTCTGAATATAATCATTCACAAACATTTAATGAAGAGCACAGCAAATTATAAATTATTAGACATATTTTATCATCACAAAATGATCGAATATTTGTATTTTATTTAATACAATCCATAAAAGGATGAGAGGTAGGAGCACAATACTTTCAAGAAAAATGTAAACTTTCTTTTTTTTTTTTTTTTTTTTTTTTTTTAGGTTGAGACTGATTTAAAATGTTAGCAAGATTCTCACATGTGTCAAAGGATCTCTTCCATTATGGAAAGAATAAGGGTCATTGATTTTTTTAAATGAGTTGCCACAGTTATTTGTAATCAATGCTTCTTGTATGAATATTTGATCCCCCAGACCATGAGATTTCATAGAAATGATCATTTCAGCACACTTAGAATTCGTAATCTAATTCCAAATCAATATGTATAGACTTGCAAGGAAAGAGCTGAATAAGTATTAAATTCAACACAGGAACAGCATTTTGGACATAATTACCTCTATTGCTCATTGTCTTGGTTGCATTCTAAATACTTACTTAGATTTTACAATTAAATTCTTACCATTTCTCTTCTCTAAATGTCAGTGATTTAGAATGATTTCTCACTAAAGCACACCAGACTTTTAAATACATTTTCAAAAATCTAGCTCGACCAAGCACATCTGTTTCCAGCTCTAACAATTGCTAATCTTTCCATCAGCAATCCTCAACCAGACATGAATTTGCTTTTAAACTGTTTCTGGTATCCACAAAAGAACTGCTCTTATATTTGAACAGTTTTATGTATAAAACCATATGGTGAAAGTGAAGGTAATTGTCAAAAGTTTTGAGGAGACAGAGTAAGAAAGAATAATTCATATAAAGTTTCAACTCATGCATCATGACACACGTCTTCTGAATGTCAATCAGCTTATACCTGGACTTTGAATATTTTGTCCTTACACTTACCTGACAATGCCATTTTAAAATATACCACAAAATCCTTGTACTGTTATAATCCATTATTTAAAAGAATTAAACAAGAGACATATAAATAATTATATATGACCAGGTATTTTTATTAGTTCAGTTTTGAATATTTTTAAACATTGCATCATAGCATATACAAATTAAAATAAATGTGCATACAACATTCATACGAAAATATTCTAAGAATAATGTGAGTTACTTGTTAGGAAGTATGAAGAGATTTTTTTCAATCCCATATAAATAGTACAGACCATTTATGTTTATAACTTTTCCTCATCTATAGTAAAAATTCTTTATTCATTTGTTGAGCTTTCTTCTGTTCTGAAAACCCTACCACTATTATATTTTGTAAAAGCATCACATCACATATGTATAAATGTATAATTCTGTATGGACATCAAACATAGAAGAAATTTATATTTTAAAATTGTACATTTGTTTTAATTCTTCTTTCACCGAAACATGTTTGTTGACCAATTTAGAGTGGACATTATCAGATTTTCTACCAAAAGTCATCTTTGAATATAAAATGTTAAACGTTTAGAAATATACATATTGCTTTATAAACCTAATTGAAACCATGACTTCTTCCCTGACCAGTTGCAACATAAATGTTAAATTACTTGAATAAAAAGGCTTATGAAACTGAGTGACATTATCAAGTCTGCACTGCACACTAGTGGCAAGAGATAATACATGCATGTGGCCTTTTTGAAAATTGAATTTCAGACCAATTCTATCTCACATATTAGTTTTCTTGGTCAAATTTAGAATCCATTAGCATATATAGCATATACACATATTCTAATAATAACATGATTTTCATGTTGGGAACTATTCTTCCAGTAAAAGTAAACTAATTGCAAATGTTTGTACCCAGAGTCTCCATGTCCAGTTAAGTACTTGTGCATATACAAATATCACCAGTTTATATATCTGTGTAAGTGTGTGTGCATGTACACAATACCTGCATATTTCACATGTACCTTCTAGGTGTTAACCTACTTGAAAAGGATTTAGTTGTCAGTATTCTTATTCATTGTTTTCTTTCCTTTGATTTGCTCATTTTTCTCTCCGAAACACTAACCTGATACAAGGAACACCCAATTTGTACAATTACTTTCATTTTTGTGGGGCGGGGGTAAAGGATTGAACCCTGAGGCACTTTAACACTGAGCCACATCCCCACCCTTTTTGATTTTTTTTTTTATTTTGAGACAGGGTCTCCCTAAGTTCCTTAGGACCTCACTAAGTTCTGAGGCTGCCTTTGAACTTGCGATCCTCCAGATTCAGCCTCCTGGGTTGCTGGGATTACAGGTGTGCACCACCTTGCCCAGCTTTCTTTTTGTTTTTGTTAAATTTATTTTTAACTGATACCTAAAACTTAAAAATTGCATATATCTAAGAGGCACTGTGTGGTGTTTCAATACATGAACACATTGTGTAGTGTGTACATCATTTTGAACATATCTGTCTCCTCAAATAATTATCAGTTCTATATGACAAAACATTCAAAATATTTTCTTCCAGATTTTTGAAACACAGAGTACATTACTGTTGCTATGGTTACCCTGCTGTGAAACACCAAGCCCAAACCTCTTAGTCCCATCTCAGTTACCCCACACTGCCTGACATCCCTCAGGCCCCCTCTTTCCCCTGGCCCCAGCTTCTGGTCACCAGCTTTCTACTCCCAACTTCTATGACATTGGCGTTTTAATGTTCACTTTGGAGTGAGGTCGTGCAAAGGATGTCTTTTTCTGCCTGGCTCATTTCCACAATGATCTCCAGTTCCACCCACATTGTTGCAAATGACAGGATTTCATTCTTTTGATGTTGTTTGAAGAGTAAATATTAATAAACCATTCAAATGAGAGGGTCAATGACAGTATTCTATGGGCAATAATTCAAAAGAAATGTAAAGAGGCAATTGGGGGCGGGGGGAGGCATTGGGGTTGTAGCTCAGTGATAGAGTGCTTGCCCAGCACGTGTGAGGCCCTGGGTTCGATCCTCAGCCCCACATAAAAATAAATAAATAAAATAAAGGTACTGTGTTCATCTACAACCAAAAAATATTTTTAAAAGAGGCAACTGGTTGATCATGAATAACTATAATGCCACCATGAACAGAACCTAAATACACTTGAGTTAAATTGATATTTCAGACTGCTTCATTAAAGAATACGAGCAGTTAGTTGTTTATGATAGAAGGTAGGATATACATCTTGAGCAGTCCCTTCCCAGGAGTCCATAGTGGGTATTGACCATCATGCGGCTCAAGAACCATTTCGCTGTCTATGTGTACACCCCAAATAGATAGAGCAGAGGAGTTTTAGAAACACAGAAATACTAACATAAAACTGCAGCACAGTGTCCCATTCAGAACAAGACTCTTACAGCCAGAGGGTGACTCTGTCTGCTACTAAGACGTGGTTTCAAATAGTATTCTTTAGAGGAATTTCAAACTTTTATTTCCCCTCCCCTCTTCTGCCACACCTCTGCCTAGTGTTCACTAGGTCACCTGCTCCAAGAGGGACAACCTGCTGCCCTTTCTCCTCTTCAATGTACCTCTTGCACGTTGGCTGCCTTGGAGGCCTTCAGCTCCTCATACTTTTGTTTCCACAGGGACAGAGCTGACTCCAGTCTTTCTACCTCCTTTTCCAAAGCAACACGCATCCTAAAACATTTAAGAATTAAAAGAAAACAAAATAGACATAATGTGAAAATGATTTTAGGAATGTATCAAATTTTGTCATTTTCTTCTTTCCTAATCTTTGATACTTGTTAATGGTCCTTATGAGGGAAAATGTGCTTCAATTTATAAAATTTGCTGAACAGACACTTCAAAGAAGAAGAAATACAAATGATCAACAAATATATGCAAAAGTGTTCAACATCTCTAGCAATTAGAGAAATGCAAATCAAAACTACTCTAAGATTTCATCTCACTCCTGTCAGAATGGCAATCATCAAAAATACAGGCAATGATAAATATTGGTGAGGATGTGGGGGAAAAGGTACACTCATACATTGCTGGTGGCACTGCAAATTGGTGCAACGACTATGGAAAGCAGTATGGAGATTCCTCAGAAAACTGGGAATGGAACCACCATTTGACCCAGCTATCCCACTCCTTGGTATATACCCAAAGGACTTAAAACCAGCATATTATAGTGACACAGCCACATCAATGTTTATAGCAGCTCAATTCACAATAGCTAGACTATGGAACCAACCTAGGGGTCCCTCAATAGATGAATGGATAAAGAAAATATGGCATATATACTCAATGGAATATTACTCAGCTTTAAAGAAGGGTGAAACTATGGCATTTGCCAGTAAATGGTTGGAGTTGGAGAATATCGTGCTAAGCGAAATAACCCAATTCCACAAAATCAAAGGCCAAATATTCTCTCTAATGTGTAGATGGTAATTCACAATAAGATTGGGGGGCACAAGGGAAAAATAGTGTTACCTTAGATCAGGTAGAAGGAAGTGAAGGGAGGGGAGGGAGGGGATGTGGGGATGGGAAAGACAGTGGAATGAAACAGACATTATTACTGTATGTATATATGTGACTACACGACCAAAGTGATTCTGCAACATGTACACTTTGAAAAATGAGAAATCATATCCCATCTATGTATGATATATCATAGTGCATGAATGCATTCTACCGTCATGTAAAATTAATTAAAACAAATAAAATTTTTTTTTTTAAATTATAAATATTGAATAAAACTTGGCTTAATTTGTTATTCTGGCAATTAGCTTTACAGAAGATCAAACAAAGTCAGTCTGGCTTTGCCAGCTCTGCTGCTCTGCTTGCTGCCATGCATTTCTATCAGATCCTCACGTTTCCACGACTTCCACCCACAGAAGGACATGTATGTTTCTAATTCTAACATGGTTTTTACACACTTTCCTATTGTAATCGTATAGGAATGAAGGATCCTCTGAGATGACACGGAACACCAAGAAGCTCGTCTACGTTTAGAAATTAGTCACTTATTGGGGATAGAAAATATTTTTATTATTTGTAATTTAGTTTTAACAAAGCAATTTCACTGTGATCTCTATTTAAACTACTGGAAATAAATTCAATTAATGCTCCATTTTTAGAAATAGGAACATAACTAGGATAAAAATCTGGTCTTTTTTTAAATTATTTTTTATTCTAGGATGATATAAATGACAGCAGAATGCATTACATTTTATATTACACATATAGAGCACTTTTTTACAAATCTCTGGCTGTATGCAAAGTATATTCACACCATTCGTGACTTCATACATGCACTTAAGGTAATGATATCCATCGCATTCTACCATCTTTTTTTTTTTCTTCACCCTTTTGCCCCCTCCCTTCCCCGCCCTCCCCATTGGCCATTCTAGTATTCCTCTAATCCTCCTATGCTCCCCATAATCCCAGCACTTTGGGAGGCTGAGGCAGGAGGATTGCGAGTTCAAAGCCAGCCTCAGCAATGGCGAGGCACTTAGCAACTCAGTGAGACCCTGTGTCTAAATAAAATACAAAAAAAGGCTGGGGATGTGACCCAGTGGTCGAGTGCACCTGCGTTCAATCCCCGGTACCCCCCCCCCCCCCACACACACACACACAAATTTGGTCTTTTAACACCTAAGCCTTTGATTTTTTTTCCTTGCCCACCATGTCCACTAGAGGGAGTCACTGAAAATAATTGCTTTATGTGTGGTTGTCATTAGCATAGACTGACCTTTACAACCGGCCTGTCCTCACCTGTCTGATAGATTAGATTACTGTTCAAATATCCCCCTTCTTTTTCCTCCTTTCATGATGGAGTTGATTTCCTCATTCCTCAACTCTAAGCTTGGACAGGGGATATTACACGTGAAGCAGCTCAAGCTAGTGAAGAACTCACGTGCTCAGCTCTAGCTAAATAAATTCTGAGTGTTAGAAAACACTGAGATTTTTGTGTTTGATAGTTACAGGCTTATTGTAATTATAATTAATAAGTATACACAGATTTATTTTAATAATGGTAGATGCTATTAGGAAGATCTTGAAATGTATTTACAAAACTAAAAAATGCACATGGAATCAAAACTGAGTATCATTTACCTATCTGTAAGAAATATGAATCTTCCCGGTAGCAATGCTATAAGAATAATTCAAATAGTGTTAGGCTGTAAATATATTAGTTTAATCCAATCAAATGGATAAGGAGCCTATTAAAGAGTTACGTAATTGCGTTTGCATGAATCAAGCCATAAAAGGATATAAAAGACTTATTTACAGCTTAGCTTAACTACAAAGGACCCAGGTTGAAAAATTCACCATAATTTTATAAGGACTTTGATTTGCAATCTCTTATCATCACAGCAAATACGTTAAACAAAATTACCAAATGAAAAGGTTCAGCGTAGAAGTCTAGGTTTTGAAAGTGTGCCTATGAATATCTATAGTTCTGATTAATAGCCTCAGTTTCAACTTCTAATGAGCAAACCCAGCCAGCCAACACCCAAGCTTCTTACCAAGATTTATTTCTGTCCAAAATAGTGACTGTTTTGGGGATATTGAGAAGATAAAAAAAGTACAGAAATAATTATCCGATCACCAAATATATTATTTTGTGTTGAGTTAGAAAGTATGTCTACAAATCATTGAAATATTTTAGATGGAAATACAATGCCTATTGGGCACATGGAAACTTTTAAAATTTGAGATGATAATGTATATTAGAATATTTAAAAGGTTTTCAATATTGACTAGGACTTTGAACTTAAGTTGAATAGTCTAAAAATTGTAGTACTAAGCTTGAAACCTTGTTGGAACATTCAAGATAATCATTATCAAATTTATAATTTACATTTATTAAATTTACATGAATAGAAACTTGGAATATTTAGTCAGTATTTGAAAAACTGCAAAGGAAAACAAAACGTAAAATTACTAAAAAGAATTAATCAAAAGTTTTAGTCAACTACATATGTGTAATGGAATATGTTTTCATATTTTTCCCTAAAATTGATTTTGTTATTTTAAAAATGGAATGCTAGAAAAATTATACTTGAAAAATTGATAAATTCTAGATATTTAAATAACAAATTCAAATCCTATATATTCAGAAATCAAGTGTCAGCTTTTGACATTGCACTTAGATGATAATTGAATAATTCAAATTAAGTTAAACTTACAAAGCTACAAAATGCATGCAGAATCAATGCAAAATAATGTGCATTAACAAAAGGTTATATGATCACTGCAGAATGAATGTTGACCCACGTTGCTTAATATTAAGTTTTATCAAAATTATTGCAGTTGTTTTTCTTTCAGGGTTGTTTACCTAGTTCAAGAAGATCATCTCTCTCTCTCTCTCTCTCTCTCTCTCTCTCTGTACTTTATGATTAGGTAAGGATGGTTCAAACACTAGCTGGAGGATTTATAATATAAATAATTATATTTTTTTCACATATAACTTCAGTCACATAAAATATAAAGATATAACTACATCTAGATTATATCTAGACCTAGACTAAATATCCAAAGCCAACCCATGAAATGAACAGAATATAATCTGGCCAAAGTAAATTAAAATTAATAAAGACTTGTTTTTTCTATTTAAGAAAAATTTGTAACATTTCAAATATAGTACTATTTTTCTCTGTAAGTATACATCTTAAATAAGCATCCAATATATCAGTTTCCTTAAAAAGTCAAGTATTTGTAATAAGTAAAATGTTACAGTTTGATTATGTACATGAGGAAGCAAGTAATTCACAAAAAAATTATTAATTGAACATGTGGTGCTTGAATATTTTTAGTGTGGCCCCATTTTTTAAAGAAAAAATGGTGGTTTTGTGCAAGCACTGAGGATACTGCACATCCAAATTTATGCAGCAGAGGGCACCCTACAAGTCCTTAATTTTCTGTCCTAATTAATTTATTCCATTTCAGAAGGATTTTAAAAAATGATTAATTCTATAGTTAAATGTGCAATTGAAATGAATGCTAGGGTGATGCTACTTGTACTATAAGAAACAAAAAACAAATCTCATATCTACTTTAAAAATATTACAAATTTCGTGTACATATTATTTAAAAAAACAAAATTAAAAACATAAGACTCAACAAAAATAGATCATCTTTTATTTGATGTTATGAACTTTAAAAAATCAGATTGATATATATGAAATGCATAGGTTCTAAAAGGTAAAATGTTAACTAAAATTACTTTTATGGAAAGATGTGATTATATTTCTGTCTGACTTTTAATACATTATTTTCTATCATGATGCCATAGTAGTTGAAGATTAAATTTAGATATTTGTACAGGAAGACTATTCAAAACATTTCTTGGAAGTGAAGTCTTAAAACATCGATATCTGGGAATAAATACTAATAATTTTGCACTGTGGAAAACTGCATTGAAAAATGTCTAATCAGTATTTCTAATAAATTATCAATATCAAAATACTTTTGCCAAATAAAAATAATTGAATAATAACAACATATATGTATCCATTTTTATGACAGTCTAAAATTTAGAGTTAGCATTTAACTGCTAACAATAAAAGTTACTATATCATAGCATTCCTAGCTATTTATAATTACATTTTTACCAGTAGGTGTTCTTAAGTTGCCAATAGTCAAAGCCATGTGTAATTTATTTAATTAGATAAGAAATGTCACTCTCCTGATACCAGTTTTGAATCTGGCAAGACAATATATTCAAAACAGCTTATTTCAGTGGAAAAGAATAGCTCAAAGAATCTCCAGGAGAGCCAGAGAAGCAAACGTGGAACCCAGGCAGCAAGAAGGGCCCATGATGAAGCTGTGGAAGTCTTCCTGTGAAGGCAGGACCACAGCCACCATGAAGATACAGACATCACGTGTCACTCAATACCACCAATTCCAGACACCAATGGTGGTTCATTGTAGGAGCCTTGTTTGGGGATTGGCTTGAATTGTGGTTGACTATGAGCCGTGGAGATTTGGCCTTTGTCGCCACCCGTAGTCTCACGGGATTGTTGCGTGATCTCGAGTGACTTGGCCGAAATTGCTGATCGAGTCAGCGCCATTTTAGGGTGTGTTTTTGGCGTGTGTTAGTCGTTATTAGAACCAGAGAGAAAAGTTATCAGAATAAAAAGCTGTTTGTCTCCAGTTTGCTTCTGAAGTTCTTCCCGCGGCTCCGTTGCTTCAAGCGCTTCAGGCAGCAACAGTTCATGAAGAAGCAGAAGCCACTGCTGCCTCTGGAGACAAGAGGTAGCTAAGTTGCTGCCTATCTCACCTCACAGGCTTGACTCACCTCTTCCTCTGGGGAGCACTAGCCCCTTAGAGTAGGCAGCATCTGAATAGGCATCCCCTGGTCAAGTGCCTGTACCTCACAACAAGGACAGCTGTGGTGGAGACTTATAGCATTTCATAATCTAGGCAGAGAGTAGACTCTGATTAGGTAAGGATGGTTCAAACACTAGCTGGAGGATGGCCCAGACACAAAAGGTATGAGTCAAAACTGGCAAAAATTGATTCATTAATATCCCATTAGTAACAATGAAAAAGTGACTAAACTAGGCCTGACTTTCTAATTTTTATAACATTAAATAATATCAAGCAAATTTGCATGTTACTTTTTACATTGTGTTGAGTAATGCATATGGACATATATGCAAAACATAGAAATATATTTCTCTTTCTAAATAGATACTATAATATATGTATATTAATCTTTGAAGCTTTTTAACTCGCTACACTTTCTCAACTGCATTTTAAATCTCATTTTATTACCAAAGAAATTTCAACATTTAATGAAGCAAAGCAAAATATAAGCATGCTACATTTTTATAGAAAATGAATTAAGGAACTAAAATAGGATGGACTGAAGCTCAGCTTAAATGACACAAAGCAAGCATTTTTAAGGGACAGGTCGCTCTGTATAGTTGAAGAGGAAGACTGATCTATATGCTTAGGCATTTCATCAAAGTAGTTTACCTCATGGCCTCCTTTCCAGGGGATTTGGTAGTGCCAAAACTCTGCTCTCTTAATGTTTAGGTCCACCTAGGTCTGTAAGAACATAAGGTTTTCTACCCTTACTCCAAATTTTATACCTGTGATATCTTTAAGTCATCAGAAATACTTACACACACACACACACACACACACACACACACACACACACATATAAATTTTCATAGTATGAGGAGTTTCCATATTTTGGGAAGTTATTCATAAAACTAAACAGTGTTCTGAGTATGAACAATATAATTTTAGTGCACTTGATGAGAGGTTCTGGAGAGGGACACGCATGGGTGGAAATGGTTCCCCGCATGTCTGCAGCTGGTTCCTGTGTTCTAGTCAAGAGACTAGATAGGAACACAGAAAAAAATTCATAGCTTCTTTACTGAAACTACCCACTCGCTGATATCCCAGGAGGGAAGCGTTGTAAGATTAGACAGAATAGTAGCAATACTATATCCCTGGGAACATCCTCTTGTGATATAAAGACTGCAGTTGCCTCCTGCGGGTTCCATGCAAATGCTGATTGACAGACACATACACCATGACTCATGACCCCTGTGGGATTGTTTCTAGGAGGCAGTGGGAAGACAGAGTCAAACCCCCATCCTGCTTCGTTCTTTGGCATATCTAGGCTTACATGCTAAAGTAGCTGAGAACTGAGAGTTTACTTCCTTTGGGGATTGACAGTTCATTACAAGGAAGTCAGAAATACATTTTGCGCTTATGTGTATGACTGGACGCATAAAGGTAGCATATGAATACCATTAAAACCAACATCCTAGAATAGAAAAGGTTCTATCTGGAGAAATGCAGCACACCATTCCTACGACAGTAGGGCAGATTTGAGAGAAGTATGTAACTACCGAGAGCTAAATCCTTCAAGAAAGAGCTTCCAATTTCACTGAGACTTCAAGGGCCAGATGAGATTTTCAACATGTGTACAAGTGTAAATTGCACTCAATTGTGTTCTTTTTTCTACTAATGTTTATTCCTCTATTGTGAATTTATATTTGATGGTAGAATTTAATAAGTATACATTAGTACACAGATGAACATTTATCACAATCTACAAATGTTGTGAAGCACAGATAAGAAATCTGCAAAAAGGAATTAGTATTGCTTGAAAATTGCAGAGTAAGTAGTGAGAAACTTCTGGCTGATCGAGAAGGAATGCCAGATAAACAGCTTACAGTATGTTTGAAAGCTTGCACACATGCTTATTACTATTTGAGTCAATATAAACCAGATATGAAATATATTATATTATATATTACATACTTATATCATCTATAAAAATTGATATATATTAGCCGAACGCGGTGGCGTACGCCTGTAATCCCAGCACTTTGGGAGGCTGAGGCAGAAGGATTGCGAGTTCAAAGCCAGCCTCAGCAATGGCGAGGCACTTAGCAACTCAGTGAGACCCTCTCTCTAAATAAAATACAAAAAAAGGGCTGGGGATGTGACCCAGTGGTGGAGTGCCCCTGAGTTCAATCCCCAGTACCACACACACAAAAAAAATTGATATATATTATATAAGTATTTATATATGTGACATATAGAAGTACATAATATTTTCTTATCGTATGTTGGGTGTGTGTACACCCCTATTCCTTTTCTGGCTCTACCCATTTAGAGTCTTTTAACTAAGGAGATGAAGAAATAATTACTTTCAGATTTGGTAGGCGTATTTTAAAATGTATAAAAAAATTCCATCCACATTATGCTAACACTTTTAAACTAATCATGAAGGAAACATACACACACAACATACCAAGTAATTCACATTACGGGTCTCTCCCAGGGTCCTCACAAGAGTGCCATGAAGAAGCTGGGACAAAGGTGTCTCTGTATTCTAACGTTATTACAAAATGATTTCTCCAGAGGTCTGCTTTAACTTGCAGTTTGCCTTTTTTTTTTTTTTTTTTTCCTAATTACAACTAAAAATAAACCTCTTACCTGCTCTGATCATGAAATAATCTGACACTCCTCCCGTTATCAGTGTCCCTCACCCTGGAGACTGAGTGGGCCAGTGAGACGGCCTCCACCAAAAGTGTCAGAAGGGACACTGTGTGACTTCAGGTCATTGAAATGCTCCGTATTTTCTGGGTGATCTTAAGATGCTCTCCTGCAATCTAATCACTGCGCTGGGAGGAGACCAAGCAGTCAGGGGTGAGTGCTCCCGGAGAGACCGCTGATGAGAACCTCCAGAACTGTGAGCGATCAAGACTTCAGACATCCCACTCCCAGCCTTCCAGCTACCTGCAAATCTGATCCTGCCCAGCCCAAACCATGTGTGAGTGATGGGCTGTCCACTCCCAGCCAAGCTGAAGATGCGTGGATAGAGTACTTGGAGGCATTCATTGCTTTAAGAACCAGGATTTAGGACGGAAGCATAACAGCGCCACCTTGTGTCCTTAAGGGAAACAGCAGCCCAATATCATCTGGCTAGAACATGTCAGAACCAAAGAGGAGGTCCACCTCACCTTGTCGCAAGTCCAGTGCGCTTCCCCTATTTCACCATGGACAACATTTAAGGGTTACTTTCTGGGATTAATAAGTCACAAACCTGTGATTTCTCCATTAGTAACACTAACATTTATATATCTTTTTTGACTCTACTAAAGTCTAATAAAGTTATAAAACATAGAGGATACACAATATTTTGAAAATATACATTAAGAATCCAAATACAATTACCATTAGCCTAATAGAGATGATAACATGTTAATGGCAAAAGTCAACTTAAAAGAATGGTAAAGAGGGCTGGGGTTGTGGCTCAGCGGTAGAGGGCTTGCCTAGCACGTGCTTGGCCCGGGTTTGATCCTCAGCACCACGTAAAACTAAAGGCATTGTGTACAACTAAAGCAAATAAATAAATATTTAAAAAATGGTAAAGATTATCAAGTTATTAACAAGTTATGAGTTACTTTTTCAAAATTCAATGTGTGTGTGTGTGTGTGTGTGTGTACCTCATCTTTTCAAATCTTACACTTTTTTTTTTTTCAATCCCTGGGGATTGAACCCAGGGCCTCACACATGCTGGGCATAGACCCTACAACTTGTGTCTACACGTGGGTCAAATGCATCATCGAATGACCAGCTTAAGAGACTCTGTTCAGGGAGACAATGATGAGCACTTACTCTCTCTCCTTCCTCAGGATTTCTTGGAAGTCATCCAAAGGCAGCTGCCAGGCTGAGACATTAGTCACTGCATTGTCCGAGGGCAGAGTCACTGTTGGCAGTCTCTGCCCAGACTTCATGGCACAACTTCCAAAACCACCGTTTCTGAACAAATCAGTGCAATCTGAACTGGGTTTCATCTCCTCCTCATTTAATCTTAACGAATCAAGAACCACACCTTCTTCCTGAGAAAAGGAAAACATGAACCCATTATTATGTTGAATATTTTGGACTTGGGAGAAACCTCATAAGCAAAATATTCTGAAAGGGAAATAAATGTTGTGATAAACGTCAAATCCATATTTGCATTTCATTATCATTCCCTAAGGGTCACATTGGGTGACTCAAACAAAATCACATTCTTCTTCAAACTTCTTTCTTTCTGTATTCTAACATTATTACAAAATAATTTCTCCAGAGGTCTGCTTTAACTTGCAGCTTGTCTTTTTTTCCTAATTACAACTAAAAATAAACCTAGGTAAATTTGAATAGATGTAGAGTTTTTAATAAGCTGATGAATTTTTTAAAATTTATTTTGTCACAAGGTCCTTAAGAGTTTCAAAGTAAAAATAACTGATTTTTTTTGAAACTTTTCTTTTTGAAGGACAGGATAGAAAGAATTTTCAAGAAGGTCCTGAATGTTTTAATAGGCATGTTTGTTTAATTTTAGTTCACTAGTCAGATCTCACATAAAATTTAAGACATTTTAATAAGCATGGGCATCAATTACCAGGACAGCACATTGAACCAAAAATCCTTTGTCATAATCACAAAACTCTATTGAACTCATGTTGTGGATATTTGTTTATAATTTAAATTTGCCCTGACCTATGAGATTAAATAGAAGAAAGCTAAGTGCAATTAAAATTTTAATGATTCTTGATTTTTTAGTATTTTCTTTTAAAAATACTATGTGAATACCAAGTTACCTAGTATTATTCATGTCTTAATTCTCTTCATAATTAATATTGTTATTACTTACAATACTTTAAAAACAATAAAATGAGTCATATATTTCATTTTTAAGGTCTAAGAAAAAGTCATTGGTTAAGTACAGTGTTCATATAAGTTCTGTGTACACAAGTAAACTTCTCACATGTCCAGAGCTGGTAGTGAAACTTTTCAAAGTAAAGGGACCAATTGAAATTTCTTCAACAAACAATATTTATTTTCCTGCAATCACAAGAAATTTTATGTATTTTTCCAAAATAAAACTTTGAATAAATACATACTGTGTATAATTTGTTCTTGACACTAATGACACAAAGATATTCCAAATGAAAGTGCAAGAATTTAAGAATGTCCCAGCATAATATGTGTACAGAAAATCTTTCATTTTCTCAAATACAGTCTAGTGACTTCTAATAATAAAGAAATATTTTTGTGGATTTATGACACATTATATTGATTATATTCCTGTAGCCAATCTCTATTTCCAAATTTATATATTAACACAACTGAATTTGGAGACCATTTTTCCTTCTCATGAAGATATACATAAAGGTACTAGCAGCCTGCATTATCAAGATAAGCAAAAGCAATTAGAAGACCAAACCAGCAGAAGTTATGATGTTACTACAGTCTGTTAAAATTCTTCATTTGCCATGGGATCTAAACTATATCTAACATAAATTGCATACAGTATTAAAAACTTAAGATTTTAGATAAATTCTAAAGCTACAAGATGTTAATCAACAGGTTTTTAGAGATGGAATTTCATAGATGGGTTAACAATATGATATTATGGACCAAGCTTTCATGAGTTCCAAAAATTTCTCTAAGTATGTTCTGTAGGTTATCAAGAGCATTTACCAGGTTATAAAAAGGGGGGGGGGAGATTATTGATAAATGAATGTATAAACTACTAGATCAAGTTTTGGAAACTTTATTTTATGCAGAATTCCCATAAATCTCAAGATGCAAACAATATCAAGAAAATTCCAAGCACCAGTCATGGGATGCATTTTTTATATTTGCCCAACGTATCTTTTTCCAAGTACTGAGGCTAGTCTAAAGCCTCAGGCAACAATCTCCTCTAATAATTTATTATTATTGACACACTTAGGGTGACTGGAGAGAAATCTCTCCAAATATTTTCTGTTCACATTTTTTAAATGCTGCACTATTTTTTTTTTTTTTTTTTTTTTTTTGCTATAAATGTTAGTAAAGTCACAATATGATGAATCGTGTTTCCCAAAAATCTATACTGATCCCTGGTAGCTCAGAACAGGACTGTATTTGGAGATTGGGTCTTTCAAGCGGTGATCAAGTTCACAGGGGGCTATCGAGAGGAATTAGTGATGCTGTCCTTGTAGGAAGAGGAAATATGGATACAGACAAAAGACCCCATGAAGACACAGGGAGGAGACCCTACAAGCCAAGGAAAGAAGCCTCAGAGAAGGGAATCCTGCAGACACCTTAGTCTCAGACTTCTCGCCTCTAGAACTGTGGAAGAGTGAATCAGGGTTGCTGGGTTCTTCCTTTCCCTTTGCCCCAAGGCTCTGAACAACATTCAAAGTGCAGCGATGTCTGGATTCCTGAGCAGGTTTTTTTCTTACCTTACTATTTGTGTTTTCCTCCTCAACAAGTTGTCTTTTCGCCAACCGCTCTCTGATAGAGCCACACACTGGGGAACTAGTCTGAAACTGGTCTCTGTGGGGGTGGGACCCTTCAAGGCCCGCAAGCTCCAGGTCCCGGGTTACCTCGGCTTCTGTTGCCTCCTTTTGAAGAGACAGACTTTGCTTCTTTTTCAGTGCGCTCAGCTCCTTCATGGTCATCTCTAGTTTTATTCTGAGCTGTCTTCCTTCCTCCCTAGCACTGTTCCTTTCAGCTCGAACTTTACTCCACTTTTCTCTCCAGTTGGCCGTGCAGTCTGACCACCAGCGCATGGTCTTTTCCATCTGAGCCGCCCTGGCCTTGACTTCTTCAAGTTCCCGCAGGCGAAGTTCCTCACAAATATCCCATTTGTTGGTGTTGTGCGGACAAGCACTGAGAGCATAGGCTGCGTGAGACGGCCACCCACAAGGTGGCCAGCAGGAACCGCAGGTGTCCCTAGGGCAGCGGGTAGGAGCTTCCTTGTCACAGCGTGGCTTGATCGTCGACTGTTGCATCTGGAAGATTTGTGTTTCCTCAATTAATCGATGAATGGAATCTAAGTTCATATTTGTCTTTCAAGGCCTAAGAAAGGTCAGAGGACATAATTACACATTTGCATTCCCATTGTCATTGTTCCATCAAGCCCTATACTGAGAAAACAAATTGAAAAACAAAGCATGTTTTCAATATTGCGTATTTTCTCTTCCAGTATAACCAAAATTATAGAATTCACGCATTTGTAATTGCAACATTGTCCATCACAAAGTAAAAAACTGAAATATTTGTTGTCTACTAAACTACACAATAGTCTGCTTTGCCCCTGCTAACTAAACCCCCCGGAGGACAAATCTCCTTCTTCCCTGATGATCTCCACCTTGGGGACTCTTCCCTAGTCTCAAGACAGGCAGGGAACTTCTGCTCAGAAGAGAGCATCAATATGAGAAGCTCTCACTGCTCTTCATTCTTCCTACCTGAACTAGGACATGGTTTGGAAAGGCAAGGTGAAGGCCCTCACATAACATTTAACTTGAGGACAAGACAGGTGAAGAGAGAGATTTCATGACTGAGATGCTGCTGAAACCTAGAACACATACCTCCAGTGTCTTTGCCCGAGGAGAAGGATTACCTGTATTGATTTAAGCTACGATCCTTGAGTTTCCTGTTGCTTACATTCAGAAGCATATCTACCTGATACAAAAATTAATTTCCTACTATGGTAAACATTGTGATAATCTCCAAGAATAAAATATTATGAGTAAGATGTGGCCCTTGCTCTTGAAATTTTTGCAGTCTAATGGATGAAACAAACACATACAAATTTAAAATATATAATTTACACTATAAAAATGCATTTACTTTTTCAATAGCTTTTGGTATATATTTGTCAATTAATTAAGTGCTAGATTTGGGGGGTTATGTTCAAGGTGTATAGCTAGTCGTGATTATCTCCCACAAATTAAATCCCACAAATTAAGATGTGTCTCGGAATAAATAACACTAAAAAATCATTTTAAAGCTTTGCAAAGGAATAAAGATAAAATTTCCATATAAATACCAAATTACAAAATAATTTGTAAAATCATATCGTTTTAAAAAACGTGTGTACCTATTACTTTGTCTAATAAAGCTAGTTTGAAAATATAGTAAATAACATATTTTCCTTACAATAATTGCTTAATACTTGAATTTTCAAATTAATAAAGTTTCATGATTGTATAAGATTACCAATTTTTTATTCTCAGATATAATTTTCTGGTGTAAATGATCTTAGATGATATTTTATGTGCATGATAGTAATTCCTCTCACTCTTTTTTCATTTGCTTTTATATAGTTACAGATCATAAACCACCTTCTTATGACCCATCTAACTTAATAACTGACTTATTATACCAATTCACTTATAAAATAAGCCTTTATCCATTAAAAAGACTACATGATATTTTTTAAAGACCATACAATTAAGTAACTTTATGATACTCAAGTTAATTACCATAATATTAAAATTAATTTGTATTAATTTTTTTGTAAGAGAAGAAAAGCACATTATATTAAGTATTCTATAGTGTTGCCAAACCAATTCACTCCTTACTATAATACTTATTAAAATAATATAGATTCATGGTTATAATTACATGATGGCATCTGTCCATCATGCTTGAATTAGGGCTCATTGGAGTAATTGTTCCCTACATTTATTTTTTCAATTGCTTTTTGGTATATATTTGTTCAGAGGACATTATAATACAACTGACCACACTTTTCTGATAATTACTAAATCAAGATCAATAGAAAAGAAAGAAATGAACAAAAGAAATTCTTAATTGGAAACACGCACACACATACACATATTTAATTAAATTTTCTTTTGGTTGAAATTCCAAACTTAACCCAGAGAATTTAATTCATCATATTAAAATTAAGTTTATCCTTGCTATTTTTCAAAATAAATCAGTATCATAAAATTCTAATGTCCTTAAAATGTCTCATTAACTTTTATTTCACTAGTATTTTGAAGACTCCATAATTGGATTCTGGTACAGTCAGATCTTTCCCACCAATTAACTCTGTATTTGTTCCACATCTGACTAAATAAAAATGAGTTTGGTCTAATCCTTCTGTCCTTGAACTTAAATAATATTTCCTATTCCAAAGAGTTTTCTCAAGAAAAGATGACTTGCTTGAGGTGGAGATATTAATACCTCTGTGGATTCCTTTAAATAATCATTTCCATATATATGTGTGTATATATATATACATATATACATATATATACGTATACACATATATATATGCATATATCCTCTGTGATTTATTTAAGATGGCTGCATAAGTATTTGCCAGTGTTAGTAGCACAAGATCTTTGATGTAAGAGAAAACGTTTTAATGTTATTGATTTTGGTTTCTTGTACTTATTTCGGCATTAAAAAAAATTCTCAATCAGGCTACCATGATTACTGCAAATATTTTAATATAGTATATAATCAAATAAGATGTGATAGGAATATTAAATGCAATGTACATTCAATATTACTAAGCATTATATTTCTGGCCAAAGAGGAGATTAATGTATAAAATGGTAGGATCTTGAGTATATTGGTTCTCATCCTGATTCTCCTGCATTTTGGAGAGAAAGGTCTTAGATAGATTACATAAACTGCCTTTGACTCAGTATCCTTGTTTGTAAAAAGGGACAAAGACAGCATGTATTCAATAGGACTGTGTTCTTTTGACTGCTGAATAAAATACTAAATATAGGGCTGGGGCTCATCCAGCTCTCCAAGGTAAGACAATAGTTTTTCTTGGTACTATAGGTAGGAGTCATTAGTATGGGAGTATTAGTGCTGCTATTAGACTATTGCAACATTTATTTTTTTTTTTTTTTAGTTTACTTTCTCTATTTTGAAAGAGAAATAGTGTCATTTAAAATCAGGAGAGCATAAGGGAAAAAATGAGACTCACAAAAGTGCTCTGAATTTCATGTAACAGAAGCCCCTGCCCCACCTTGTCAAAAATCTACAGCTCCAAAGCATCATCCATTTTCACTGCAGCACAATGATATCCATTTTGGGTATTTTTATGCTAAAGTATCTCTTATCAAATCACACCACCATTAGGCTGCTGATGCTGACATTGTCCTTTGAGTTCCTTCAATCGCCTCATCACAGCTTAAAGGAAATGCCACCAGCTCCTCCTCTTTGTCATCCCAACCTCCGTGTGTCATGATGCAGCCCCCTGGATCTGCCCTCCTTGCAGGACCTCCCCTGCGTGTTCAGCTCTGTGCCACCTGGTTGCTATGCAGGGGTACACCCGCCTCTCTCCATGGCACCCTTTCCCCCACCTCTCTCCCTCCAGGTAGTAGATCCTGCTTGACTGCTTATGGGACCAATAATCCGACTGCCCTAGATGTCTCAAGAGTCCCAATTCTCACAGGAATGTCTACGGTGGGCCTCCTCTGGGATAGTAGCTGCTGCCATCCTGGGACATTGCTAGTAACCAAAACAAGATATAAAATAATCATGAATTTTAGCTAAGTCTTTGAAAACAACAAATAGTGTATTTTGATCCAAAATGTCTCTATTTACTTAGTGAAGTCTCTCCCAAGTGACATTTTATGTATTTTCTGAAGAATGAAGTGGAACAGAAAGAAAATCCTTTTTGGCAGAAGTTGCATTACCATGGCAGAACAAAATAGTATCCAAAGGGATTTTTGGCTTTTTTTTATTTACAGTTATTGTTTTCCCTTAACCTACATTCTAATGAAACCTTTCCCATATTTGTTTTTCTTAAGAAGGAGAGGACCTCTCATGCATGCACCACAATAGCAAAAACCATAGCAATGAGAGAATAGAGTAATACAGATTTAAAGCACAAGGTTAAAGCAGTGATTGCAATTATAGGTATGAGGCCATATACTCTGACTAAAGGGGGAAAGGAAGAAATCAGTTTCTGATCTATGAGAAAACAACATGTTATATTCTAAAGTGTGGCCTGCCAAATACACACGTGACTTGTATAAAAGCATATATATTTTGTTTGGATTGAAAACATAAAAATAATGCATTCTGGGGATGCTTTGCAAAAGAATACTGAATGCAAAATGTGAAGACTGCAGGTGTGACAATGGAGAGGAACTGTGACAGTGAATGGCCACAGACAGGACTGCAAGGCAGCTCAGGCTGTGGTCATGGTTAAATGCTATACTTAAAAAATCTTTACAATGTGGCAAATTGCATGGAAAATTAAAGTCCATGCTTATTGTTGCAAATAAGAGCTTTTGGAATTGTATAAAGGCAGAAAAAATCACACAAAACAGTCAATTAAAGAATGTAAAATAAATTTGATAATTATTCAAAGCTTAGATATTTTCCTTTCCAAAACCATGGTATTATAAAATAAACATAAACACAATAAAACATGCATATTTATGATTTTCCAAGAGTCATAATTAAATTATAAATTGCTTGGTCTATTCATACAAGTTACCTTTATCATAAAGAATTGACATGGGATTCATACAATGAGCCCCACCTTCCATGACTTTTCTATTCATTGTTTATTCTATCTCTACTTCCTTATGGTTACCTACTCTTGTGGCCTCACTGCCTCAAATCAACATTGGCCACAATTTACAATAAAAAATATCTAAAGAAAAAAAAATGGTGACAAGAATGTTTTTGATAATGTTCATTGGTTAAAAATTAACTCCGCCGGGCGCGGTGGTGCACGCCTGTAATCCCAGCACTTGGGAGGCTGAGGCAGGAGGATCGCGAGTTCAAAGCCAGCCTCAGCAATGGCGAGGCACTTAGCAACTCAGTGAGACCCTGTCTCTAATAAAATACAAAAAAGGGCTGGGGATGTGACCCAGTGGTCGAGTGCCCCTGAGTTCAATCCCCGGTACACACAAAAAAAAAAAAAAAAAAAAAAAAAAAAAAAAAAATTAACTCCATTTCTTCTAAATAAGCTATTTCGGCTGGGCGTGGTGGTGTATGCCTGTAATCCCAGTGGCTTAGGAGGCTGAGGTAGGAGGATCTCCAGTTCAAACCCAGCCTCAGCAACTTAGCAAGGCACTAAGCTATTCGGTGAGACCCTGTCTCTAAATAAAATACTAAATAGGGCTGGGGATATGGCTCCGTGGTGGATTGCCCCTCAGTTCAATTCCCGGAACCAAAAATAAATAAATAAGTAAATAAGCTATTTCAGAATAATTTTTCCATGATGATATTCCAATGTTTTCTTACGCTTTAAGGAATGCCAAATCACATACAAATAATAACCTTATTAAGTCAGAGACAGAAAGTGAGCAGTCTGATAACTCCGGAATACAAATAAAGGAATAAAAAGAGATTCCTAGGTCCACAAGCCATTTTACAAGGTGTCAATGTATCATTTGTAATGAATCTTAGAAAAATAGAATTCCTGTTTCCTGAAAGGTGGATCATCTTGAACACTTTATAGTACTTCTCCTGTAGAGTACAAAAGTATGCCCAATTTAAAATTCTTGGTAGATATATTATTTCTACTCTTATTTAGCACTTGGAGTGTCAGATGAGTGTTTTTTTTTTTAAAAATCTGTTTTAAAGTATTCCTGAAATTTCTCATTGGTGTACATATTTTGAGACATAAATATTTGAGTTTAACAACTTAATTGCATTTATATATGTGTACATATATGCATATATTATATAAATAAATATTATATACAATATAATAAATCTTAAATATTGTATATTATTATATGAATAAATATATATTATATGTATGACATCTATATACTACCTATTACCTATTTGTATGGAACCTGACACCTGTTGAATTCTCTAGCATTTTTTAACATTTATGTTCTTCTCAAAGATTTGTGAAGAAAATCACAAACTATCTTAATATACAATGTAATCCAACTTAATAGTGCCAAATAAACAGTCAAAATATTCCTTAACATCTTAAGCCAAAAAAATGAAGTTACTATTAGCTGTACTGAAACTATAGAGCTCCACAAAATCTTTTTTCAATATATAAATACAAATACATTTAGTATAATTTCCAGGTGGCTCACAGATAACATGTAAATTTTATGGAAAATAAAGCTGTGCAGGTCTAGCAGTGGCAAAGCTTCTACCACTTTTCAAAGTTGGACAGATGACTCTCATTATGGAACTTGCATCACACTGTAAAGCCTGTCTTGCGTGACTCATCTCCACAGATGAGAGAGGACGATACAACTGCTTCCATGAATTTCGGCTAAAAAGAACTTAAAATATTAAGAGCACATAGCAGACAACTTGAAATTATGATCATGAACTTATATCGTGAGAGTGGATCACAGGATGAAATAATTCCTAGCATAATTCCATGATAAATGTGGTGGTACAAAGATGGTGTTTATGCTTCCCGAAACTGGGCTTTTATTTTTTTTTAATTTTTTTTTTTGGTTTAAATTTAAAAGCTATTTATTTACTAAAATTATACACTTTTTAAAACATTGAATTCATCTACATTTTCCAGTATTTGTGTGTATTTATCAAGATACCAGTTGAAAAAAAAAAATGACTTTCCTATGCATTTCTTAAGTGACATTCCCAAGCCATTTACACCATTCACCCTTCATCTTAAAAGAACGAATGAGGTTAAGTCCGAGGTTCTTCACAGATCTGGCTAGGCTTGGTAGTGAACATGAGACTGCTCTCCATGTCAGTATGACTCAGTAACATTTTCTCACCCCAATCTGGTGGAGTGTGCACATTGCCAACTACTCTCTTAGATGTCCAAAAAGTTTTTCTCAGGCTTAATAATGAAATTTGGTGTGTGCTGGCCAAATGACTGTCATATTTATCTTTGGAAAGCAGTTACAAATTTTTCAATAAGTAAAATTTATTCTTAATGTCTGTTTCATGTTCCCAACAGTACATTCTTTGCACTCATAATCCAAACTGGGTAAATGTATTCCACATCAAAGAGCTAAAAGAAAAACATGGATTCAGAGCAGAAATTATAGAATATGTTTAGACTTTTATGTGCTATACCTATGCGTATTTGCAAATACTTTTGTTTTTTACTCTGCTTCTTATTAAAGCAAATATGTGTGTGTGTGTGTTTTTGCTGATTTTTCTCATGTATAATCTGAAGGTTAATTTTAAGCGTAAGCAGTAATGATTATGTTGATGCCAGAGAAGAAAATTTACCCTTTTAAAATAGAAATTATATCAAATTAAAAGTGCTTTAAAAGCCCAGTTCCACAAAATTACTTCAAATGCTATATGGAACATCTAAGAAAGATGGGTTAGTGTAGGTTATTTTTAGACAAGAGAAAGATGAGATTTAAGGAACCCACACTAGGCTTCAAGAGTAGGGAAGACAAAAAGGCAACATTTCCAAAGTACCCCCCAGAAGTCATATAAGATTGTCATTTCTGCCTGGATGGTTGAGTAAAGCAATATTTTAAGAATTATAAAAGTTAATTTTTAACTTATTTATTCTACCTATTCATTAAACAGTACTATTATAGAACATGTTTAAGTTTAGCCAAGAAGCAAATAACAACCCTGCAAATAATTAGCTTGTATTACAAAGGGAGGTACTAGTCTCCTGTTTCTGTTGCAGCAAATTACCATAAACTTAATATCTTAAAACAGCAATATTGCTGGGCATGGTGGCACATGCCTTAATCCCAGCAACTCAGAGAGGCTGATGCAGGAGGAACATGAGTTCAAAGCCAGCCTCAGCAACAGCAAGGTGCTAAGCAACTCGGAGAGATCTTGTCTCTAAATAAAATATAAAATAGGGCTGGGGATGTTGCTCAGTGGTCGAGTGTCCCTGAGTTCAATCCCCAGTACTAAAAAAAAAAAAAAAAAAGGCAGCTGATATTTATTATCATACAGTTCTGAAGGTTGGAAGCCAAAATAAATCTTGCTGAGATAAAGTGAAGAGGGTACTAAGGGCTGGCATTCCTCAGGGCCCTAAGGGGACAGTCCCTTTCTGCCCTTCCAACTTCTCAAGGTCATCTGCATCCTTTGGCACACAGCTCAGTCCTGCTTGTCACTCCAACCCTTGTCCTGTCTCCCAGTGCAACCACTGGTCTTTGTCTCTCCTAACAACCCTTGTGATAACATTCCACCCATCCAGATAACCCAGAATAGTCAGCCATCCCCAAATGCTCAACCAACATTTCTGCGAAATCTCTTTCACCTTCGGAGGTAACTTACTCCAATTTCTGGAGATGGATGATGTGAACATTTTGGGGGCACCATTATGCAACCCTCTACAGGTGACACAGGAAACACATTGAACTTTGAAAGCACGTGGATATGAGTTCCAATTCTTGCTTTGCCATCTAGAATCACGGTGTCTTCATTCATGACTTAACTAACCCATATTTTTCTGAGTATAAAATGAGGATATGATATTAATAGATCTGTGAGGTGGTTGCTTCAAAGGTATCATATGAATGCTGTATAGCAGCTAAGGATCTGAGGATTACTTCCTTCAGTGTACCAAGTGGCTGCACCAATGCAAACCTTCCCCACCAACTAATGCCCCATTTCTCTGCTCCATGATGGAAGAGCCAATTGATCCAATGTACAGTTCAGTTTCACTGTTCTTCCTCACAACCCAGTCTCTTATCAACCCATTTCAGCCGAAAACCTGTATATACTCTATTGCATGGAAACCCTACTTGTCAAGAACACAAATTACCTCAATATTTCCAAACCAAACATTTACTTCATTTTTATCCTTGTCTGACTTGACCTCGGCATTATTGAAAACAATCGAAAATCCCTTGTGTTTGTATACAAAGTATATTCGTACCATTCAAGTCTTCAATCATGCATTTAGGATAATGATATCCATCTTATTCAGATATGCTTTGTATACAAACAGTGTTATGTAAAAAGATGCTCTATATGTGTACTACGAATTGTAATGTATACTACTATTATAAATACAACTTCGAATAAAAAAAAAGGAAAAGAAAATCCCTTCTGTCTTCAAACACTCTTGCCTCTTGCTTTCCTTTTTACCAGTGTCCCCTGAAGGTCCTGTCTCCCTCATTGTGTCCTCATTTGTTTCTTCCATTGCTCATCCCTAGATGTGAGAACGTCCAAAGTTGATGCCTCGATAGACTGCCTTTGCCACTGGATGCCAAATTCATGTTTTCAGCCCTTCGACTCACATATTGTAGTATTTTCTTGATATCTTCTCTCAGCTCGGTCTAGTAAGGATTACTGTATCCAGCTTGGTATAGACCCCAGTACACTCTTGCTCCAAACCCTCTACAAATTTGTTTTTCCCATTGTAAACACCGTAGAAATGGTACCCCTACCCAGTCAACAGCTCAAGTCAAAAGCCAGTTTCTCTCTCACGACCTTGAGTCAGCACTTTCTGTTGCTATTTCATTCCTCTAAATTCTTTCGTCCCGTCCACATGTTGACTTCTTGCATTACTGCCTTTATCCAGTGGAGAAAACCACCTCCTCTCTCAACAGGAACTACAGAAATGACTGCAGACACTGTTCTCTCTAGTTCTCATGGCACCTAAAGAACCTTTTTTTAAAAAAATTTTAATAAGATTTCTTATACACCAAAGGTAATCGTGTACAGGTAATAAATATAGTAAATGTGGTGACCATTTCACAATATGCACATGTATATATATATATATATATATATATATATATATATATAATACAAATATATATGTGTGTGTGTGTATATATATATATATACACACATATATTTACTTATACACGCATTGTATCACATATATCAAAATATCAATTTGCATATCTTAAATATATATGTGTGTAAACATACACCATGATGTGTATTAACCTGTTTTTAACATGTAAATAAATGAAGAAGCGAACATTTAAAAAAAATTAATTAACTCCCTATTTGAAACATCAATGTCTCCCTGTTGCATTTAGAGAAAAGTAGAAACTTTTATCCACAGCCTCAGTCCTGCACGAATGGCATCAGCTTCCCTCCTGACCTTGGTCCCTACCACTCCAACCCTTCCTCACTTGGCTCCAGATGTGCTGGTTTTCTTGAGTTCTTCAAAGCCTCACTCTTCATTCTTGCCTCAGAGACGTGTGGCTGGAATACTCGTCCCTGAGATCCTTGCATCTTTGTCTCTTTCTACTCGCTCTGGTCTCGGTCCACCTGTCTATCTCAGAAGACTTCCCTAACTATTCTCCTACTTATCTTTTCTTACTAGCTGCTATTATTATTATACCAAATCATAATGGTGGTAATGGTTTAATGACTAATGGTCTACTTTTATGTGTCCCCCTATTCCGTTGGGAGAATACAAGACTTGCCTAATATTTTCACATGGCAATTTCCATCCTTCAGTGTTGCATGGAATATATTAGGAGCTCAGCACATATTTGTTAAATGCATAAATTAATATTCGTGAAACAACTTGGGGAGTCTTAAGGATTATAGAAATGATATAAATGCCTGCTGATAAACAGTCTTTTACTAAGTATTTATTAGTACTATGTCAAAACTATTAAGTATTGAATGCTTTGAACCATTATTTATGTTAACATTCACAAAAATATTTTAAGAGTTTTTTTATCACATTGAACATAGGAAAAAATTCAGACTCCGGAAATTTGACATCTTATTCAAGTCTCAGCTAGGTAATGATGAAGAAAGATTGAAATCAAGCTTGCCCCACAATTACGACCCACAATGTCATAATTGCTGGGCTTTGTTCCAAATCTAGAATGTGAGAAATAGCATCATTTACTAAGTGCTAAATAAGAGCTCAGCTATCCTAGGGTGGAATCAAAAGGAAAGAAGTAATTGTTTCAATCTGTCAGGGGGAAGAATAGTGGTCAAACCGTCTTCACGGATCTCAGTAAGTCACCGTATAGCCATGCATACAAAGGCCCAAAGGGATCCAATGATATGGAGGACTCAGAATGTAATAAGGATAATGTTCCCATTAACATGGTCATTGTGGCTGGGGCAGGAATGTGACCGTACCTGCCTTCTGTATTAGCTCCTACTGCTGTTTTAACAAATGTCCACAAACGTGGTGTCTTCAGATAACACTGATTACTTATTCAGAATTCGGGACATCCAAGGTCTACATTGAGGTCACAGGGCAGCGCTGAGTCTGGAGTCTCCAGGGGAGAATTTGTTTTCTTGCCTTTCCTCACTTCCAGAGGCTCTCCATATACCTCAGAGCATGGCCCCTTCCTCCATCCTTCTTGTCTGTGGTGTACAATCCTCTCTCCTCTCTGATGTCCCCAGTAAGGACCTTTGTGATTGTACTGGAACCACCAAGATCATCTAAGAATTAATTCTCTCCCTGTCCTGAGTAAATGACTTTTTTTTGTAGTTCTATGACTTTATTTGACAATCAGTTGTTGTTAGTTGTCATCCACATTCAATGTCTGTAGTTTGGAAAATGGTAACAGGGACATAGGTTACCACAGTGCAGAACTTGTTTGTTAATCTACATCGTTATTACTTATCATGGACAACTGGTTATGGATATGTAAAGGATATTTCTTACTCCACTGGCCCAGAAAGCTCTGTTGAGCTTGGTGATTACTGTGTGCATGTGGAGGTTCCATCGCTTTTGTGGTGGATTTCTTGGAGTACTTGAGGGGCATGCTTCATGAAGCCCACTGCATGGATATCTTTGTGAATGGAGACAGTGTTTTCTTTGTTCAGGGTGAACAGCTCTCTTCCGGCTACTCTTCTTTGCTGGGGTCCTTCCGTCAGGCCCAGGTGGGAAAGGAAGACTGGAAGCAATTGCAGAACAGGGAAAAGAGCAGCCCCAGAGTATTTGAAAGTTCAGAGGCATTGGTATAAAGATAGACATGAAGACCAATGGAATGGAATAGAAGACACAGAGACAAACCCCCATAGATGCAGTCATCTGACATGGGCAAAGGTGCCAAAAGCATATGTTGATACAAAGTTAACCTTTTAAACAAACAGTACCAGGAAAACTGGATATCCATAGGAAGAAGAATGAAACTAGATCCCTTTATCTCACCTGGCACAAAAGTCAATTCAAAGTGAATCAAAAATCTAGGAACTAGACCAGAAATACTGCAAGAATTCAAAGAAAACACAAGGTCAATATGCCAATATATTGGTGCAGGCACTGACATCCTTAACAAGATTTCTATAGCTCAAGAAATAAAACCAAGATTCAATAACTAGAATGGCTTCAAACTAAAAATCTTCACAGCAAAAGAAATAATTTAGAGCATGAAGAGAGAGTCTACAGAACAAGGAGAAAGTCTTTGCCACCTGTTCCTCAGTGTGTTAATATCCAAAACATATAAAGAACTCAAACAACTTAACACCAGAAAAACAAATAGCCCAATAAATAAATGGGCAAATGAACTAAAGAGACACTTCTCAAAAGAAGAAATACAAATTGCCAAAAAATATATGAAAAACAATGTTCAACATCTCAAGCAATCAGGAAATGCAAATCAAAACTACATTGAGATTTTATCTCACTCCAATCAGAATGAAATTATCAAGAATACAAATAATAAAAAATATTGGTGAACATATGCAGACAAAGGTAATCTCTTACATTGTTGGTGGTACTGTAAATTAGTACAGCCACTCTGGAAAGCAGTATAGAGATCTCTCAAAAAACTAGAAATGAAACCACCATATGATCCAGCTGTCCCTCTCCTTGATATATATCCAAAAGATCTAAAATTAGCATACCATAGGGATACAGCCACATCAATGTTGATAGCAGTGCAGTTCACATTAGCCAAACTATGAAACTAGCCTAGGTGACTGTCAAGAGACAAATGGATAAAAAAAAATGTTTTATATATACACAATGGAGTTTTACACAGTCATATAGAAGAATGAAATTATGACATTTGCCTGTAAATGCATAGAACTGGAGAATATGCTAAGTAAAATCAAAACTGGAAAATCAAGGGTCAAATGTTTTCTCTCATATGTGGAAGCTAAACCAGAACAAGGGGGTTGGGGAACTTGGGGGAGGGAAATCCTATGAAAATAGAATGGAGATCAGTGAAGCAGAGGAAAGGGATTGAGGAAAAGGGAGGAGGGACAGGAAAAAAGAGGAATGGTGGAATTAATCTGACCAAATTTCCTATGTACATACATGAACTATCACAGTGAATTTCACCTTTATGTATATCCATAATACACTGATTTAAAAAAAAAACTATAAATAAACAGAAGAGAGACCAGTAGAGTAGAGGAAAGGGAACAGGAAGGCAGAAAGGGGAAGTACTGGGGACTGAACTGGAGAAAATCATATTCTGTGCATGTATGATTATGTATAAGTGAACCCTAATATTATGTATAACCATAATAAACTGATAAACAGAATGACATGAAATAATTATGTTATGTCCATGTATAAACACACAGAGATCGCTCAAACTATATTATGTTCATGTACAAATAGGGGATAGTATATCCCACTACTATGTATAGTTAAAATGTACCAAAAAAAATTTACAAAAGGATAACATGTGAACAGTAGAATTTTAAACATAAACCTAGAGATGTATTAACATTTAAAATTAATTGTGTGTGTGTTTTTTCAATGAGTTTAAAAGTTTATTTTTCATGATGCAAAAGATATTTTTTATATTAGGCAAGTATAGATGTGGGGACCAACATCAGAAACATAATAACTGGCAACAACATAGATTACTTCAGATCTTTGAAAGTAAAGTGCTCTTGCCACTGTACCAAATTGTCTCTTCACTAAATATTCAAACTGAGTATCAGTAGCCTGACCCGGTCCCACACACAGTGTGGGGTCTCATGAATGCTTAATTTGGAGTAAGGACCCAGAGAAAGAGTTAAGCTTCAACCCATCACATCATCCAGTAAGTTTATAGAGTTTAGCAGCCAGGGCCACGTTTTTTTTTTATATTTCTCGTGTAAAGACCAGATGGATTGGATAAAGAAGAAAGAAGTGACACAAACACTCCATGTGCTAGTCTGACATTCTTGGCTTCAGAACAAGGTACTCTCGGAGCTCCGTTTTCCTCCATGAACATAACATTAAATCACTTTTCGAAACATAAAAGCAAAGGAATTAAAGTTACCATACCATGAGCGTGCCTTCCCAGGCCACATCAAACAATATATACCATGTGCACCCATGCTTTTAAATACATTTGTATGTATATGTATTACATACATATATATGTATAACTGGATTATATATGATCTTAATATTTTAAGTAGATTAAACTACATGTTTGTGCATATTTATGAGTGTCTGCAGTGCTTGGAGAAAATAATACTTCTATGTCAAATTACTTTTCTGTTTAGTCTGTATGCACTACAATTATACAGGAGCAAAGACTTAAAGTCGTAGTTATTTTCCAATATATTTCGGTTACGCATTCCTATATTTTATCATTTCACAGGGTCATACCATGCTTGTTAAGGTTCTTATTCAAAAAATATGTAGTAACTGCATAGATGATCAAGTTTTCAATGAATTTTCATTTCATTATAGAGAATAAATTAAATGATAATCATTAAGATAACTCACAATTATTTTTTACCTTTAGATCATGCATGCTTAGTAAGCATGGATTATGCTATGATAGAAAAACAAGGCCTATGTATTTTTTCTTTGCAGTACTGGGGAATGACCCTAAGGCCTCCCATATAGGAGGAAAGCACTAGACCACACAGCTACGTTCCCCCATCCACAATAAGTTTTTGTTTTGTTTTTGCCTTACTGAGGATTGAATCCAAGGCATTCTACTACAAAGCTACCTCCCCAGCCCTTTTATTTTATTTTATTTTATTTATTTTGATACAGGGTCTCACTAAAATGTTGAATCTAGCCTCAATTTTATAACCCCCTGTCCCAGCCTCATGGCTACTGGGATTACAGCATGTGTCACCACAGCCACTTTAGAACCTATTTTTAAAGACTGGACAACTCTAACTTCTTTGACCAATCTGGTCAAGTAGATGCAAATCTGCTGTTGAAATAATTCATTAAACAATCACTCACTAAATAATAAATAGTAAGTAAAAAATTTAATAGGTTACTGATAGTACTAACATTTTTCCATAAAAAAATTTATGTAATTTAATAGGAAAATGTATTGAATTTGGGTTAACATTAATCGGAATTTTTTTTTTTATCTTTTAACACCATCGAATAACCTTCAAACTAATAATTAATTTATGACATTTAGATTCAGAACAAGAAGAGTTCATAGAATAGTTCAGAATCTATATAGTTCTGTGAATGTTGAATTCCAAACTGAAGCTTTTGGTTTGTGACTTAGTACCATCTTGCCAAAGGACCCCTGATAGAAGTGGCTCAAGAGAGTTCTGGACATCAAATATAAGAACGGGTAAAAAGCCTTTTTAAACCATAAGCATATGGATGGAATTCCCTTTAAATTGCTAGTGAGATTAAACCTAAGGGTAAATAAAGAACACAAAACTTTGAGGTTTCTGCAACACCATACATCTGAAAAGTTACTCAGGGAATGGATCACCCAAAGACAGATGAGAATCCACTCTGACATTGAGTACACTAAGCTTCCCTCCCATTATTGAAATATTTGTACATCCAATTAAAGTGTCATCTCCACTATGTTTTTTGTTATAAACAGTCATGAAACTAAATATTAGCTAGTTGAGATACTTTTTTAAAAAATTATTCTGGAGAAAAAAAAAAAACACAAAAGTCAGAAAACCTAAAATAAGAGAGCTGTATGCATAATTAAAAGATGCAGCTCTTTAATGATTCAACCTATGCTTTTCTCACTTAAACCATAGCAATCTTCTCCAAGTAATTATGTTTTTTGGCTGGTAGGCACTGCATAGTAAGTGGGTAACTGGAAGGAGATAAATTAGGGCATTTTGTGCTGGAGTTCACTGCCCTCTCAGTAATATTATTTTGCTATTGTCCTTGAAACGATATTTTAAAAAATTGGTTTATGAATTTGTATTAATAATCTAAATAAGATGTTAAGGTCAGAAGGAAATATCAGAGCGTATTTTAGATATTTAATTTTTAAAGCAGTTATGATTATAGTCTTAACAAATGGAGAGTTTCATTGTTTTCCTATGTAGATTTTGTGACTGCAACTTCCTTCTATATACTGATATCTAACACATGTAGCATATTTTTAAATACATAAAAATAAATATAAATATACATTCATTGCACATATAACCACTTGAGTGGCAATCCATTAACATACATTAATATACAGCATTAAGATTTTAATAAAACTTAAAGTTGAAATATATTTGTGAGCAGAACAGTGAACAAATGGTGGGGTTTAGGTGTACTGGGAGAACCAGTACTAAGGATCACAGGTGATAGTGAGAGCAGGCATTCTGGATCCTACAAAGCAATGATGTGTCAGAGGTCTGCATGGTGTTAAGGAATGGCAGCATACTGGAATGAATAACCCAGAAATCAAAGAGGGTGGGTCAAATGTGAACCACTGCAATTCTGAAATCCCTCTCAGACTAGAATATTCCACTGGAAGGCCACTATGCGGTCAGCACTGCGCAAGACGCTGGGTGTGAGGCGCGAGGACCTGGGGCAGCTCTGCACCTACAGGAAAACTCCTGCTTGCTCTCAGGGTGGGTGGACTCCCAGCTGCCACGCTGAACTTTTCATGGATCACAGTTTCAGCTTTATCTGCCTGTGTTCAGGAGCTGTACTGTTCTCTGTGTGTTTTTGAAGCAAACCTGCCCACTATATTTTTTTTCTTTATTTTATGGGTGGTGGTCGACAATGCTCATTGATAGTTGAAGGAAGTTAGTTACTTGTTGAGTTTCTTATTAATAGTACACAGCTTGCTTATGTTTTTGTTTATTTACTTTGTCTTGTTTTATTCACTTGCTAATACCTTTTAATGAGTATATTAAGGATATTAAGGCATTAGTTGATACTTTGGAACCGAAGTCTGTTTTTTTTATTGCTTGTTTTCTGTTTCTTATTCTTATATTTCTTCTTCCTCTTCCTCTCTCCATCTTCTTCTTCTCTCCCTCCTTTTCCTTCTTCTTCATTGTTGTCATTGTCTTCTTTTCTGCCCTGTTTGTTATTTGAACATTTTTTTTTAAAAAATCCACTTGCCTGATGTTTTGAGTATATCACTTTATCCAGGTTTCATAATGATTGTCTAGAAATTAAAATATGCAAATATGAAGTACATCACAGTGTGGAAAACCTACTCTGTTTAGGCCCTTTTGCCTCCTTAAATATCACTTTCTTGGGTACACAGTGGTCTTAATTCTTATTTAAATAATCAGATTAAGATTTGTAAAACCAATGAGGAGAAAGATATTTTCTCCTATACATGATATTTCCACTGCATAGTTGTTCTTCCCTGTTTTCTGATGCTCCAAGAAATCTTCACTTATTTTGTCTTTCTACCTGAAGAATGTCCTCTGGCCAGTCTTTAGGGGTAGGTCTGCTGAAGGTAGCCTCTTTCAGTTTCTTTCATCAGATGTCTTTGCTTCTTTTTTTTTTTTTTTTTTTTTTTTTGTGTGTGTGTGTGGTACCGGGGATTGAACTCAGGGGCACTCGACCACTGGGTCACATCCCCAGCCCTTTTTTGTATTTTATTTAGAGACAGGGTCTCACTGAGTTGTTAAGTGCCTCACCATTGCTGAGGCTGGCTTTGAACTCGAGATCCTCCTGCCTCAGCCTCCCAAAGTGCTGGGATTACAGGCGTGCGCCACCGCGCCCGGCTATGTCTTTGCTTCTTGTTCCTGAAGCACAGCTTCACTAGGCTTGTAACTGGCACTGGATGGTTCCTTTCACTCAGCCCCTGAAGATGCGCCCCCTCCTGCAGCATCCAGGGTTCCAGGTGAGGAATTCACTGCTGACTGCTGGGATCTACATTCCACTTGGCAACGCCAAAAATTAAAGAAAGCCAAGAAAATATTTACGAAAGAGCAGAATTGGAAGAAAATAAAGTTAGATGGAAATAAGATAATGCTACAGTAGTTAAGAGAATACGATGTTGGCAAAAAAAAAAAAAAAAAAAAAAAAAAAGAGATGAACCCACTAATGGAAGAGAATACAAAATCTAAATACAGACACACGTCGTTTTGAATCTGATTTATGACCATTCAATATGGGAAATAATTTTTCCCTCCTTAGCAAAAAAGTGCCAGTTTAACAATAAATTTACATAGAACTAACCATTGCTTCACAATATGTAAAAGTAACCAGTTCACATAGAGTGCTCATCCAGGAACAGTGGACATTCCTGTTTCCCCATGACTGGAGGCTGAGCAGGAAGATCTTGAGGCCTGTCTCAGCAACTTAGCAAGTCTCTATCTCACAATAACAATAAAGACATAAAGACATAAAAGTTTTATCATAGGAAATATCATTCTGTATTATAGCTCCCCGGGGTTCAATCCCCAGTACCACAAAACAGCAACCACCAAAAAAATAAATAAATAAATAAAATGCTCACCTAAATGCATAAGACAAAGCAATAAAGCTTCTATAAGTTAGCTAAAAAAAAAAAAAAAAAAAAAAGTCACTCATGACATTACAGTAAGAAGGTTTTCTAAACAGGAAACCAAATATTAGCCACAAAGTAAAATATTTGTAAATTTGCTAAACTGTGTTTAACCTAAGATTTTTTTGTTTAAAAGAAGAGATTATTAACAGAATGAAAATGCAAACAATCTCACTGGAGAAGGTATTAGCCATTCACAGAACGACGTGGAACTCATGAAGTCACAAATTGACAAGAAAATATTAAGGACAAGAGTTTTGAACAACATGCTACAGACTTGAAAAAATACAATTTTGTGAAAGACGATATTCCTGTAGTGGATGAGCATATGGAATATTCTTATGCCATCTGTTACTAAGGGAATGCAAATTAAAACCACAATGGAAAACCATACCCACAAGAGCGATCCTCACTGCATTTTTCCTAATAGCTCAAAATTGAATGTATCCATTGTCTGTGAACTAAAAACCATCACATAAATTTTGCCATAGTCATGTGATGGACAATTACATAACACAAATCAATGCACTGTTGCCATGGGGATGAATTTCACAAACACAATGCTAAGTTTAAAGAGCCGGCACAAAATAATGCATTCTGCATATCCACACTTATAATGAGCCCCAAAGAAGTCACAAGTGTGCATGACAGCGGTTAGAGTTTCCCACTGCACAGTGGTAATGATGAGGATGTGGCATGGTGGCACTTCTCACAAGGCTCTGCTACTTGAGCTGGAGGGTGGCTACATGACTGCTCTCTTTCAAAAATCCATGAGCTCTATGTGCTTTGACTAAGTAACATTAATCAACCCAACGTTGAATCTCAACATTGAGATCATCAGAAAGCAGCCACGTGCCAGAGATGTCTTTATGCATCCATCTAGACCTCAGCGGTCAGGGTGCCTCGGGGTGGAACAGGAGAGATGTGATGAAGAGCATCATCACACTGGGTAAGGCGAGCTCCCCTGAAAGTGCAGACCAACCACAGAGCAGCACTTAGCCTCTGCCTGGTGGCGGAGGGGAGACTATTAAGGAATACTTCTCAGACACACTGGGGCAAGAAGAGCCTGGTCACAGGGCTGGGTCCACACAGTTCCCTCTCCTCAACAAATGACATCAGCTCTGCCTGAAAGAAGATGCGCTCCTCCAAACGGCTGGGCAAACTCAGTGGGCCTAAGGAGGTATCCTAAAATAGTGTGGTTCATTATGGAAATTCTGAATAGTCATAAAATGCAAAACGTCTCCAATAAATTTACATGATTCCAGTAAAAGGATGATGAGATTTGTATATATGACACATATATACAAGTAATACATGTCACATGTACAAATTTCATTATTATTTTTATTGGACAGAAGTGAATATATATTAAAAAATTACAGTCTTAGCTCTTTTCTAATTGTGTCTCTTTAATACAAAGAAGCATGTCGTAATATACTGGTTCATGTTTAATGATACAACATCCAAATTAAATTCTCCATATATGTTCTTGTCTAGTGAAATTACAACTCATTAAAAAATATTATGCTCATATTATCAGAAATTGATTCTTAAATATACATCCTTTACTAGAAATAAGGCATGAATATCAGCAAACAAATGATTTGTACGATCTTTGAGAAGTCTCAGGACAAAGCAATCACTGTCCTGTGGTTGTCCCTATACAAGCACACAACTGAGGTCATTTCTTAATACCCTGTCCACTCATAGATATCGTTCTTGCATTCACAAAAATGTTCAACTTAAATAGATAAGCAGCAAGATTCTCTGGGCCTGCTTCAATGTAGTGAGCAAGAACTACCCAAAGATAATTGGACTTGAAAAAATAAAGAAAACCCACCCACTTCCTCCGTCTTTAAACATATTTCCATTTCAAAAAGTTAGGACGCACAAAAACAGAATCCTGATAATTATTTTTGCTATTAAAATGCTAAAATTAGAATGGGAAAAGCAAAAAAAATGTAACTGATATTATGAAAAAAGTTTAATTCCAATTTCGAATTCCTCTTGCTCACTATGCTCATGGAAGCCAAATCTATTTATAAATTTCTAACAATCCTTGGCAACATAAAAGATCTTACTTCAGATCCTCAAGTTTCCCATGGAATTCTGTTGCATAAATCTAGGGAGTAAAAAACAAATTTAACTTTACTTTATGCCATAGGATAATCTGTACTATTTCAGATCAAAAGAATTCTCAAACCAATATAATCACGTGAATCAAGCATTTTATAAAAATAGCAATAAACTTAATTTTAAAACATAAAAACATATGTAACATTTTATACAGTTTTTGTTGTTATTGTTGTTTGGTCTGATCAGAAACAGTTAAGTAGTGGGATGGCTTGGGACTCTTGGTTCTTCTATACAACTCACTACTTTATCTTTCCCAGAATGTAAAACATCAGAACAGTACAGAGCATCCTGTTAAACATACCAAGAGTTAGTTTGAACATAGCATTTTATCTCCTGTTTTATTATAGATTAAGTCAGCTGAGCTGATGTTTCCCCTACATAATGCTGCTTTCAGCCATTATTACTGTTTGACAGCTATTGATTGCTCTTTTTTTTTTTTTTTTCTTTTGGAAACATTTTTTTTTTTTTCAAATTTATTTTTTATTCTAAGTTATTAGAAATGACAGCAGAATGTATTACATTTCATATTATACTTATAGAGCACATTTTTACATATCTTTGGTTGTATACAAAGTATATTCAGGGACACAGCCACATCAATGTTTATAGAAGCACTATTCACAATAGCTAAACTGTGGAAACAAACTAGATGCCCTTCAGTAGATGAATGGATAAAGAAAATGTGGTATATATACACAATGGAGTATTACTCAGCAATAAGAGAGAATAAAATCATGACATTCGCAGGTAAATGAAGTTAGAGAATATAATGCTAAGTAAAGTTAGCCAATCCCCAAAAGCCAAATGCTGAATGTTTTCTCTGATATAAGGAGGCCGATTCACAGTGGGGTTGGGATGGGGAGCATAGGAGGATTAGAGGAACACTAGAATGGCCAATGGGGAGGGAGGAGAAGGGAGGGGGAAAAAGGGTGAATATACTTTGTATTGATTGCTCTTTAAGAGAAACTTTCTGCAACTCCTTTGTTTCCCCAAATCATGAAAGGGAATGGGGAGAAAGCTAGAGTGGAAACCGATGTGCCACTTTTGTGCAGGTGTGAGACATAGGAGAAGTCAACTTGTCCTGATTTACAATAAAACAAGAGTGATTATGGATATGTCACCCCCCCCCCCACACACACACACACACTCATACACACACTCACAGACTCCAGGCACAATCCAGACATTCAATAGATGGTATCTCTCATTATTTTATGCTTCTTTTCTCTACATATACATTCCTTTTCTGTACATGGTGAATCTGTGGCTGAAATAAAAATTCACAATATAAAGCCAACAGGCACACATTTCTGATTACTAGTGTCGCATCTTCAGTAAAGAATAATGTATTTTATTTTCTACTCTCCCTTTGGGCAGTATAAAAAAAAAAATCTGCTAAAATGAAATTGGAGGAAATGAGATTAATAAAATTTAGAAAACAAAGTGTTTTCAAGATAAAACAATGAACAGGATGTAGGAATGTAAACAATTCCACTTCCAAATTATCTAGTTATGGGAACAGTGAAATGATAAATTGAAGTGAACAACTGAAACTGATTTTCCCTTGGTGCCTGTCCAAATAGAAAGCGCACTTCACAGGGCCCATTGCTCTGCTGTCTTCTCCCTGTTGTCAGCCCTTAGCTCACACACACAGTACATCAGGTACACAGTCTAGACTAAGAGAAACAGACCTGCTGTCTGTAGAAAGAGTTGGGGGAATGAAGGTAGTGCATAAGCTTTGAAAACAAAGAGTGTTCAATGTGTGTGTGAGTGTATGTGTGTGAGAGAGAGAGTGCCTGTGTGTGTAAAAAGGTGGCTAGTGATAGGACAAATCACAGATCAACACTGCATAATAATTTTAATTTATCTGTTCTGATACCAGTTTATGAGCTTCGTAGGGACGGTACTTGCATCTTGTTTATTTGAGTCCTCACAGAAACCAGAATAAAGAAGATATTCAATTAGTGAGTCTAGAGGGAATCAAAACCGCAATTCAATTTAAAAAAGAGGTTACTGCAAATCTATGAGGTTAGGTTTGTGTGTGTCCATGGGGACCCTACAAGGGAGTCATGTTCCATCCATTAAACATCCCCAAGCTAGTTGGAGATGAAAACATTTTTTGGTATGTGTGTGGTGTTTTTGTGTGTGGTTGATGTGGGTATGTGTATCCACTGGGATTCCTCAGGCTTGCTGGAGACAAGAACATTTCTGGTATGTGTGTATATGCATGTGTGGTTGATGTGGGTGTGAGTGTGTAAACCAAAGACATGTAGGGAGAAGTTGAGAGAATAATAATTAGGAAGTGATAATTAATCGTAATAGTTCGGAACTGGTGGCCAAAAGCATTTAGCTTTCAATAACTAAAAAACCTCAGAACTAGTGTGTGATAAAGGTACTTTACTCATATAACCCATGTAAAATATTAACTTTCCTTCTTTAATATAAAGAGGTGAAAAACTACCTGTGCTACAATGCACAACAGTCTGCATTTTGTATTAATATTGTTGAAAATAATTTTCCTGGAAAATAATCTAGCACACCAAAAGCATTACCAGTGATAGAGTTATGTAGCAGAAGAATAAATATAATTATCCCAAATGTTTCTGGGGTATTAGTTTTCCTCATTAAAGCTAGTTTTTGGCCTTTCAACTTATAAACACATTGTAGAGTTTTATTCTTTCACCTCAATTTTATTTTAAATGAAATATTCTGAGAAGTATGTTATAGCACTTATTTCTACTTCAAATACTTCTAAAACTATTTGCATTTTTTGAAATGCACACTGTTAATTACATAATTTCTAAACAGTTAAGAAAATAGTTTCCATGAAATGATATTCTATTATTCATTGCTGCCTTTAGATTTGTTTCTAGAGAATCAGAAGAAATATTTGAAGACAGAAAAATAGCTATATCTTATTCAGTTTTCCTTTAAAAACAATGTAATCATACAGGATAGATTTTAAGAAATGTCTGAATGTAGCTGAATATTGAATGATTCGCTAGCCTACTTTTTGAACCCAGAGTTCTATGATTCTAAGACGTGATAAGTACCCAAATTTCTCAATATTGTTCCTTGATTAAGCCAGTTTATTTCAATTTAAGTGTGTGATTTGTTGAGAAAGATATCATGTAAATTGTACAAATATTTCCGCCTAACAGAGCACAATGCCTGTTATTCAGAGAAAAAGCTTAGGGGAAAAAGTCATTATCAATCATTTGCAAACCAGAAAAATTCTCCCTCTAAAAAATAAACGACTGAAGAAATATTTCTCACACCTTTCCTGGAAACTGGAGTACAGAAAACATCCCACTTATTTCCTAGGAAGAATCGATGAGTTTTTCTGTTCCAGGGTGCTTGGGGACAGATTTCGTGTTTTTCAGCGTATGGAAGATTCACTCTGGTCATCTGGGTGCCCTGATGGCTGCAGGGGTCTGTCCCCCTCAGTCCACCGCGGCTGCTGGGCCTCCCTGCCCAACCCTCTCAGGCCCAGGTGAAGCCACCGCTAAGGACCGGGCGCCTTTGGGTGGCCCCCAGACGCTGCAGTGGCCGTCAGGCGTTTCGAGGGCCGAGAAGGTGGAGGGACAATGGAACGCTTGGCCACGACTTAGACCTCCAAGCCGCGCAGATCCGGCCCTGGGCGACAGCTCCTTGCCGGTGGCGGTTTGATGAGACGTCACTTGGTCCTGACCAGGACGCACCACGGCTGGTCACAACGGTCCTGGAAGGCAGCAAAGCCCGGGCCGGACAAAGACGGTGGAACGGTTAGCGATCAACCGGCGTCTGGTATTGGTTCTACCAAAGAGAGAAACGGCCGAGGACCCCACCGCACTGGGCCACTTGGAAGAGCCCACCACCCTTTGGGAGGATTCACTGGTCGTTTGTAGAAGGCATGTGTGTGATATGAAAAAGCTGGTCTCAACTCCACCCTACCCCCAGCCTTTTAGGAGAAAACTCTTGCTGCATCTGGACATTTAGATGTAAAGAGGTTGCCGAGAGGAGGTTCCTGTATCTTCTCACACGAAGGATCAGGAAACTTTAACATGGGTGAGCCACGAGATGCAATAAATGCAGGCGCAGAAGCCCCCAACACAGCACCCGGCTTAGAAGTGACATCAGAGGAAGAGCAAAAGAAGCTGGATGATGCTGAAAGTAACCAGCCACAGGTTCCTACTAGTGATGGTACAAAAAAAGATCTACTGCATAAATATAACAGGTTGGAGGACGAAATAGCTCTGCTCAGAGTGGACATAGATAGAGTGAGATGTCACAGCCAGGATATGGAAAAGAAATATCTTGAGAATATTGAAATTGTAAAAGCAAAGGGTGATGACCTCCAAAGGACCATCAAAGTGTACGAGGAAACAGAGAGGGAAACAACATTCCAGCGAAGTGAACAGCTGAATGATCTGAAGGCGGAGATTACAACGCTGACTTTTGAACTGGAGAAACTAAAACAAAGCAAGGCGAGCCTGGAAGCAGAACTTGAACCGTACTGTGCCGGATTGGATCTTGCGCCACCCCATCCTTATGAAAGTCAGACACCGGAAAGAAATCTAGAATCCTCTCTCCAGCAAACAAACGATGAGTACTTTAATTCACAGGCCAAGATGGATTTTGACACGTGTAACCTCAAAGTTAATAGTGAGATTGTTTCCCAACAGCTTTCTAAGAATAAGATAAAAATCTGTAGCCTAGAAAATCATGACAGCTGTCAGGGACAAGGAGAAAGTCTTAGTCAAAGAGAAAATTTAGTGGTTCCTACTCCATACCCACAGCCTGCAAGGAAGAGTATTGAGGACCACCGGGCCAAGATGGAGAAGGCAGCAGACAAAAGCTTAACTAGAGCACTAGAAGAAGTTACTACAGAATTTGAACCTGGACCCACTAGAACTACTACACCAAAATCTACTGATAATTCAAGCCAAGACATACGTTTAGAAGCATAGCAAGAATAGAGATTTTGAAGAGAAAGTATATGGTCTGAAAGATATTTTACTTCTTGAACTGTTGACATAACTATGTCCCATTAAATGCATGACATGAATGCTTTACTGAAGGAAAATATGTTTGTATCATATGATTAAATATTCATAAAATGTTTGCAATTACATAAAAAGATGAACTGTTTTCCTTCTTTTTTATATGCCGTTTAAAAGTGACAGCATCTTTTAGCTGGTGGAAGCCAGGGGTCGTCAGTATTTCCTTCCTAAACATTCTTCTTCATGCCCTGGACACCATCAGCTGCCAGTCCTGCTCACTGTAACTTCTGAAAGCTCTTCATTTCCATTCACTTTTCTTATGGCACCTACTTAGTCCAAGTGCCATCACTTCTGTCCTAAATTACTGGAACAGACATCTAACTGCTCCCTCCACGTACTGTTCTCCACAACAACTTTATTATTTCACCTTTGCTGAAATCCCTTCACTTACTTTCACATTATTCTGGGATGAAGTCCTCATCCCCAGCTACCTTTCCTCCTGGGCCCCTCTTCTTTTCCCTTTGTCCAAGATTCCTTTTCCCCTACTTCTCTATCTGTGCTTTTAGTCTGGTGCCACCAATATAACTTAACTTCCTTAGAATAGTTTTTGTAAGACAATATTTGCCCACCTATTCTCATTTATACCTTCATTCTTCCATATGTCTGATAATAAAATGTGGCAGGCATGAGGCATAAACGTTGTGAAAAAAAAAAGTCAGTATTTGCTTCTTGTATGTAATTATTCAGAAGGAGGGTTTCTCCCACGAAGAGCATACAACAACCAGCTTGTACTGATATTTATGTTCACATTTCAAACATGTGAGATGCTTCAATATTCATTAGGGTCTTGATATATTTTATTTATTTTTGTATTTTACTTGTTCTTGATTTATTCAAAAACATCATCCTACTCAGTTAATATACAGATATGAAAAGCATCACCTCTGCTAAAAGAAGCATTTAATGCCGACCTGTTGAGATGCCATTTGAATTCCCTAATATGTTCTCTAAGTACCTTTTTATTTAAACTGCAACAAGACATGATAGTCATTTTCTACTGCTTTTTAAGTATATAATCCATAAGTAGGTAATCACATATGGCCATGTGATTATTATGTTCACAAGACAGAAAAGGAAAATTTCTCCTGAAATATCTTGGTTATGAGTTAAATTTTGTCACAAAACACACTTTAGAAATTTGACACTTTCAATAAGTAGAATAAAGACCATTTGAAACATTAACATAAGTGGATTTTTAATTCATTTTTTAAGTAAAATTATTAAAAATATATATTTCCCATTAAAATGGAGACTTTAAATAATGGAAATATGAAAAGCTGCTTTTCTTTTCCATAAACCTAACCATAATTTGTAGTTCTTGCAATCTCCTTATGTTTCAACAATAGTGTTTAACAACAGAAGATTAAGGACTGGTCTATATTGATAAAAATCCACTACTGCAAGCCTATGTATTCCTCTGTGGTTTTATCTTTTTCAGTCTTGGTAGAATTTTATTTTTCCTTCCAACATGGAAGATACCCATGGTCAGTGACTGAGTTGCTTTCTCATTTGGGTGAATAGGCTCAGTGCATTAAGGCCTAACTCAGCCTTGAGTTTGCTCCTTTCAGATGCAGACTTCTCCTCCCTGGCTGACTCACCTCCAAGTCCCATGGCTGTCCATGCTTCATGTATCCGGGGATCAGAGCCCTGATCCCTGTTCTCTCCCTTGCTCTCGCCTTCCAGAAAGCAGTCTCCCTCCGGTGTCCCACTCACCTGCCCATTCCTTCCAGGACCCTCTGCCCTCAAACCTCCCCTGCCTGCGTCAATTGCTCCCTTTCTGAAAGTTTGCATTTTATCAACATAGAAAGGTAAGTGTTTTATAAACGTTTCTATGGAGGCTCTATATGATTTATGACTTTATGTTCAGACGTTTTTGAAAACAGAGTTGCACTAAAAATACCTGAACTTGCAAATAATAAGAGTAATCTTCACTTAGGAAGCATTCAGAGGAAATTCAGAGTGAGACACACTATTAACAATAGAGATTTTATTTTCTAGATTGTTAAGGCAGATTAGGGAGAAATTTCCTTGAATTTTTTAATGATGTTGTAGGCTTACAAAAACAAATTATGTTGGGTCTTTTTTGCTGTTGTATTTTCATTTTAATCAGATAGAAGGCATCTGTCTCAAGAATAGATATAAATCTAAGCAGGGCTTTGCTAGCTACTATGTTAACCCAAATTATTTTCCTTTTAGTGAAAATGATTCAATGAGGTTTATAAATAACTTACTGTTTAAAAGAGATAAAAACAAAAATCAAATTTATCTGAAAAAAACACATAGATGCTTACTATCACTTTAAAAACTTTTAGGTAGATTATATATATATATATATATATATATATATATATATATAGTGTGTGTGTGTGTCTGTTTCCTAAGCCAGCATCCTTTGCATATAATGTATTCTATTCCATTCTAAGTGATGCACATTGTCTTGCAAATCTTTCTGTGGTCCAAACTTCAATGAAAAAGATTATCACATAAACCAAATTTTATATCAAAAAACAATAAGTAGTAAACTATAGTAATTTTTTAAGATTTTAAAGTGCCCATAATTATTTTTCTTTGTCTAACACTTATTAAGGAGCTTGTGTGATAACAAAAGCAAAATAAGAGTCTCAAAAGCCAGAAAATTCATGTGAAATGATGTATTCTGATGACCATTTTATTAAAACTTATACACAATAATGTCTTCTCATTTCTGTATGATGTTAAAGTAGAATAAAATAAATATTTCTCATGTTTTGAAACTTGCATTTAGGCATTCAGTCAATGACTGGTTATTGAATGTCTACTATGTCCCAAGCACATTGTTCTAGGGGTTGAAGATGCACCAGAGAATAAAGAGATTTGAATGTCCACCCACAAGGAGCTTCCATTGTAATTGTCTGTGAAATCCGAGAAATTCAAATAAGTATTAAAGAAGAAAAGTTTTCCAAAGACTCACTTCTGCCAAGATAGTGAGCTGTTCAAATTTTTCAATGAAACAAAACTTATAGTATAAATGAAAATGAATTATTTTGAACATGTTAGAAAAACTAGAAGAATAGAATTGCATAAACTATTAACACAAACTAGCCCTGTTTTTGGAGTTTGATACTCCTGATTACCCTCCCACATATAAATATTTACACAGCCAACTCTACTTCCTGTATGGAAAATGAAGGGATTGGGGGCAGAAAGTCAGCTGAATTTTCTAAATATCCTCCAAGTGTGTTATTGAGACAGGAAAGCCGGCTGCCTCCACCCACCCATGTTCAGAGGACAGCCCTGCAAGAACTTAGGTCCTTGCATACTCCAGACCCACAGGTCAGCTTTAGTCCTTGAATTACATGCCTTTATTAATGTTGTTGCAGAAGAGGTTGTTGAGGGAATAAAATTATTAGTGAATATGGAACTTCCTGTTTCATAATTATGTTTTTTCCTAAAGCACACAATTAATTTTGAAATCACAAGGCTAGCTCCCTCTGAATACTAATAACATGAGTTTCAGAAAGCATATCATTGTATGTCTTGTGAGATGAGATGTATGAAAAAAGATCAAAGGAAGATGGAAAATATGTTTTCTACATAAATAAAACAATATTCATTTGTATGCTGTTAACCCAAGTATTTTCTCCTGTTAAGGAGCATTTTTAAAGTCAGAAAAGTTGAAAGAAAAGATATCAAAAAAATCAAAGGGAGACAATGGAATTATTTAAGACTAATATTCTTGTATAATCTAACAAAAAGGGAAATAATGTAAACATAGCATAAAATAAGCATATTATTACCATGAATTAGCAGGACATCAGCTAACAGTGTGTTGGGGTTTTCACAAGAGTATCTGAGTCACCATAATTAGATGTGTGGCATCATCACATGTCTATGGACTCTTATGAGATGAAAATACTATCAATCACATTTTATTATAATTCTTTCCACTTTAATATAATATAAAGAAGAAATCAGTTTTCAGGTACATCTTTTGGAAAACACAACATGTTGCTTATGTAGTGCATATGCTACTTCTTAACAATGAGATGCAAATGTTGATCTCACTGTATTTCATTTAAAAGATTTCATATCTTAAGAAAGACACGAAATCTTAAAAAACATTAATGTTAGAATTTTATTCAACTATTATTTGCTATAAACATGAATAGAACTTCTTCCTGGTTTTAGTCCCTGTACATATGTTTCCCATTTTAGTCAAAGTGAACTAATCATTTGTTTAGACACAGGATCCTCAGTTTCCAGTCATCTTTATAAGTGTTGATGTTCCTGATTTTCAAATTTTAACATAGGAAAAGACAGCACTAAAAAAGAAAACCAATTTAATTATAAAGCAGAATTCTTAACATAATTGCTAATTGATCTGGAATTGATTTTCATTTGTGTGCTTTTATTTTGGCAGAGTTGTTTATTTCCTTAGTAATAAAAACTAGAGGAATAGGATTAAAAATTTCAAGATAACAGGAAGTGAATAAGCAGTGTTTATATTTCTCAAAAGATCTGACTTTCCAGTCCCTGAAATAGAAAATGTAACCCATGTGTAAGGAAAGCTGCAGAGTCAGAGACCAGATTAAACTTTTGGTTGCTGGAAACTTTCTTTGTTTTCACCCCACCTCCCAGTCTGAATATTTTCTTCTCATCAACTCTTTCACAAGTAATCCCTCTAACGCCTCACTTTTAAAGTCTTTCTCCAAAACTCTTCTTTTGCTGTTTTTCTCTTAAATATCTCTGCCTCCTCAGATTTATACATTTCATTTAATTTTAATTTACAAAAAAGAATAAACACTAAGAATTCTGTGGATTCTTAGAATTGGGTTTATCATTTCCATCATTGCCCACTTTTACACCTATTAGACTCCCCTAAATTATTCAAATTTCTTAATAACAACCAGAGAACATATTGGCTTGGTTATATGTATAGGCCGCTAGAATTTATGTACTTCTCAGTGTCAAAATAACATAAATATGCAAACATGACAACATCATAAGGTATGGTGGAAGCCAGAGAATGCTGGGTTAGATTTGGGAAACCTGGATAAAGTCTCATCCTTAATAAGGTCATTAAATGTTATGTATTAATTTACAATAAGGGGAGAGAGAATGTGAGTCACAGGCAATCCAGCACAGTACTTACCTGCCAGAAGTAGTTAGTGCTCCCTAGAAGTAAAGGCAGCGTGAGTCAAAATGATCTATACATATGAATTAGACAGGGCACGGAAAATAAAAATACAAAATATCTCACTAAGAACTACATATAGTGCTTACATTTTATATGATAACGTTGTATACTGGGTTTGGATTTGCTCAAATATATTAAGATTAATTTCACTTATTTGTCTTTTAACTTTTAAATTGAAAATCATGCTTGAATTATATTTCTATTGGACAGCACAGTTCTAGAGCATCTCCAAAATTTCAAAATGTTTCCTTTTCATGGAGAATTTCACATCAATAGAAAACTGTGTTGTTTTTTTTTTTTTTTTTTTTTTTTTTTGTTTGTTTGTTTGTTTTTTGGTACCAGGGATTGAACTCAGGGGCACTCGTCCACTGGGTCACATCCCCAGCCCTTTTTTGTATTTTATTAGAGACAGGGTCTCACTGAGTTGCTAAGTGCCTCGCCATTGCTGAGGCTGGCTTTGAACTCGCGATCCTCCTGCCTCAGCCTCCCAAAGTGCTGGGATTACAGGCGTGCGCCACCGCGCCCGGCTAGAAAACTGTGTTTTGATTTTTGTTAAAGCATGTTCAGTATGTTTTGGCAAAATTTCTGTTTCAATCATGTAGAGTTCTCCTAGATATGCTTCAAATTAAGGTGATTGCTCATAACATTATTGGCAAATATATTCTTGAAAAATGAGTTCTGATAATGAAACTATACACCAAAGTGTCTATGGCTGTCATTCAAATACAAGTGGACAACACATATTATTCTTTGCCATACGGTTACATAAAGCAATTGTCATAGCACAAGCAAATGGACATCACTCAAAAAATTAGATACGTCTGCTGAAGAGTTCAATCTAAAGTTTGAGAAATGACACCATTTAGACAGTGTGCAAAAAATGATGACTGATTTAAAAAATGTGAATTTGTTACAATATCTGCTGTACGGAAAATCAAAGGCCAAGAATCATATTACCAATTCATGCTCTCTGAACAGCATTATTTAAAACCTAATTTTATTTCACTTTTAGCTTAAACTTTGGCAAAGAATAAACATCTAGAAAAATTGTGGAGGGGGCTGGGGTTGTGGCTCAGCGGTAGAGTGTTCGCCTAGCACGTGCGCGGCCCAGGTTCGATCCTCAGCACCACGTAAACATAAATGCACTCCATTGTGTACAACTAAAGCAAATAAATATTTTAAAAAATTGTGGAGTTAGAATTTGTTGGATGCGAAAAACTCTATCTTGATCTTATCCCTGCCAGAAGATTGTTCTCTAATGCAGATTGTTTGACGGATCAGGACATGATGTAAACAGCAAGGAGGTGAGCGGAGAATTCTAGCAAGATACCAGCACCTTGGCATGGACACGGGTATTAAAATTTATCTAGTGAAACCAACTGTGTTACTTAATTGCTTAAGTAGTGGAGGAGTTGAAGCATTTCAGGGACAAAAACTTCATATCCAAATCATTTCCACATGTAGTACCCTTATAACTAATATTCTCACCCTAAATTCCTAGTAATTCCAATAACCTCACTGCACCTCTCCACTGGCTGCTTATATACCCTGGACACCAGACACCATACTGCACTAGCATTTTTTCCCAAATCAATGCCAAACACCTTTTATTACCTCGACCCATCATCCTTGTAATTGTCCTTTCTGACCCAGCTTTGACTGTCAATCAATTCTACAGCCTTTTCACCCTCTCCCACTTATTTCACGTCGCCCCTCCCCTCCTACTCATGGAGTACAGTCTCATCCTGGGATTCTGTCCACCTTACCAGCTTGGAAAACCCTACCTGGTCAATGCCTTCTGTCTGCCTGCTCCGAACACGCCCCTGAGCGCCTGCTCATATTAGAGGGTCTCTAATATGAGCTTGAGTCTCACCTCAAGTTCTTGATGCTGAACCTTAGGGCCTTTCACCACTGCCAACTCAACCCTGCCCCATTCCACTTCTCTCTTCCACTAGCCTCCCTATGCTTCCTGTCTTCCTTAAGGCATCTCCGTTGATAAAATTGTTTTGTTTTCCCACGCTCTCCACCTCTCAGCCTCAGGATGCCCCTGTGCTCTGTGTTTCTGCGGAGGGATGCTCCATGCCCTAAAGTCAGGCTTCCCGTTCTTAGGCTCCATTGCACCCCAGCTCACCTCACCAAGGGCAGGGCTGCTGCCAACACGGTCCTTGCTTTTGCGCTACGTCACTTTAGACCTCTGCTTTAGGCCATCCTCATCAGGGGGAGAAGTGTCCTGATACCTTCAACTTTCAAAAAGTGATCTTGATCCCTGCTCAGGAGCCATCCCATTTCTCCACATTTTTATAATAAAAATCTTTAAGACAACATTTTTTTCTCTTTCTATTCTTTCTTGTTACTCTGTCAGTTTCAACCCTAACTCCAAACAAAATCAGAGAATGAGTGATGCCTACATCACTAAATCTAATTCATCACTAATTCCAGACCTCAAATTCCTGTTTTATTTGAACAATCGGTAGCATTTTATGTGATTGTTATTTCCAACTTTCCAGAAACCCTCACTCACTTGGCTTATATCAACCCAGATAATATTTAAGTACATAATAATATTAAGAATTTCTTCAAAGTTAGGATTTCAATGAAATGGCTTGTTTATTTCCTCTAATATTATGTCCAGTTTTCGTTTTTGTACCCAAGGTCTCAAGTTTATATTCTATCACATTTGAGCATCTGTAATTGGTGAGAACTTGGCACCAGGAATAAAAATCATTCTGTGGAATATAATCTTGGAACACAACCCAAATCTGTTTATTTAAAATAGAAAGTCATAAGGTCAGAGACCAGATCATTGCATTTCAAATATCCCCATCTGTTTCAGTGTATGAAAAATATGTTTCTCCTGTGAAGCTTACTTAAGTGATACTATTCTTATAAAGTAAGAGATAGCATGTTTATAACAGATAGCACAGAAACCACCATATTGCATATATTTATTTGTATGTGTGTATATAAATCTTCAAATAAACCTCATTATCACAGCATAATCTGAAGTTTTGTTTTTTTTAACTTCATTCAAACCATAAAAAACAGAAAGGAAGAAAATGAATGATAATTCAGATACTAGTTCTATTTTCCTTCAAGAGGAAATAAAAGATGTTTAAAGTTTGTATAGATTGGGGAAAGTTGCTAAAAAAAAATAGGTTCTCGTATTTTTACTATGGTTACACCGAATTCTACATTATCCATTAGCAACATAAATTTTATGTGTACTCTTCCACTTGTTGAGATAAAACTAAAATGTATATGGTGTTTCCATTGATAATAATTGCATTTTTCCATAGTTTTAAGAGGGTGTGGTCACTAGGTATTCATCGACATCACACATTGAAAAGAAATCAAGGAGAGCTAACATGCTCCCAATAACATTCCCAAGCACTTCAACTATTTCTATTGTGTACAATAATATTCACTGAAAACCTGTAATGAAATTTCCTCTGAAAAGTCAAAAGATATCTTTTCTTTAATATGTTTAAAAAATAAGAAAGAAAACATAAGTGTTGAATAGGAGACAAAACAATTCAAATGTAAAAGCTGCTCCTTATTTTTTCTCTTCCAGCATTTTATTTGTAGTTGTGTTTAGTACACCTCTTCCACAGACCCAAATATTTATTTGCCTTTCATTTGTTATCTACCATGAACCAGGTACTAGGTTTGATGCAAATGACAAATATGAACTCACACACGTGCACACACACACACACTGAAACCTATTGTTTCTTCCTTCAAGTGATCCATATTTTCATACTTTATTAGAAAAATATCATAAAATGATGTTTACGCCTCCCTGGTAGTCAGGAACCACAATGATCTGACTACCACAACCTCCCTGGTAGTCAGATCCACAATGTCAGATATGTTTTGGTAACAATTACTGTTCCTTATTTGCATTGATTTCTGTTCTCTGTTGACAAAGAAAAGAGTGGACCACTTGATAGAATTATGATTGGTTGGATATATGTAATATGGCAATTGATCTTTGGGTTGTTGTCTTACTTCCTCCTCTTTGCACCTATTACTTCAGTGCCCATTTCAAAGCTCTCTGCTTAACTTCTACCAGATTCACATTCCTAAAATACCAGCACAGCACTGTGAAAATAGCTCTGGAGCCAGAAAGACATTGCCTGGAATCCTGGCCCCAGCACTAACTATATCTGTAGCTTTAAGTAAATGATTTGACATTTCTGAACACCAGATTTCTTCATGTGTAAATGAAGATAATATGTAAAATGAAGTTCAGTTTATTGCACAGCTATCAGAATTGAAGACACGTATGTCAATCATCTTGCACACAGGAAACACCATCTGTGTTGGCAGGATATGCTGCTGATGGTGAGAAGGATGTAAGAACGATGTGCTGCATCTCTTCCTAGAAATTACCATAACCCTCATTGCAGGACATATAAAATTCAAAAAAATTGTGTGAATTTTAAGATTTCCACAAACATTTCCTGCTCTACCTATGGAGCACAATGTCAACTAGTCACAAAGTGCATTTTTCATGCTCCAATCTCTCAGATTACTCTCCACTATTCTTCCACACTTTATGCTAATTTGTGCCCTTTAAGCTGATTGCTTCCACAAAGTAAGAATACTTCTCTTGTTCTCAACAACTAAGTTTCACTAATTTTTCAATATTCAACAGAAAGTTGAACCTCTTTTAAAGTCTCGTGAGTTCCTCGAATACTGACGTCTCTGCTAAGAAGAAAAATTTTAAAGATTTTGACAGAACTCAATTAACCTTGTCATATCAGCATGAAAATATGACACTTTTTCAAATAAAGGTGACCTGAGAATATTATTCATATATTTTAAGAATCATAGTCATTATCTTTCTGCCTCTAAGAATTAGCTAAAATACATAAATTAGAGGTTATACCCACTGTGAGAGGCAAGAAGCTCTGTCCCTGGGATGAGGCAACAATTGAACCCAATGAACATGAAGAATGCAAAAGAGAAACAAGGAAATAGCACTGTTTCACAAGAAAACTATTTTTAAAGGTTCTGAAAAATAAAGCAATTCACATATTTCTCTAGATAAATTTTAAGTCCATATTGCAAAATGACACAAAACCTACAAATATTGTCTAACTTATTAAATTCCTTTCCAATTTACTATTTCTCAAAAATATGGAAAAAAAATAGAATTTAAGAACATTTAACATGTACATAAGGATACTTATGGACAACAAAAAGATTATAAAAAAAGAAAACTGGGTATCGATGTAAACAAGATTATAAAGAAATATCATTACATAGCTTGGTACCTTATATTACTTAAATATTTCTAATTGTATATTTTATTTTAAGAATATCTTCCTCATATTTATGTTCAACTGATTTACCCACTGGGCATTTATTTGATAATTTATCTTTGCAGAAAACATAAGAAAATTCTTCCCAATTGATACTAGGGATTTATTTCTGTATGATTGAACATCAATTTCTTTTCTTTTTTCTTAAATACAAGATTTTATGATTTTGTTCTGTGTCCCTACCTTTTCCACACTATACAGGTAACATATAAAACAAAGTCAGTATTAGTGCTAAATTTAAAGTATGCTTTTCTGTTAAGGATGATAGGAATTCAGCATGAAGTCTCGTGAAATGAGAAGCACATAGATGTCGCATGACAATTTTACTGTTTTTAGTACGAGAATACAGATTACTTCAAACACATTCATTTATATTCACATGGAACTAGAAAGTAAGGATTCAATATCAACCTATCTTATCAGTGTCTAAAATTGGAGTTGAAATTCTTACCTGAGTTTTCTTTAGTATACAGTATTTAAAAAAAAAAAAAAAAAAAAAAAAAAAGACAGAAAATGCATGAAGCTGTCAGAATAGATAATACCTACAGTGGAAAAATGGAAGAGAAGCGAAGAAATCAACTGCATTTTAAAAAGAACCCCCAAATCCTGCTTCCAGACCTACAGTAGTTTTCCTCTACATCTTGTAAGCAACTGTCTTTTCCTTTGCCCTGAGAACACAGGCTCTGCCTAGCAGGAAAGTATGAGAATTAAATAGAAAACCACAAGGTTATGAAATGCTCTTACCCTCTGGGCTTGCAGGGCTGTGCTAGCGTCTCAGTTGCAGACACATGTGTAAACAACAGAATTTCCTGCATCCTTTTCTCATCTGAGCAGCTCCGGGGTCCTGGCCAACAGGATTATTCCAGTATTAAGGACACCCCACGCTAACTCCAAAAGGATTCCCATTGGTTGTGAAGTTTTCTCAAAACTGATACCACAACACCCTCTTTGGATCATAAGTAAGCTAACCAAAATAAAATAATTTTAATGTTCTCAAAGTATTAAGTATTGTTATCCAAAGCTTTCCAGAGAGCCCATTTGAAACTGCTCTATGAGCCGAAGAGGAAGAAAATACCTACCCCTCCATCCACACATATATTTAGTATTTAATAATAATAATTTCTAAAAATGGAAAAGCCTAAAGCTAAAATGGCAAAATAAAAACTATTAAAGCCTCTGTCTGGAAAATAGTTAAAGGAATATTCTACTGCAGATCATAGAACAATGGAAAATATCATTTGTTCAATTTGGTTTGCATTAAATTGCCAAAAAAAGAAAAAGAAATCATGTTTAGTAAAATATTTGAGAATACAACTCGTAATACAAAAACTATATGTCAATCCTTTGATCTTAGTCAAGTTGGCAGGGAATGTGACCTGCAGTCTCCAGGACTCACAGGAGAGCTCTCTGGCCCCCTCCCAGGGGGAAGGAGGGGCTTTCCAGTGACATGACTCAGCTGTCAGGAAGAGTTCTGATGAGGGGTGCTGGCAGACCACGGAAAAGAGAGCTTTCCTGGCTGACAGAGTGCCCAGTTCCCAAAGGAAAAGAGGAAAGGGCAGAGGAGACACAATCAGTATGCTCCTCATGAGTGACAGCTTTGGAAATTAGGAATTAAATGTGAAGTATATGATTTTATTCTTCCACCTTTTAATTTGGAGGATTATTCTTAGCAGAATATCAGCTTTGTCGTTTATTTCTACTTAACAACATCCTTTCCTTCTCATTCCCCAAAGCAGTGGAAATATGACCATTTTCCATATAAAGTCAACAAACCCTTTTGAGCTATCTTGCTCCATCATGATTCCCTTTGTCTTTGAATTCTCCCTCCCCCTGGACTTTTCCCATGGGATGTTAAACACCATAAATTCCTCAGGTGATTTCACTTGTGCCAACAAATTTTACTTTCTATTTAATCTTTTTCATTTGCAAGTACTTTTCTTCTCTCCTTCATGGTCAAGTGATGGGAAGAGCTCTCCCCAGCCAATAACCCCATTTAATCTGGATCCTCCTCCTTTAATGCATCAAAATGAAAACACGCACGCGCTCACACATGTTTGCACACCTCTACTTAGAAAAATGATAATGTTTACGAACTCTGCTCTGTCCTCCCTTTAACTGGGATCTATGCGGCCATTTGATGCCTGTCTCAACCCCTGTCCACGTGAAGCTTACCTTGGCACAACACTCTTCTGATCTTCATTTCTAGCTGCCTCTTCCCACCCTCTTTGTGGTGCCTCACTCTCCTTCCATCCTTTGTTAGACATCAGGGAGATTCTCAGATAAACCTAAGCATTCTCTCTGTGGTTAGTGTCAAACATGCTCATGGTTTCAATTACCATCTCTCTTTCAGATGACTTCTAAATATCTGTCTTCGGGCCCAAACATCTCTGAGTCTCCAATACTCATTCACTAGCACATTTTGCCTCTGCACTAGAAAATATCACAAATATGGAACCAACATGTTAAAACTGAAGTCATCACCATGTCGTGGGCCTGATATATTACACCAGTAAATACCAACAGAGCTTCAAGATTACTAAACGGGAAGTCACCTTGACTCCAGTTCTACACCCAATCCAACACCTGTTGCTTGTGATTGTCATCAATAACTTTATCATTGTTCTCTCTGCCCACTGCCACCACCCTGGCTCAAGCAAATAATCATTCTGAATTACTGCAGTGTCCCCTTAAGTGTCTTCTCTGCTCCCAAACTTGCTCTTCTTGTTGTTTAGTGAGAGATAACAGTGGTCTCTGTCCAGTACACATGCTACTTGAAACTTAGATTTCTAATCCTCTGGTCAACTCTCTCCTTCTCAAGCTTCTCTTGATTTCCAGAATGAAGCTTTTCTGTATTATTATTATTATTATTATTATTATTATTATTAACTCTTGCTCATGTCATGCACTGATCTCTTCTTTTTTCTTTCCTCTCCTCAGTGTTGGGATACTTCCAAGGAACCATCAGTGGTCCTTTTCTTATTCCACATCTTTTGTCAGGGTGATCACATCTATTTTTGAGGCTTCTTTTATCATATATATCATTGTAGATTGCATTGTGAACTCCAAAAAAAGATATGCCGAAATCCTACCCAATGCCTATGAATATGACCTACTTAGAAGTAGTATCTTTACAAATGTAATCAAGTTAAGCCACACAGGATGGGGCCAGAGATAATCCAATGTCTGGTTCCTTGTAGAAAGAGGGGCATTTAGACCCACAGAGCGGGGAATGCCATGATGAGACAGAAGCAGAGATTGTGGTGGTGCATCTACGAGCTAAGGACTGCTGAAAACCACCAGCAGCTAGGAAAAGGGAAGAAGAATCTCCCCTCAGGCCCTCAGAGAGAGCCCAGGCAGGTCTGGGTGCACCTCCATTTTGGACTCCTAGCCTCCAGAACCGTGAGACAAGAAATGTCTCCTGTTTTTAAGTCACACATTTGTGTAATTGGTTACAGCAGCCCTAGCAAACTAAGATACACAAAATTCCCAAATATACAAGACATCCCCATAATAGTGCATCAGGCTTCTGATCTGCACTTCCAACAGTCTAATGAAATATTCACTGGGAACCAGTTAAATCTCTCAGTGACACCAAATCTCTTGTATTTCTTCCAAAACTTCTACTGTATTTCAATCTTAAGATACGATTACCCCCACTCCCTCAAGCTAGAACTCATTTTGTTATTCCCCCTGAGTCCTTACTCTACTTTGCCCCTCAAATTTAGTAAGTCAGCTTTGAATTAAAACTTGAACAAACAGTCTATGTCTCTGTCTCTCCTTCATCTCCTTCCATCTTTGCAGAACCTGGACCAATCAGGATTTTGTCTCGCCATATTTTTTTTTTACAGGAGGTTCCTAAATTACCATCCAGTAAACTCTGACTGTGAATGGGGGGGGGGGGGGGGGGGGGGGGGGGTGGGGGGATGGCACTGTCTCACTTGTAGCTTCCTCAAGTGAAGGATCATGTTTTCTCACCCAGCTCCACTTCCCTCGGGGCCAGACAGTGGAGTGGGTCCTGCATCACTTTTACTTCTGGGTCTGGCTTTCAGATTCTTTGTTCACTGGTAGCATGGTACTTACCAGAATCAAGGAGACAGTTATCCTGGATCTCCATCCTAGCTCAAGGGGTACATTGAAACCACGGTCCATAATCCACACACACATGCATGTGTGCGCACATACACACACACACACACACACACACACACACACACACACACACACACAACTGCATTACCTGAACATTCCATCTCACGTAACAATCACCAGGGATATAAGAAAAAAAATCATGGGGAAATGAAGTCTTGGAATTTTCATAATTTGTTTTCAATATCTTAAGGCACTCAGCACACATCAGTGAAGATTGATTTTTATTCTTCTCGAGTGAATTCTAATTTTATTCCATACACTAGGCCTTCCCTGTGGATTCTGCTATTTGCCTATCCAGTATCATTTCTCCCCTTCTTTTCCAACAATAAGAATTTTTACTTTTGTTTAAGTCAACAATGTGGTCAATTAAAAAAATTGCAATCTAGCCTTCCATACAAATGCATTTGGCTGGGCGGTAAGTTTTGCCAATGAAACGTAAGTGGAAATGTAATAAGCATTTTCAGAAAAACAAAACGGTTCTGATCAAGATGTCAACCCATTTCACATCCCTCTTTTTCCTTTCCTTCTTCCTTTCTTGAAAGAACAGCTGGCTGAAGATGGAGAAGCCACTGCTGAATGGCGGTGCTGTCCTTGGCCCTTGATTCCTGGGGAAGGCACAGAGTGAGAAGAGCAGAAGGACCAGGGCTGGTACAGCTTCCCGTGGGCTTTCGGTGTCGGAGGACAGGTGGTCGTCTGGCTCAGCCACTGTCAGGTTCCCCTGTGGCCCTCTGACTGGGTTGGGAGCTGCTTCAGGCTGAGGGAAAGTGGTCACGTCTCTGACTGGAGAAACAATGGGAAATAACTATTAATCAAAACTGATTTTATTCCAAGTCATTATCCCCTAACTGGGAGGTCCAGAAGAAAGCATAAAATTGAAAACTCATACAGCAACCTCCACCCAGATATACATCTATCTCTCACCCTGCTGTGAGGCATTTCCTCGTTCCCAAGACTCAGGGTCAATGCCAAAGCTCTGCATTTACTTACATGCTTTGCCTCAGAGACCATGAATTTCTCAAGGAGGTAATATTATATTTGTCTTTGGATCTTTTGCAAATAGACAAGTTAATCAATGTATAAATAGCTGAAAGTGTAAATGGTAAATGAATAGATGAATGAATACTCTATGAATGCATTGAAGAAAATAAAAATAATGAGAATATATGAGAATTGGAGGAGTTGTAGAGAAAATAAATTAGAAAAACATGCCCTTAAAACAATAAAAAGTTTCATGGTGATGTTTAAATTTCGCCTACCATTTTTCCCTGCTTTTACAAATTAAAAGAATTAATAGCCGGGCGCGGTGACGCCTGTAATCCCAGCACTTTGGGAGGCTGAGTCAGGAGGATCGCGAGTTCAAAGCCAGCCTCAGCAATGGTGAGGCGCTTAGCAGCTCAGTGAGACCCTGTCTCCAAATAAAATACAAAAAAGGGCTGGGGATGTGGCCCAGTGGGTGAGTGCCCCTGAGTTCAATCCCTGGTACCACACACACACACACACACACACACACACACACACACACAAAGAATTAATAGTGCCAACATCATGCATATGTGTTTCTCCCAGAAAACTTTTAAAAAATAGACATACTAACAAAGTAAGACATATAGAATTTTCTGTGGACCTTAGTAACTATTTAAACCAAGCTATACTTTTAAATTTCAAATGCCATAATTTTAATAGTTTTAACAATATTCAAATTATTCTAAAACAGCATGTTACAGTGTCAGTAACTGAAAATTTCTTATAAGGAAGTCAATTTTGACTTTTACTGAGAATCACTAGGTAATTTAAAATTGTGATTAGAAACACGCATTCACAAAATTCCTAACCACACCTCTGATGTTACAAAGTCACCTTCGTTAATCAAGAGGGGTGGACTGGGAAGTCAAGGTCTTCTGTTCAGCTAACGTGTCCCCACCCTCCTACATCAGCCTCATAAACCCAAAAGACAGTATGTGAGTCTACCATGACATATAGAAAATATCATTTTTTAACTCCCTATTTTAAAAATGGAGATTATTGTCTCTCAATTGCTTTATAATCAATATCTATTCTCTATAAGAATGTTAAACTTTAGGGACTGCAGTTGTAGCTCAGCAGTAGAGCACTTGCCTGGCACTTGTGAGGCACTGGGTTTGATTCTCAGCACCACATATGAATGAGTAAATAAAATAAAGATCTATCAACAACTAAAAAACATTTAAGAAAAAGAATGTTAAGCTTTAGCATTAAGTCAATTATAGTTCTATTTTGTCAGAGGAAACGTTAAGGAAAAAAAAATTAGTAAAAGAAAAAAAAAAGATGGTAGAATGAGATGGATATCATTCCCCTAAGTGCATATACGAAGACATGAATGATATGACTATGCTTTGTATACAACCAGAGATATGTAAAAATGTCTTCTATCTGTGTATTATGAATTGTAATGCATTCTACTGTCATATACAACTTCTAATGAAAATAATAAATAAATAAATAATAAAATAAAATAAAATCTAACATATTGAAAAGAGAAGATGTCAGTCAGACCTGAGATGGAGCCTAGTGGAGTGTGCTCAGAGAGCAATATCTCTGAGCCTCAGTTCCTTCATTTATGGGGTAGATGTTAGACAGATTATAAAGGTTAAGAGATAACAGACATGAAGTGCTGCAAAAGATACCTAACATATGAACGAATGAAAGCTACCATCCATAGTAATTATTATTATGCCATCCTAACTACATCATCTATAAAGTAGTTCTAAAGCAAAAATTTACATACTACATACAAACGTTAAACAAATGTAGGCATGGCTTAGTTTGATCGCAAAACATATTGCTTCTTCTAAGTGATAGTTTCATGGTTGTGGTCTTGTTCTGGCACCCAACACTTAGGATCTGACTAGGACAATTAGGCACATTACTTATACTGATAATAAAATCCATGCATTTGTGTTTTTGGGACTCTGAACATTTCAGGAATGTTCCTTGGAAAATCGAATTACAGGAAAGTGACCCAGAGACAAACATTTTCTTTTTAAATCATCAGATATATTTTATATAAATAAGATTAAAATTTTAGCCATCAAATTTTGCTTGAACTCAGAAGAAGTAAATGGTTAACTTTATTACTTGGTTGATGATGGTAGGACTTGTCACTTGACACTTGTTGCGGAGGTGGGGGAGAGGTGGGGGGTGGCTGTGTTGTACACTCTGAGGTGCTTAGCAGCTTCCCTGGCCCTGCACACTGTTACAGTAGCACTCCAGCTGTGACAACCACACCTATTTCCAGACCTTGCCCAAGATCCCCTAAGGAACAAAATCACTATTGATCAAGATCCACTGTTTAGTGATGAAGTAGTGGAAAGTTGAGACTGAGACAGGGCTTAGATCTGCGGCTAACAGATGACAGATCTGTGGCCTTGGGTAAAGTAACTCCATGCTCCAAATCTTATTTTTCCCATGAAATTAGATAATCTTGAAAGTCTTACTAAAAATTTAAGCCCTCTAATATCTCTCCTCACCCCTTCATCCCCTCTCTCTCTCTCTCTCTCTCTCTCTCTCTCTCTCTCTCATCTCTCTGTCTCTCTCTCCCTCACATATTTGAACCATAGTCATTCACATAGACTACATGCCTTATGGTGTCAAACTTATAAGGAATGAAAATGAAAAAAGAAATTATACAAACCCCCTGTTAAGTGGAGTTAGAGTGTTATAATTATTTTTTAAGTAACTTCAACTCCAGGATTACCATGTACACAGAAACCAACAAACAAAAAAGGTTTGTTCTGAATGAGTCTACATCAATATTGTTTAGCACTGTTTTTTTCTCAGAAGAAGACAATTCGACATCCCTTACATTGATGAAAAGTGCTTTTTTACTGTGAGGAAACTATATATAATTACAATTTAACTTGACCCCACTAAGAAGATTGTTCATACACTTAAAATGTAGAATACAATTTTAAGAAAAATTAATTTTGCTGTTGATTTAGAAAACATATCTTTCTGAGTAGAAGAAATGTGTATAGTTTCATTCAAATCTTGGACAAATATTAAATATGTGAAAACTGGCTGATAAATAATATTAAACATTTTTCCAAAAGAATTTAATAATGATAATGTATTTGATTGGATAGTATTAACTAGGACTACACTTATTTCTTCAATTACAAATTATCTTTTGTTTTTATTTGAAACCAGAGAACATTTAACTTTCTGGTTGAATGCTAGAAATTGTTAACACAGAACTACAATAAAGTCAGCTTTAGTATTAACAATTTCTCTTCTGTTGATGTCCCAGATCCTGCAAAAATACCCCAATTATCATTCTATTTGTAATATCTCTCACATCTTAAAAGTTAGTTATTATATATTATCACTTGAATTAAGATAATTAATAGGATTCAGTGATACATGTTATTATAAAATTTTCAAAATGTCCAAAGTGGGAACCCAATATATTTTTCTTCTATTTAATCTCCAAATCATTACATAGTGAAGGAGCCCTAATTAGGAAGGGCTGTTGCAGCGAGCTGGAAGCCATAAGTTCCACCTGATATGTATGTGACGCACCTGTAGGCACCCGAAAAGCTGAAGGTATATAACCGGGTGAAAGCGGTCCGAGTTAGGAGAACGGAGAATTCATTCAGTCAGTCGTGCAGTAGCTCGGTCGGTCAAAAGAAGAGTTCGGGTCGGAGAAAAGAATCAGAGCGGCCAGAACGTAGGCAGAGCGGTTACAGAAGAGAAACCAGATAGAAGAAGTAATGGCTGGTCAGAGTTAGGCCGAGGCTCCCGAGGAAGACAGAAGACAGAAGAAAGAAGCAAGAAGCTCTAAAAAATAATCTTTCTCTAAGCTCTATCTTTCTTTCTCTCTAAGCTAAGAAGAAAAAATAATCTTTCTCTAAGCTCTATCTTTCTTTCTCTCTAAGCTAAGACAAGAAGAAAAAGACAAGACAAGAAGACAAGAAGAAGCTAAGCTCTATCTTTCTTTCTCTCTAAGCTAAAGTAGAAGTAAAAGTAGTAAAAGCTTTACTCTGCCTCCGAGTTTTTCTCCCGTGGCGCCGTGGCTGGCCATGACAGGCAGCTTACAACATAGGCAATACTCAGATAAGTTTTAGGCAATTTGAAAAATAACAAAATAATAATTGTACATTAATATTTTGGCAGCATAAGGTCAGAATTAACCTTCTGTTAAAGAAAAACATATTTCAGAATGTTTTTTATAAAATAATAAAGTGTTTTCTTTAAGAGTCAATAAAAAAGCATATATTACACAGAAGTCATTTATGTCTAAAGTGAAAGTTCTTCCACTAAGGCCTGGAAGAGACCTTGGATACCTGCCTACTTGGAAACTCTCCCCACATCTAATTTCCTCCAACAAGGGTCCTTGGAGGTCATCCACAGAACCCCAGACTCCATGGGATCACTTAGGAAAACAACTAACACAATAAAAGCATTACTTTACAGATAAAGAATCTTGACTTCAGCAAGGAAAAATTATATGTCCAAGTTTCTTCTGGTCTGTCTACTCATTCGCCTTTTATCAATTATCTGGAAATGTAAATATGATTTTGTCTAAAGATAACATATATTACATAAGTTAGAAATTTATTTTAAAGAGAGCATAAATAAGCACAAAGGAGATTGCCACCCGTTCGAAGTCTGACAGGTACTGTTGTACTTTTCAGGGCATCATTAGTGAATTACTACAGATGATACTTAGATCATGCTTATCTATGCATACTATGTCCAAGTTGCACTAATCTGAGTGTGTTATTCTGTTTACTTAAAGCCTTTACTGATGTCCTAGGCTTTTTTCTTTATGCTTCATAAGGCATGTGTCCCAGCAGCCCTTTCACCTGGTGTGATTGCCATCATGTCATTGACTGACACCCATCCAGTTCTTTTTTAAATCATGTTACAACAAAGAACAGAAATGTTGACATAGAATCGTGGACAGAATAGTCACTGTAAGGGTATGCAAAATGATTCTGATCCAGGTAGCATCAGCTAAGCGGTGCAGGAGGGAACTCTGCAGCCAAGAAAAAAAATGAAAAACTTGTAAATATTGTCAGAATCGACCTGTTGGCACTCTCCAAAACGTTATACGAATGGTAATACGTATGTGAAAAGATGCATAACATCATTAGTTATTAGGAAGTGCAAACTGAAGCAACAAGGAGACACTATTTTTGACCTATTATGATGGCTTTAATCAAAATGATCTAAGAAAAGTGTTGGTTAAAAAAAAGTATTAATGAGACTGAGGGAGAAATGGAGATTTCATATGCTGTTGATAGTAACACAAAATGGACAACTCCTTTAGAAAGTATTCTGCCACTTCTTCAAAATAGTACACACAGACCTGTTGAAATTTAATTTACATGGAGGCATATCCCCATTAATGACATGCACATCCACAAGATGGAATGAAATTCAACAATAAAAGTCCATGGAGTGCTGATATATGCTATAGCACTGAAGAAACTCTAAAACATGATGACAAGTGAAAGAAGCCAGTTAAAAAAGACAACACGGTGTATGAATTCATTTGTAGGAAGTTATATTTTTATAAAATATCCAAAGTGAGCAAGGTACACATAGACACAGAAAGATGAGTACCTCCGTTGAAGTTGGGGAGATATGGAGAGGAACTGCTCATGGGTGCAGGGTAAATGCCATGATTAAATCGTATACTTTAAATAAATGGACTATATGCCATTTGAATCATAGCTCAATGAAACTACCTTATTTTTTTTAAAAAAAAGTCAGCCCATATGTGAGGCAGTGAGTCTGCCCTAAGCTTTTATCAGAGCTCCTTAAAATCAAGAGCAAGGCCGTGGGGAATAACTAATATGACTTATCTCTGTAAAACAGCTCTCCTTTACTGCCTTTCCCTTCCCTCACTGCATGATACTTCGCTCCTCTATTTTAGTGGTCTCCACACATGGCTGACCACAGAACCATCAGCAAATTACACTGAGTATAAACCCATAATATATATTTTATACACCTATATGCATATATATTCATAATAAATATATCCATTCATAAAAATATATTCATGAATTATTGTGCCAATATGTGCTGTAGGTTATTGAACTATGAAAGAGCAAATTTGTTATTTAGTTTAGAGTTTCTGATTACTTTAGTAATCCAGGCACATTCTCTGGGGGAAGAAATGCAATTCCCAGCATATCCTGCTGCTAGACAACCCTTTGTCACTCTCCCCCATAATCCTTCTGTGACAGGCCTATGTGTGCCGTGACACCAGGTCCACTGCCAACTCACACACCTATATAAAGACACAAACGTGTGCAGGATTACTGCCATAGTAAGTTTTCTATTACCCTCACAGAAAAGTGCCTGAGGATGGCTGTCCAGTTCTCCAGGTGGCACGTGTCATTTTAAATCAGAGCACATTAAATGTCTTTTCAGTACCATTCAGAATAACCTCTACCCAAATTTAGGACAAACCAGGTGCTGAGGGTTCATTTTTCATACACACACACCATCTTCCTTAAAATCGTTTTCTGTTATTGGAATTCTGGCACTGAGTTTTTCTCAGTTTTTTGTTTTTCTATTTTTTCAATTTTTCTCCTTTTCATCGTTGTAGCGAGAAATATGGAACGGGTGAGTGGAAGGCTATAGCAGGAAATCATTATGATCAAAAGTCACGACAGTTCCTTCATAGTTCTGCTTCTCCAGCCCTGGGAATCCCTCCAGAGCAGTTCCCAGCCAGGTCCCACCACATTAGCCTGAGAAGTACTTGGTTTTCAATGAAAGTAATTTGGAATAAGTGGGTAATTTACTCAATCAGTTATGCATCAGAGATTTGGTATTTTTCAGCATAAACATAAACACATGTCAATTAATTGTGCGACTTGGGGAAAACTTTCTCAAATCAATGTGTCTTGGTCTTTGTTTGCTTGTTTTTACTCATTAAAAAAAAAAAAAAAAACAATTGTGTTGTCTGGTGAGATGGCAAACTCAAAGTGGGCACTTACTGCACTAACTCTTGGCAGATGCTCAATTAGAAGTATTGTTGGAGGTAAAATAAACCATTCCTGGCAATTACATTTCTACCAAAATGGTAAATATCCAATATGAATTCATAAAGAGAATGCAGGTTGATGAAAAGGAAATGATGAATCTTAGAAAAAACTAGATGATGTTATATTTAGAAAATTAATCAAGAAACTTCCTTTGCTGGCAAGTGGAGATTTTGGCCCTTGTAACCAGAAACTTTCATCATTAATTGAAAGAAATATGCTAGGACAGTTAGACCGCAAAGTGGGAAAAGGTCTACTACCTTCAGGTTTTCCTAGTACATCATATTGTCGTAGGAAGTTGTTCTTCTATGAGATAGTAGGGCCAGTCTTATGTTTGCCATTTCTTGCCTGAAAGTGCTACCTCACTTGTCAAATGTATGGACTAGTGGTTTAATTAACACCCTTGTGCAAGCACTATGATTTCTAAACTAATTTCTAATCTAGTGCCTCTACCCTGTCAGCAAGTAATACCTTGATAATGAGAATCTATCTTGAAAAGATAGAAGGAAGTTTTCCATTTAATTCGTTACAATCTGCTTACAATCTGCTTGTCAAGCTTGAATTTTTCTTTTTCCCCTTGAGAATCAAACAAATGCAGTAGCTACTTTGGATATATTTAGGAAACTGTTCTTAGTGTCTTTCTGTTGTTTATTCATTTGCTACCAGGCAAAGAACTCTTTAGACTTACTCTAATGTTCTACATTTGAGGCATATGACATTGTGAGTCCTTTATTTAAATAGTTCATTATTGATAGCAACTTTATAATTTTCACTTCCATAGAACAACTTTATTTTTTTCAGCAGCATAATGATCTAAAGACCTCCTTAAGGCCCTTCCAGTGAAAAATTTTTAACTAGCAGAGTAAAAAAGAAACAATATTTTGCAGAACTCTGGGAAAAAATAAGCAGTATTAGGCCAAGCAGGAAGTCACATTAGAAATCAAGAAGGAAGAGGGTTGTGAAGGCTACTTTTATTGGCGGGAATGTCTCTACAATTGAGGTCTTTGATCCTCTGTGGGGATGGTTCAGGGCACAGGCAGGATGGAGACCCTGACAGGTGTGGCTCTCGTTCCCTGAACCTCACGTGAATCTGGAGTCCGAACAGCAGAGAAGTCAATGGCTGTCTCCTGCTGTCAAAGGGCCCGGCATTTCTTACCTAGTGATCTTGCCAAAGAAAAAGAACAAAAGTCAGAACAAACCTCTCAGTCTAACATCCAGTTAATAAGAAATACAGAGAAGAGAAGAATAAAAAAATTCATACTTGTTTACATTAATAACTAATGTCCAAGGAAAAAAAGGAATTTGTGGATTAAAATAGAATTAAAATGCAGCCAAATGCAATGCATGGATGTTATCTAAATCTCATTCTAAATAAACTATTTAAAATGAGTTCTCATATTATAAAAAGAATTTAGCACTAACAAAATTAGATATATTATTTTACGATTTTAAGCAGCAGCAATGACAGTTTTAAAAATGTATACCAAGGTTAAACTGGTGAAAGCAATGAAAGGACATATAACAAATAATTAATTGAAAAAACATGTTTAAAATAGCACAAATATCTGTCAATATTAAAATGGATGAAATGCATAGTTAAATATAGACACAAAAAAGTAATGCCCAGTTGTAAAAAGGAATGAGGGGTATTCCTGTACATGGCTATAAAGTGATATCTATAATAGAGAGTGAAGAAACAAAGGAAAACAGAAGAAAAAGTGTATCATCTTACAATGTATTTAAGAAAGACGAAACATACATATATAGCTATGTATGTATCATGTGCTTTTTGTGTAATGTATTAAACTATAACATTTCAAAAGACATCTAAGAGTGATATGGATTATATCATCAATATGTATGGAAAAGTTAAGAATAAACTATAATATTTTTAAATGGTGACTATAAGGGTTACTGGGTAGAAAACACAGGATAAAAGTTAAATCAAACATACCTTGTTTGTAGGATCAACCTTGAGCCCATGTAAAATTAAATTGAAAAGGAATCAATCTCTAGAATTCTAAACAAAGTAAAATAAATGAACTCTCATGTACATCCAATTATTTGTCATGACCACAAAAAAAGACCAATGATTCGAGTTATTTATATCATGGAAATTTGACAAAAATAGGTGCAAAAAAAAAAAAAAAATCAAACTCTCCGGTAGTCATATTGTTGATGGCAGCATTGATATTGTCATTCTGAGACTATTGTGCTCATATTACAGTATATGAAACAAATGAAAATTATGTGATATGTGATATACTAATATTATAATTCTGGTGTCACTCAGCATAAGGGTCTGCCACATGAATAAAAGAAGTACCAAAAAGACTACAGAGGTCAGGAGAAATCCTAGTCCTGATTTTAAATGGCGTATGAGTGAGAATTCATTATTTTGTGTAGACACATAAAAATTACACATATATTTACATAAATATATTATATATATATACACATACATACCCTAGCTTTGTTAAATAAAGAAGCCGAGGAATAATGTTAATCCCAGTAACAAATTCTATTCCTCACTCCCAAATTATGATCTCCCAATACTAGTTCCCACTCAAAATAACTGTAATTAATAGAACAGAGCAATTTAAACATCAGTAAAAATAATAATTTTAATGGTGCTTATTAGAGAATGCTAGTGAGCTGCCCAACAATTTCTAATTGTTGTGTTGTAATGCGATTTATTTTATCAGATTCAATGATATCATGATCACTTTTATTCGTCCATTTAACAAATAATAGGTAACCTTCACAGAAAAAGTGTAAATATTTTTAAATGTAATGTTTTATCTCTTAAGGAAGAGAAAAATTTCAATTTGTGGCAAAATTTGTGACTTAAGTGATAGATATAGGCGTGATTATGGCATTATCCTTGTTTTTATTTTTCAAATAAAGAGATGAATGTAAGAAGAGGGAATATTAAAATTAACTGTAGTAGCAAATTAAGTCAAAATTAAGTGTAGTAGCAAATATAAGAGAGAGAGAGAGAGAGAGAGAGAGAGAGAGAGAGAGAATTCCTTGCATCCTATCAGATCACAATGGAGTGAAATTAGAAATCAATGACAAATGATAAAACAAAAACCATTCTAACACCTGGAGACTAACTAATGCACTTTGAATGATGAATATATAGCAGAAGAAATCAGGGGAAAAGTTTTAAAAATCTCCTAAACAAATGAGAATAGTGATATGACATATCAAAATCTCTGGGGGAGTATAAAGGCAGTTCTAAGACGAAATTTTATGGCTCTGAGTTCATACATTAAAAAAATAGAAATAAGCCAAATAAATAATCTAACATTGTACCTCAAGGCCCTAGAAAAAGAACAAACCAAAATCAAAGTTGGTAGAAGACAAAAAATATTAAAGTCAGAGTAGAAATTAATGAAATGGAGAATAAAAAAATACAAAGGACCAACGAAACAAAAAGTTAGTTTTTTAAAAGGGTAAGCAAGATTGATAAATCCATCAATATCTTCAAAAAGTACTTGAGAATTAATCTAAGGAAAGATACCAAGGACCTCTACAATGAAACCTACAGAACACTAAAGAAAGAAATTGAAAAAGCTCTTAGAAGGTGGAAAGAAATCCCATGTTCTTGAAAAGGCACAATTAATATTGTTAAAATGACCACACTACCAAAAGCATTATAGAGATTCAATGAAATTCCCAACAAAATACCAATGCCATTCTTCACAGAACTAGAAAGAGCAATTATCAAGTTCACTTGAAAATATAAGAGACCGAGAATAGCTAAAGCAACCCTGAGCAAAAACAGTGATGCTGGAGGCATCATAATACCAAACCTTAACGTGTACTACAGAGTTCTACTGACAAACAGAGCATGGTATCGGCAACAAAACAGACATGAAAACAAACGGAATAAAATAGAACACACAGAGATAAACTTGCATAAATACAATTATCTGATGCTAGACAAAGGTGCCAAAAACATTGATCAAAAGAATCTAATCTAAATTTCCTATGTATGTATATGTATACACCACAGTGAATCTCAACATGTATAACCACGAGACATTAACAAAAAGAAAAAAAATCTACAAGCAAATAGCAGAAGGATCAGGACAGCAAAGGGAGGAAAGGGGAAAATACTGGGGACTAAACTTGAGCAAGTTATATTCCATCCTTTTTGAAAATTATGTCAAAATGAATTCTAAAGTTACGTATAACTAAAAAGAAATAATAAAAACATCTAAAACAAAACCACCTAGTTGTTCATTGAGTTAACATAATGAACTGATTTGTGTTCCAATGGGAGATTGAAAAAGCAGCTCAAAGATTATTTGAAAGACCTATAGTAGTTCATAACGTGATAATTTATGGAATAAAAATACAGTGACTATTTTGGTGTAAATACAAGCAAAATTTATGGAGTGAATAGAAACTGTCATAATGGAATTTACAACAAAGAATTCCCAAAGGAAAGACCTTAGTCTTATCCATTTTACATGCATAACAGTTCTAAGCTCTCAGTAAAATTACAAATTGAGCAAAGGCTATCATCATTGAACAATATTTATTGCCTATCAAAAAATTCTCCAGATAATTTTAATCTAAGTAAAATCTTTCTGTGTTTTGCACATTTCAATATAATTGGACAACCTCCAAACTTCTTTAAGGCAAGACATTTCTTACAGCATCACTCCCCTATGTGTATCTTCTTAACTTTCCCACACAAACATTACATCATTTATTACTTAATATTCTTTAGTATTTTTGTGCTGTGAATCTGCATGTGTGACTATAAAGTAACTTTCCAGGATGGCTCTGACAACATTATCACCAAAGTATTTCACAATTGTTAGAGAATTCCATCAAATAATTTATAATAAATTCATGACTCTATGTCAACTAGAAATTTATGTTATGCAGATCTGTAAATTTATTAAGAGATATAAAACATTTTAATACCTAAGAAATAGAAGTATCAGAATAAAGAATTATAAATGTGGCTGCATCATTGCAGTATGCTGATACTGAGTCCTTTGTGTGTAAACCAAGGAGTGGGATAGCTGGGTCAAATGGTGGTTCCATTTCAAGTTTTCTGAGGAATCTCCATACCACATTCCATAAGGATTGCAACAATTTGCAGTTCCACCAGTAGTGTATGAGTGTACCTTTCCCCCCATCCTCATCAACATTTATTGTTGCTTATATTCTTGAAAATTGCCATTTTGACTGGGGTGAGATGAAATCTTAGAGTAGTTTTGATCTGCATTTCTCTAATTGCTAGAGATGTTGAACAGTTTTTCATATATCTGTTTATTGTATTTCTTCTTCTGTGAAGTGTCTGTTCCATTCCTTAGCCCATTTATTGACTGGGTTATTTGTTTTTTTGGTGTTCATCGAGGTGCATGTGGTAAAGATTTTCTTCCATTCTGTAGGCTCTCTCTTCACATTATTGATTGTTTCCTTTGATGAGAAGAAGCTTTTTAGTTTGAATCCATCTCATTTATTGATTCTTGATTTTACTTCTTGCACTTTAGAAGTCTTGTTAAGGAAATCAGCTCCAACATGGTGGAGATTTGGGCCTACTTTTTCTTCTATTAGGCACAGGGTCTCTGTTTTAATACCTAAGTCTTTGATCCACTTTGAGTTGAGTTTTGTGCAGGGTGAGAGATAGGAGTTAAACTTCATTTAGGTTTTCCCAGCACCATTTGTTGAAGAGGCTATCTTTTCTCCATTGAGTTTTTGGTACCTTTGTCTAACATGAGATAACTGTATTTATGAAGGTTTGTCTCTGTGTCTTCTATTCTGTACCATTGGTCTAAATGTCTGTTTTGGTGCCAATACCATGCCATTTTTATACTATGGCTCTGTAGTATAGTTTAAGTTATGGTATTGTGATGCCTTGGATTTCTCTTTTCTTGCTAAGGATTGTTTTAGCTATTCTGGACCTCTTATTTTTACAAATAAATTTCATGACTACTTTTTCTATTTCTATGAAGAATGTCATTGTAATATTAATAGGAATTGCATCAAATCTACATAACACTTTTGGTAGTATGGCCATTTTGACAATATTAATTCTGCCTATCCAAGAGCATGGGAGATCTTTCCATCTTCTAAGGTTTTTTTCAATTTTTTTCTTTAGTGTTCTATAGTTTTCATTGTAGAGCTTTTTCACCTCTTTTGGTAGATTGATCCCCAAGTTTTTCTTTTTCTTTTTTTTTTTTTTTTTTTTTTTTTTTTTTTTGAGGCTATTCTGAATGGGGTAGTTTCCTAATTTCTCTTTCAGTGGATTCATCACTGATGTATAGGAATGCATTATGCATTTGATTAATGGGTGTTGATTTTATATCCTGCTACTTTGCTAAATTCATTTATTAGTTCTAGAAGTTTCCTGGGGGAATTTTTTTGATCTTCTACATACAGAATCATGTCATTGGAAAATAGTGATAGTTTGATATGAGGATGCTAATTCACAATAAGGTGGGGACTAGGGAAATATAAAGGTATGTTGCATTAAGTAGAGGGAAATGAAAGGAGGTGAGAGGTGTGGGGGTAGGAAGGTGTGGGGGTATGTTCAGTTTGAAAAAAATGAAATTGTTTTAAGCATAACTTTAAAAAATCACATTTAAGATCTAATTTACAATTAAGATACATTTATATTAGGATGCTATATAGCAAGGGATTTTAGTTATTTAATTTTTCAGAAAGTTTAGTAGTTACATTAAATAAAAATGCCATAAAAAAATCAAATATAGAATATTAACTTTAAAACCTTCATTTTGGATAAACTTTACCTTCTCTTGAAAACATATGAAGTACACTAACTTCTTGGATTCTGCAGGACCTATCAAATTAACCTTCCCTTTCCCTGGGTCCCTTCCAGTGTCACTAGGATTTCAACAGCACCATTCCCACAACTTCTGGAGTTCAGATTATTTACAGCTGTAGACATCCTCCAACCCTGGCAACAATGGCTGGGTGTCAGATTTAGGGGAGAAACAGTCCAATTCCTTTGTCTTGACTTTTTCTTTTTCTGTTTTTTTTTTTTTTTTTTTTTGTTGAGGTTGCTTCTAGAATGAAAATGTCTTATATAACTTTGGAATAAGTTCTTACAGCTCATGATACATTTTTCAGTGAAGGCTGCAATTTACTCAATCATTTATTTTGTGACTTTTCTTTTGTATTCCAAAGGTTTTAACATTCCTTTGCCCTTTTCCAGGGTGCATTTTGCACTTTAATTTGCTTTTGCAGACTTGTATCAGTGTGCCATCTAAGTTTTCTATGTTTTCCATCTCCCTGATATACTTTTTGAAAAGTTTCTGTTTAAACAATAGATATTCCTGGAGATGGGTACCAGCCAGCTCTACCTAAAACAATATTCAAGTTACTCTTTTAATCAGTCTGTTAAGAATGATCAAAAAGAGTCAGGGCATACCCTAGTACTCTACTGTGCCCATATGTTCTTTCCTTGGGCTAGGAAAAAAAAAAAGTCTTTAAATCTCAATTTCCCAATGAACGAAGATATTAATATTTTGATTATTTCATTTATTGAGATATACATATGTCAATAAATAAAAAAAAAAGACTTGTTAAATAGTTTGGCTCCAGTGTATAAAATTAAGAAATAAAACTTCTGGTTTCTTAGCAGTACAGATTTTGCCAAACCCTGCAAAGTACAAAGCAAAATGGAAAGTTGGCCAAAGGGTTCGTGCAGAGAGCCAAGACAGACAGTTTGGGTCAAAAAGTAGAATTTCACCCATTGCTCAAATATTAGGAGTTATTCACAGCTGCAGACGATTTGTACTGTACAAGTTCTAAGGATACAGTGCTTTGTCTTCATCATCTGGTTCAGCTGCCTGTGCTGACCAGTGTTCAGCACGGTTTCCAGCTTTCCATTTCACCTCATGCTGGCAACAAGAAAAGGTTTCAATAAAATAAATCCATTTTAGTGAGGTTCTGGAAGTTTTTGTTTTTGATCTGCAAACCAGTGTGTTCAAACTTGCAGTCAAAAACACTTGGCTCTTTGGCAGAATTCACAGGAGAATTTGATTCTGCTCCTCACTGCATTGGATTCTGCACTGTGTTATATTTGTCCCTAACCTTGGAAATGTGTAGAACTGAAATAATAACATCTAAACAAGGGATCGGTAAAACAATAATTGTTTGAGTTGGCATTTTAATTGCTGTGACCAAAAGACCTGACAAGAACAATTTAAAGGGGGAAAAGTTTATTTTGGCTCATGGTTTCAGAGTCCATGGTTGGCTGACTCCTTAGCTCTGGGCCCTAGATGAGGTAGAACATCATGGCAGAGGCTATGGTTCAGGAAAGCAGATAGGAACATGGCAATTAGGTTTCCAGGGATAAAATATAAACCCAAAGATAATAACCTGGTGACCTAGTTCCTCCAGCCACGCCCTACCTGCCTACATTTAGCACTCAGTTAATCCATATCAATTGATTAATACACTGATTAGGTCACACTTCTAATAATCAATCATTCTACCTCTGAAAATTCTTGCATTGTCTCACACATGAGCTTTCAAGGGACACCTCATATCTAAACCATAACCATATTTCTACAACCATATGAGACAGGAGAAACCTATTTAAGTTGACCAGACATTAAGACTACTTAAAAATTATTATTTCCATAAGACATGCCTGTGTTTTGTGTGTGTACACTCATGAATGCTTATATTTCAAACTACCAACTCATCTATGTAGAAGTGACAATTTCACTCTTTTCTTATGAGTAACTGAAATGTCCACAGGGATGACCAGTTTGTTATGTAGTGTCATCCAACAGAATTATTCCTTCTTTCCCTACATGACAGTTTGGGGTCAGTTTCAACAGCTGTTTTAGATTAAATTTATTTTTAAACTAATTTTACCAAAAGAGTTATTACATCTCCTGAGAATTCCTAGGAGGGGTAGAAATGTCTATGGTCATACATAAAATCATAACTTTCTCTGGAAACAACAATCTCAGTAAAGACAATGAGCCCATTCTCTTCATGCAAGCTAGTGCCATATTTTCAACATGAAATAAACACAGTTATGTTCCTTAAAAAGTCAAGAATAAGGAGAAAAGGATTTTGATAACAGTTAAGGTTTTTTGATGGGGTTAGTGCAGGTTTAGCTACAGAAGTAATGAAGAGCTCACTTCAAGAAGGTAAGCTCAGAGCAGAGATGTGACCACCCGGTTCTCATTGGCCCTCAGTACAATTGTTGGGTTAAATTCACACGTGTGGACATGCTGCATAGATGGGCTATATGGCACTGCATAAATAGGACATGTTCATAGTGGTACAAAACTTGGCCTCTGAAATACTAGGGACTTCTGCATTATCCCCATGGTTGTATTGACCTGGCTTCTGACTATCCCCTAGGAGTAACACTTAGATCCCATTCTTCCTTTTCCCTGACTCTTGTTAAGACACCAGTTTGGCCTCACAAGCTATGCGCCATATTGCAAAACTCCAGGCAGAAGCACTTAAATATGCAGCTTACACTGGGCATGGCATTTCTTGCCTTCAGTACAATTAGAACTACCTACCATATGTGGCACATGAGGCCATCACTCTACCAAAACGTTTTCCTTATTGAATCAATGCATGCAATTTGCATTTTCATTTTAAAACATTATCGAAATTTGCAAGTTTAGTAGGAAGAATAGAAAATAATATTGTCTAAAAGAGTTTTTTTTAATATCTTCCTTGTCTGCTATATTGTCTTTCATAGTTTAATTTGTTTGTATGTGTTTTCTTTGTTTTTGTTATCTCCGGGGGTCATCTATGTTATTGTTTTAGGGGCTTTGCTATACTTCTTTTAGAAACTACAAGATACTATTAGTTAATTTACTCTTGATTAACTTATCAATATAAACCTAATCTTAGTGTCTGAAATAATTTTCTCTTTCCTTATCTTCATTTTCTCTTTCCCATATTATTCTCTCTCTTATTGGCCTGAATTCATTCATGTTTTAAAATATTTACTGGAAACTTTCTATGAACCAAAATATGATAATTTTCTTGGTATTTTATTTTTGAATGCTTAATACCAACATTTAAAAAAAACTTTTTATTTATCATTATGTAAATCTTTAGGTAAATCCCAAGTATTCTGGTGTATAGGATTATTAAATTATTTTATTTTCTTAAACAATACTGATCTCATAATTGATTTGCTCTACAATTCCACAGTTACTTGGAACAGTATTTGAAGTGGTTGAGGTAATTTAATTTTGTATTACATAGAAGTTTGATAGTAATACTTAGTCTGCAGAGGCAGTTTAGAAAGCACCATGTAGGTGTTTAGGGCTTCCAGATAGGAGTCCTGAAAATGATAAGTGAATTATAAATGCTGGTACCTGAAATCCAGTTCTATCTAAGCATCATGAGTTTTGATTGATAAATATGGCAACTCTATACACAATTTCTATTGTTTGTAATTTGTAGAAACGTTCTTACTGGTCTTTTGTTTTGGGTACTGGGGATTGATCCTAGGGGCACTTAACCACTGAGTCACATACCCAGCCCTTCTTTTGTATTTTATTTAGAGGTTCTCTTTCACTGGGTTTTTAGGGCCTCCTTAAGTTGCTGAGGCTGGCTTTGAACTTGCAATATTCCTGCCTTTGACTTCGGAGCCACTGGGATTACAGGTGTGCGCCACCATGCCCTTCGTTGCTTATTGGTCTTCTAAATCATAGGTTCTTATAATTTTTTCATTGATGTTTGTAGGGAAATTCAATTCTCAAATATTGGGCTTAACTGTATTTATATACATTAATAAAATTTTGTTATCAATGGTTTCCAATTTTTATTTTTTACTTAAATCTATTATGGATCAATTACATGGACATAAGATCTCCCATTTCAATTACTTTTCTGACAATTTACATATTTCACATCATGTTCAGCAAAACTCAAAACTTTATAATTTTCACATTTGTGCTTTACATTGCAGTTTTTATAAGTATAAAATATCTCTATTTCCTACAGTAGTAATACTGCAGAGGAAAACAGTCTCTTTCCCTTTAAGAGAAATCAGCATTCCTTTCTTTTGATGTATTGTTCATAGACCCCATGATTGTCCTCTCTCCAGTCATTACTTTTCAGGGTTGAACTCGTTCTGTCAGGCTAACATAAAACCTGGTCACATCAGTCATGCCCAGACCTCCTCTATCTCCAATTCCAGTGGTCCACAAGGCTGAGGTGTGTCATGCAACTAGATCTTCCTAGAAATGGCAGCCAAGCTGTATTTACCATGACAAAGACTTGGGGTGATCTCCTGGGCAGCACCTCTGCCCCAGACACCTATTTCTTTACCAGAGGTAGCTCTTGAATGAGAGCAGTTTTGAGGCTTTCTAGGTTTTGCATAATTTTCTGAATTATTATGCAGCTTACTTGCTTTTCTCAATGACTGGAGATCAAGGAATAGAGAGGCAATCTGAAATAGTTTACTAGATGTTCTCTCTTGTTAGTCTATTGAGGATGCTATAACATTATAGATGGGGAAACTGAAAAGCAACAGAAATTTATTTCTCACACATCTTGCAACTGGAAATTCAAGATTAAGATACCAGTGAATCAGTGTCTGCTGAGCCTGTCTCCTGGTTACACACTTCCATCTTTGCCCTTCACCTTTACATGGTGGAAGCAGCTGGAGAGCTCTCTTGGGCCTCTTTCACGAGGGCATCCATCCTATTCCGAAGGGCTCTTCTCTCATGACCTAAGCATGTACCCAAAACCCGATCTCCTAAAACCATCACATCTGGGGTTACAGCTACAACGTAGGGATTTATGGGGTCACAAACAGTAAGTCCATAGTGGTCTTCCCAGCCCACCTTTGCTTCTGACACTGTCCTCTCCACGTTCAGCCACCAGTCCTATCTACACATCCTTAGCTCAAGAGGGGTTTGCATAGCAATCTCATACAGCCTGTTCAATTCAGTCACATTCTTACTAAATTTAGCAGCAGTTCTTTTGGGTCCTTAAAATGCAGGATATAGCAAATTTTACAGCCTTCCAATGAACATGGAAAATTTCTTTTAAAAAAAATCTTATGAATATTTATATAGGACTTCACAAGGCAGAGCGAGGGAGTGATTTATGGCCTTTTCATTTGGCTGGAAGTTTTGCAGTTTTTATCATGGTCACTTTGGTTGTAAGCCTCTTCAAATCCTTTGTGGAATAAACAATTCGTACCCAATTAAATAGCACATTGCACTTCTCACAAGAACTGTAATAAAATTAACAGTTTTAAAAAATTTTTTTTTCAAAGGAGGGAATTGCTACTCAGTGATATTAACAGTTCTGTCTATAATTAACTTGAGCAAAAGGGAGGTGATTGGATGTTAAGCAAGGCTTACAAAAAACACATGCCTAGTATTTGGAATATAAGACAATGTTGGAACAATTTTTATAATTTAAAATTAACAAAGAACTCCTTTATTTTTCTAAAACAGGGACGTAGATATTAATCTTAACTGTATATATAGAGAACCCTGTATCTTTTATCTTTATGTGTGCCTATGTGTATGTGTATTGGTACATACTTGAGATTTCATCTATAATAAGATGGTTAATTGGTTCTTAGGTCTTATCTTCTTATCCTCTTGACTGCTAATGTCCAAGTTTCTAGAAAAGTTCAACCAAAGAAAATGAAGATCCACTTTTTCCTTTGGCTGGACAGACATACCCACAGAGTCCAAAAGAATGCCCAGTCAGAAATTTTAAAGAAAAAATTTCTTACATGCAAAAAGAATAAATATTGCTATAATGACTCCCAGGTACTCACAAACCATTAAAGAAATGAAAAAGAAAGAATAATACAGTGAAATTATCTGTGTTTCCCCATTCTTATTCCCCCACCAGAGTGCTAGTGACAACCATATCCTGGAGTTGGAATTTGTGTTTCCTATACATGTTGCTATACTTTTACCACACAGGCAATTTATCAGGTAGAATTTCATCATAGGAAACACAGAGTCTGTTCTTGCCAGGTTGAAAAGAGGATGTATTAGTATGCGTTAAATTGCTTTCAAAATAGGAAGCACTGAAGGACCTGACTTGGGCCAGCTTCCCTTCTGCCTGGGCAGCCTCTGGGTTGTCTGCTATTGTGCAGCCAGCACACGCTGATGCAGGCACTGCTATCACGACAGTTAGTTAGAGAACTACAAATTACTCACTCGGAAAAACAGCTGTACGTAGCTGCCTCATTAGGAAATTTTGGCCACCACTGCAGATTGCAAGACTGCCAGATAGAAAAATAGACACCTAGCACTCAGGCTCAAGCTTCTATGTTAAGGCACAGTCTCATCAAGGTGCGTGCACCCTGGTGGACAATCCTGTCTCATATGGACTCTAGTTCAGAAAGTAAGATAAGGGGTTAAAATCCAAAATACATAAGGTAATAATACAGCTTAATAGCAAAAATCAACAACAAGCCAAAACAAGTAAGCCAACTTAATAATGGGCAAAGGACTTAAGCAGACATCACTCCCAAAACATAACAAGTGGTTAGTTATGTGTAAAGGGGCACAAAGCCACACTGTCGTCAGGAAAACCCAAATCAAAACCACAGTGAGAAGTCATCTCACATCTTTTAGGTTGATTATTATCAACAGCAAAAAGAGAAGTGTCAGTGAGCACATGGAAAAATTGGAGCCCCTGAACACCGTTCATGGAAATGTAAAATGGTACAACCGCTGTGAAATCAAAGGAACTGAGATCAGGGTGAGGAAGAGAAACCCACATGCCCACGTTCGCTGCAGCAGTGCCCATCGTAACAGACAAAACATGGTGGGTCTGTTGCTGTTGTTTGGCCTGGAATGTCCCCCAAAGCCCAGGTGTTGAAGGCTGGGCCCCCGCCTATTGCACTCTTGGAGGGTGGTGGAGTCTTGTAAAGGTAGGGCTTCCTTGAAGGAAGTCAAGTCACTGGGAGAGTGCCCAGGAAGCAGAGGTTGGGACCTGGCCCCTTCTTCCCTCTTTGCTTTCTGGCTGCCAGGACATGAGCAGCTTCCGCTGTCATGTGCTTCTGCCATGAGGTCCTGCCTCGCCACAGGCCCAAAAGCAACAGGGCCAACCAACCGTGGGCTGAAACCTCCGAACCTGTGAGCCCAGAGGAAGCTTTCCTCTTTAGAAGTTGATATCTCAGGTATTTCTTCCACAGTGATTATAGGTGCGCTAACACATACGTACAATGGAGTTTTATTCGATCTCGATAAAGAAATGCTTCCACGTGTGACAAGATGGGTGAACCTGGAGAACATTATGCTGATAAGCCAGTCACAGAAAACCTGATACATGATGAATGCCACACATGTGCAGTATTTAAAATAGTCAAACTCACAGAAGTAGAGAGTAGAATGGTGGTTAGCAGTCGCTGGGGGTGGGAGGGAAGTAAGAAGTTGATGGATGGGTATAAATGTCAGTCACATGAGATGAATAAGCTCTGCACAGCACAATGCCTACAGTTAATAATGCTGCCTTGTGCACTTAAAATCTGTTGAGAGTAGCTAGCATATTAAGTGTTCTTACCTTAAAAGGGAGGGGTTGTAATGTGCAAATTATGTTCTTTGCCTTCATCATGATAATGGTTTCAAGGACATATGCCTATTCCAAACTCATCAAATTGTATACATTAAATGTGGGCTGTTTTAGTATATCAATTATACTGCAAGAAAACTGTTAATTTTTATAAAATGACAACCCATTAATGATACAGAAATTGTGCAACTAAAAATAAAACATGTGGCTAGTTTGGGGTAAATATTTGTAGCAATGGGGTATAAAACTAAACACTAAAAAGGAGAATTACTGAAGTAAATTTGTGTCAGTGAAGGTAAAGTTATGACTGCATTTTTTCTTATGATCAAAGAAGATATTGAACCATTGCTTTTTCTAAACCCACAATATTACTGTTCCCCAGGAATTCTATGACTAGGGACTTAGTCATTCCTTTGTGCAATCCTGGTATGGTTTGGATTATGAAAGAAGCATATCACATTAGGTAACAAACTGCTTAAGATTCCTTTCTGAGAAAAAGTTAATACATCTTCCCACAGCGCTTTGAAATGTCTTTTGGATAGAAAAGGATTCCCATCTGAAAATGCTTTAACTGTTTTTCTTAGTAATCTGCAAATGTTTTCTCACCTCTTTTAGTGACAGACTATATTCAGAAATAGCTGAAGTAAGGGTAACTTCAAGGGTCTAAGAATTATGCAAAGTTCAGCTCTTTTGTAATAAGCTGTTAATATGATAGTGACATATTGGCAGTCTGGCTCCCAAGCATACATCTGGAGTCTATTTATAAGGATCAGGACAACATGTCATACACTGCATAAATTTTTAATATGCTATAAGTTAGTAATAACATTAAAGGTTTACTCTGCTTTGTGGTTAGACAATTCACATGACACTATAAATAATATGATTGAGTGTCTGATACAAATATAGAGGAATTTTCTTGTATTTGCAAGGAAGTTCAAATTCTTGGTCCATTTTGTGTGGCTATAACAGGAATATCTGAGACTGGGTAATTTAAAAAGAATAGAGATTCATTTTTTACAGTTCTGGAGGTTGGAAAGTCCAAGGTCAAGGAGTACGCCTCGGTGAGGGCCTTCTTGTTGCATCATCCATGGCAGAGGCAGAAGGGGAAGCAGGGACTACAGTGAGAATAAGAGGGAGTTGGACTCACTAATATAACAGCTCCCTCTCTCATGATAGCTCAATCACTCCTGCAATAAGGACATTAATCATTTTATGAAGGCACTGGAGATTAAGTTATAACATGTGAACTCTCAGGTACACATTTACATCATAGTACTCCGTGAATGGTACCTTTCATACTCATCCAAGATCTGAACATAATCAGAATTAGTTTAAAAGAGAGGCAAGATGGCGGCATGGACCTAGGCAACGAATCTGGACTCATCCACCGTCTGGAATCCATGTACTGTGAGAACAGCTGATGAGAGAGATGTGGGTGGCAGAGGGAAAGCACTAAGACACGATATTCGACATTCAGATACTTGGAGGAACTAGGAAACTCTGGGTACTGAAATAGAAAACAGGAAGAGTTGGTTAACCCCAAACCCTGACAAATGTGAGTTGGGGGGGGAGGAATAATAAAGGGAGAAGGAGGGAGGGAAAGGTGAAAAGCTCACTTTAAAAAACAACAATAGAAGTCAGACAGTTAAACTGGGGCTGGAGCTGCAAAGCCACTTAGAGAGTGAGCACAACATAGCTTATCTCAAACTGCTGGCAGAAAACTATGGTGGGCTGCCATTTTGTGGAGGCCACACCTAAGCCCACTTTGCTAGAAGAAATTAAATCTGTAGAGCTTCAGCCCACCTACACATAGCAGCATACTATTATAGGGAGCACCTTTGAAATTGGCTGTCTCCATGTCTGTGTAGAGCTATCCCAGATAGATGATGGTTGCTCTCATCCCTGTCAAGGGGATTGAGGTAGAGTGGACAAGAGACCAAGTCACTCTCAGGGAGTTCAACCTGTAGGGAGAAGCAAGTGCCCCAGTTGCTGGTCCCAGCTGCTGAAGCCTCAGCAGATGGCAGACCCTACCTGGGCCCCAGCAGTGCTCTGCCTACCACAGAAGCTGGTCCCACTGGGCACACCCCAATAGCTGTCCCCACTAGATGACAGAAGCTGCTCAGGTCCCAGCAGTCCCACAGAGCCAGCCTGCAGATGTGTGTGCCCACAGAAGCCAATCACTGCCAAGCACACCAGACACAGGCCTGCTGAAGTAAGCCCTGGTGACCTGAGCTGCAGGCAAAAGCAGCACCATGCATGCCACTGAGGTGGGTCGAAGGACATACCCTACAGACAGTGGACACAACAGAGCACTTCCAGACACAGGCACACTTTGTATGTGCAACTACCTCCCTCCTCCCCAGACCACCCAGAAACACGGCCACTGGGCCCCTGCACCTCTGCCATGGGGCATCATGCCCTGTAGGCCCTGAAATCTACACAGGTGCACTCACACCTGTTTTGACAGCTCTGGGCACAAGAACCATTTCTGCATGTGGACACTCAAGACTACATCCCCAATTAGGGAGAGACCTGGCTACTAGGTGACAGGCAATTAGGGCTTGTTTCCTCTTACCTTCCCCAAAGCTATTAGGTGCCTGGACACACCAGCGAACCCAGGAAGCCTCTTAGACTTGCGTTAGAGGTGAGCTAGCGAGGGTGCTACTGCGCACACAGAGACACTGAGACGGGGAGCCAAGGGCTGTGGGCATTTGATAAGCCTCCCCAATCCTGATGGGATCCAAATCAGCAGGCCTGTGTCTCCTGAAATCTCTCTGGCCTGGTGAGGTGGCACATGCCTGTATTACCAGCAGCTCAAGAGGCTGAGGCAGGAGGATCACAAGTTCAAAGCTAGCCTCAGCAAAAGTGAGGCACTAAGCAACTCAGTGAGACCCTGCCTCTAAGTAAAATACAAAAATAGGGCTGGGGATGTGGCTCAGTGGTCGAATGCCCCAAGTTCAATCCCTGGTATCCATCCAAAAAAAAAAAAAAAAAAAAAAAAAAAACTCTCCATCATGATAGTTCAGCATGGAATAACTTAAACCTCTCTAGTGTCAGATTTTGTTTTCACAGATGTTATTTTCTGTATTGATTTCATAGGTTTCTCCGTATTATTTGATACTGCATTCCTTAATCCACTTTTATGGATTTCTTTCAATGTTCTAAAGTGTTGATTGTTTTCTTTTTGCATTATCTGCCCCTGTCTCTAATACCCCCATTTTTTTCTTATTTTCTCTTTTTCATATCATGCCATGTATTCTTCAATAGTAATTCTACATTATTGCCTAGTTTCTCAGCCTATTCTAGAGCATTATTGATTTTTCTGCTTTTGGATTAGTGGAATTGTGGGGGATATTTACAGTAAGTTTTCTTAAGGTTTATTACCATGTGGCTTCCTTCTGAAGGGCCAGGGTTACTGTGACTCTTCACAGACTGACACAGCATGTGGTCATGTGAGTGGGAGTTTTGACAAAGATGTATGCTCAGCCTGGGGCACAGAGTAAAGAGAAATAAACTCACTAAAAATTCCCCATTTTAGAGAAGTAGAAAAGATGATCACTCCAGTCGATGTGCAAAAATCAACATAAAAACACAGGAACTATGATAAAGCAAGGTAGTAAGATGCCTCCCAGAGTTCCTAACACTCCAGTAAACGATACTATAGGCATAAAGTAAAGGAAATGCCAGGGCAAGAAATGAAAGAGTTGAATGTTGAAATGACCAATGAATTAGAAAAAAGATTTAAGGAGTGAACTAAGAAAGAAAATGCAGGAAATGAAAGAGCATTTCAGTAAAGTGATAGTTTTTCTGAAAAAGAACCAAATAGAAGTCTTGAAAATGATAACTCAATCAATTAAATAAAATCCATGACATCAAAATTAAAAGCTTATTTTTAAAAATACTTAATTTTTAGTTGTAGTTGGACACAATACCTTTATTTTATTTATTTATTTTTAAATAGTGGTGCTGAGGATCGAACCCTGCATGTGCTAGGCCAGCGCTCTACCGCTGAACCACAACCCCAGCCCTTTAAAAGCTTCTTTACAGCAAAGGAAGCAAGAGTGTGAAGAGAGAGATCTTACAGAATGGGAGATAATCCTGGCTAGCAACTTTTCCAACAGAGGATTAAAGAACTCAAACAACTTAACAACAACAACAAAAACAATCAACAAATGGGCAAATGAAATAAACATTTCTGAAAAGAAGAAATAGACATTACCAACAAATGTAAGAAAAAAAATGTTCAACATTTTTGCCATTAGGGAAATGCAAATCAAAATTACACTGAGACTTGATCTCACTCCTGTTAGAAGGACAACCATCAAGAATACAAATAATACATGCTGGCAGGGATAGGAGGGGAAAGGAACACTCATATATTGTTGGTAGAATTGTCAGTTATCACAAACACTCTGAAAATCTGTATGGAGCTTCCTTAAGAATAGAAACAACGGGACTGGGGTTGTGGCTCAGCGGTAGAGTGCTCGCCTAGCACTTGCGCAACCCGGGTTCGATCCTCAGCACCACAGAAAAATAAACACATTGTGTACAACTAAAGCAAAAAAATAAATATTAAAAAAAAGAATAGAAACACCATATGACCCAGATATACCTCTCCTTGGTATTTATCCAAAAGAACTGAAGTCACATACTGTAGTGCTACATGCATGTTTATAGCATGTGCAATTCACAACAGTCAAGTTACAGAACCAGCCCAAATGTCTATCAATGGATAGATAGATGTGGTGTGTGTGTGTGTGTGTGTGTGTGTGTGTGTGTGTGTGTGTGTGTGGTTTTTTTTTTGTGTATATATATATATATATGAAGTGTTCATATATATATATGAAGTGTTACTCAACCATAAAGAAGAATTGTTTCATTTGTTAGTAGATAGATAGATAGAACAACAGAGCATCATGCCAAGTGAAATAAGCCAGATTCAGAAAGTCAAGGGTTGAATGTCTTGTCTCATGTATGAAGCTAGAGAGTAAAAAAAAAAAAAAAAGGTGGGGGTGGGGGTGGGGGAGGGCGAAATAGAAGGGAAACCAACAGAAGAGGACTGTAATGGGGGGGGGGTCAGGAAGGGAAAAGGAGGTACTGGGGAATGAAATAAGACTAGATTATATTAAGTGCACATATGTCACAATATACCCCATTAGTAAAAATAACCTTAATGCACCAATATTTTTATTAATTAGGTGAGAAAAGAGGCTGTTGGAGAGCAAAGCATCTTTATTCTTTATGAACTAAGTTCCACAAGGTAGCATACAGGGTGCGTGGTGGGGCAGGGGCACGCTGACTTCAAGACTGAGTCTCACTTGAGCTGGGCTCTCTCCATATGCTATGATCAAAAGAGCAGAGGACGCTCAGATCTCCGTGGTCAGGGTGCTCCCAGAAAAGAAAGCTGAGGGATATGATTTGAACTAAGCACACACATTTCTAACAAGCACATGACTTCCACTGCCTTTTCTCCCACCTCTGTGGGGAGGGACAGGAACTGGAAGGAGTCCACGAGGGCTCAGTGCCTCTCCTCCTGACTCCAGGAGCCAGCAATCACCGGCCTGCCCCCAGCTCTGCTCACTTTTGCATTCTGTGCTCTCTGTGCTAATCCCAGGCAATAAGGGTTGAGGCTGTTCTCCCAGAGGCACAAACCCCATGTCAGTCCGGGTGCCAGGCTTCGGCCTTGACTGGATCATAGCTCCAATGCCAACTCCTACTCTACGGATAGTTTGAGACCATGCTCTGGTTACATAGCTGCACAACTCATCACAAAAACATGGTGATGTCAGCAATGGGTTTTTAATGTCCACAGGATGAGGCAGGGTGAGGGCCTTGTCTTGCTTTCCCATCTCTGCTATCTTGGCCAGGGTGAACTGACAGATGGAGGTAACTAGAGAGCTGAGGGGTAATTTGGAAATGTCTTCACACATGTTGGGGATTGATCCCAGGTGGCTGAATCTGTCAGTAGGGACCTCAATTGTGCTGTGAGCCAGAACACCTACACATTGACTCTCTGTGTGGGCCAGGGTTCTTCACAGCTTGCCAGCTCAACGCAGTTCAACTTCTTATCTAACAACTCCATGGAGAAGCTGTGTGGCCTTTGCTGACCTAAGCCCAGAAGTTAGGCACTCTACTGCCAATGCAATCTGTCCTTACAAGCAAGAACTAAGTTTAAGGGGAACACACATAAGCCCTTAGCTCATAAAAGGAGGATCAAAAAACTTTCAGACATAATTTAAAACCTCCAGTCTGTTGTTAAAGTTTATTTTGTCATTTGAGAACCTAAAATTAATCAGAAGGCTATATTAATAAAGCCCCAAGACAAGTCTGCCACCACAGCAGAAAATCGCTTCTTTGTTGCATATCCCACTCAACCCATGTTCCAGTTAAGACTTTCAACAGAGCACATCAGAAGATCTGCAATGAAGCTAAATGACAGCGAGATGTTCAGATAGTAGTTTGACTAAAGATAATCTAATAAAGATTGCAATAATATAGAAATGTCCTATATGTTGATTATAGTTTCTCATTAAAAATATTCCTTGCAAGAAATTAAATGCAAGTGTTAAATGTTCAGGCCCAAAGATATTAAATTCCAAAGGAATTACACCCAAAATTTAAAAAAAAAAAATTCTTGCCCTTATAATTAAAAGTTCAAAGAAATTGATTCCTCCCTGGTTATCTTCTGCTCAGATTTAGCTTTAAAAAAAAGTTTTTAAAATCTTGATGAGCTTGGGGATTTTCTGGCAGCTGACAGCTGGGGCATCTCTCACTGAAGTGATTAAGGTTCCTTTAAGCCTCAGAAGCTTGTTAGTTCAGTCCCAAATCTTCCATCAGCCTCTGCAAAGGTATCATGAGTTGAAGTGTCTGGAGGATAAGACTGCCCATGGCTTACTCATACAGAAGCTTGCTTAGTGGCAACACATATGATTCTGTAAGAGAAAGATAACAGAGTTCCCCAAGCACTGAGAATTTGAGAGACATGCAGATGCTAATTCCCCACTCACACACCTATGCACTTTCTGGATTGAGCCACCAAGATGTATATTATGAAGCTAGTCTTCCAAAGAGCTCAAGGCAGAAGCTCCAAGAGAAGCTTTTAATGCACTATGATCCAAAGTAAGGCCAACTTATCTAACCCAATTAAAAATCACAAGGGAAAAGCACTCCACAAGGACCAGAACTTAAACAGATGTATTAATTTCCATCACTCTTGGCTAAAAACCAAAGCCAGATATCCAGGCATCCCCAGATATAAAGCTAGAGCTGTTACACCAATATTTTTATTAATTAGGTGAGGAAAGAGGCTGTTGGAGAGCAAAGCATCTTTATTATTTGACAAACCAGCTGTCAATTATCTTAATGGCAGTCCTTCTCTAAAGGCGAAGAGCATTTAAACTGTCCTTAAGTCCAGGAAAGGCAGAAAACAAAGCAGTCTGTGTTCTCTAAAGCAAGGAGTGAGGCAAAATTTCATTTCCATTATGAAGCCCCTGGAGATAGCAAAGACCTTAGCAGGAACTCAATGCCATCATGGTGACAGTGAATGGAGAAAATTAATGCTTTCGGCTCTACCACAAAAGCCACTAATCTGTGTTAGTGGTTCATGACAAACTTAAAATACAGAGACATTAGCTATTGATAAGTTACTTCTGCCATTAAGTTTACCTTATATCCAAGCACTAATGTCAAAGGGTGGCACTGGGAATCTGTTAGTCTCATATGGGTTGAACTGTGTCTCTCAAAAAGATATGCTGAAGACCTAATCCCAGGCACCTGTGAAGATGGCCTTATTGGGAAATGGGGTCTTTAGAGAAATAGTGAAGAAGTAAGTTAAAATGGGATTGTAGTGGAATCACTAAGTGACTGTGCCCTTACAAGAAGAGGACAGGATCACAGGGTCAGAATCAGGGAGAACACCACGTAAAGACGGAGGCAGAGAGTGGAGCAATGCTGCGGAAAGCCAAGACTTTGCACGCGTAGCCAGCCAGCACCCGAAGCCGGGAAGAAGGCAAGTAGTAGATTCTCTTCAGATCCCAGAAGGAAGCGCTCCTGCATGGAGCCTGGCATGACTCTGCCTCCAGAACTGTGAGACAATACATTTCTGTCATTTTGACTCAGCTAGTTTGTGGCAACTTGTTGCAATAGCTTTGGGAAACTGATACACAGTATGACTGTATGGTCTCCTGTTTGACCACTAACAGGCTTTAAGCCCGCCCCTCCCTGTTTCCTTCTATTGCATATCTGGGAAAGTAGAGATAGATGCACAGGTATTTCCTCTGCTGTTGATGTAGATTCCAGTCAACCCTTAGCTTGTTCCTCCTCTTGTGCTCCTTGACAGGTGGACCAGCCTGCAAAGAAAGGCATTGCTGTGCAGTGTGCATGTCATATACTTCTGCTGGTCGGCATTGCTCTAGAGGCTCCCCAGGTATCAGCTCTGACACGTTCTTGCTGAGCTGGATTCCCATGTCCTGATTCCCTGATGCTCTTCTGAGAACATTCCCTCACCAAATCACTTGACAAGAATCCTGTCTAGACTGCTAGGAACTAAACCTTGATGTTTGCTCTTCAATGCTCTGTAACTAGATAAAATGTAAATCATTGAAATAAAATCACGAGAGAACACAGCACAGATATAATGATGTGCATTACTGCATCCAAAAAAAAAAGTTCTATAAAAACCACAGGCTTAACTCATAATATTAGGACAGAGTGATAAAGGGATGTGTATGGTGTAGTGACACGAATCATCAGTTTGATCAAGATGCCAGAAAAACATAATTTGAAGCTCACAAGCATATGTTAGTTTATACTGTTAACATTAATTCACTGTGAAGTTGGAGAAACATCTTTGTGTTTCAAAGAGCCACTCTTGGATTCAATATTTAAGATTATCATCACTGTTTTGAAGAGTGTATAAAAACTCACACTTTTAAAGATGTGAGGCATCATAGCATAATATGTGACTAAGATTCAAATGTTGAACAACTTTAAACTTAAGGAACTCTCAAAACTTACATGCTCTAAAGAATTTTTGTACTTTTGATCAGTGTGTGCCCTAAGACAGCCTTTAGAATTGCTATTCCCTATATTCATTTGTAAAACATGGTTTCATTTAAATAATTGAAGCTATTATACAATGAAAAATATTGCTTGGGTATAAAGCTGTGTGGTATTTGGCATAAGAGAACTGTGGCACAAAGTGCTTGTGGTGATTGAAGGGTAGCTGGTGTCTCAGCAGAAAGGTGGTTCAGCAGAAAGAAAGCTGACAAATCTGCACACCCTCAGGCTACCATGTGGCATCCCTCCAGTGTAAGGTTCCCAAGTGGAAATGGCCTTCAGAAGCAAATGTCAGAAGCCCTTCACAGTTTCAAATACTCAGCTAAATCAACAGAGCCACAAGCTTACAACACAGGGTGTTTCTAATTGGTGAATTTACACTGGGTAGTGTGTATCCCTTATAAAAACATGGAACCCCTTGGAAAGTCCTGGGCAACAGGTGAGGACGCCTGGTAAGAAGGTGAGTCAGGGCTCTGCCTGTGCACTTGAATCTCCTTGTCATGTGTGCCGTCCTGCCAAACAGGATACACAGAGAAAAACCCATGTCTGGAAAGGGTCTAGTGAAACCTAAAGAATGTCAAAGACACAGAAACATATAGAGCTTTCCAAAACTCAGTCTTGATTCTTTACAGATCACCTGCAGAGAAACAGGATCAGAAAGGCATCAGACCTAACAATGAAAATGAATGCAAGAAAATAAACAATAGTATGTTTTTATGTATTTAAGAGGGAAAGTGTTGGATAGAAAATTCTGTATGTATACACAATCAGAAGTCCTTTTCAAATGCTGTTACCATAAAACATATAACTTGGCAATGCAAGGTTTCAGAAATGTTTCTATGTAAAGAAGCCATTCATAGACATTCGTGAAGAGAATACTAAAGAGAATACTAAAATGAGTTGCTATGAGGGAGAGGGGCGGTAAGACTGGTCAAATTATACCATTAAGTATTTTGGGATTAAAAAAAAAAAAAAACAATTACTAAAGAAATATCAAAGAAAGACTTATCTATTAAAACTTAGTCTAAATTTTCAGAAAATATCAGTAGGTTGAGGAGAGTGAAGGCAAAGAAACTATTTAGCCATTCATACACTTTGTCTCTCTCCTGCCAAGTTGCAGGAAATAAAATGGAAAACATCTAGAGAATGGTAACTAAAATTACCAAGTGTTTTTTTCAAGACATGTACTTAAATGGTTGTGATCTCTAGCCTGAAAAAAATTCTGAAAAGCTTGACATTTGTAAAAGTATGAAGGAATAAAAAAGGTACTCATTTGGAGAATACTGAATTAGGAGGTGTTGCTTTACATCCTAAGTGGACTTACAATTGTGGCATTTGAATCACTACACATAAAGCCCTTGGCATTTATGGATTTCTATTTGTGGTTTAAATATATGTGATGCATAAAATTTCTCCCCAGGCAAGGTGATGACAGCAGTCCCTCATTGTTACACTGTGGCATTCAAAGCATACTGCATCATGCTGACTGCAAAATGCAGTTCAGATTTTAAAATAATACATGTATTGGAACCCTGCTGTTTGGGCTAATCTCTCTGCCCTGATGGTAATAAAAGTACTTGCAGATGGGCACTTCTCCAGCTGTTTGTCCTTTTCAGAGCTGAGCATGTCCTGTCATCTGTGTCTTTAATGAGCCCTAAAGCCAGCTTCCCTGGGGGCAGCACACTATTCTCCACTGTTCTTCCCAGAGGACCCGTGTACATTGGATACTATAGCAACCACTGCTCACTGCTTTCTCTCTGACTTTTTAAGCTTGGTAGTGTAGGTTTCTTGGCAAAAATATTATTCTAGAAGGTTTCAGTTCCCATACTCTTGTCTTTAGGAGCTTGGCTTTTTTCATCACAAATTGTTATTCTGAACCAAGCAGGGAGTTTGCTATTGCTACCTTCACATATGCCTGTGGTCCTTCCTGGGAAATGCCGATATATGGGTGAAGTGAATTGTTCAAGACTTGCTCTCTGATACCAAGACACACAGTCTCAGCAGAAGTCATCACTTATTCCTAAAAAATATTGGAACCTAAATGTTTTTTCCAAGCTGATAAAATCAACCTTAGCTTTCAGGAGGCAGAAATCATCACTAAGTGAAAGGAGCAAACCCAGGCAATCAGGTGCATGATTTCCCTTTCAATGGCTGAACTTAAATGGCGGGATGGAAGACTTCCTAGATTAATTTTCATTTGCAGGCAAGGTTTTGGTGATTTGTTTCCTGAATCTCAGTTTACTCATCAATAAGGAAAGGTAATAAATTCAAAACAAATGAAAGGTTAGGAGGGTTAAGTTTTATAATTTCTGATTATAAAGTCACCCTTCCTCTCCCTTGCTGAGTGTCACAATATCATCTCTTTCCTGTCTGCTCCCCTGCTAACCACAAGGAAGTACTCGAAGGTGTTTAAACAAGGAGATTTGTAATTTTGCTATATTAATAAGCAACTACCATGAGATTCATGTTCTTCCCGACTGCTTTATTTTTCCTCTCTCTCTCTCTTTTTTTAAGGCTTCTTACTGAACAACACTTAAAAAAATTTTTTTTCTAGTTGTAGATAAACACAATATCTTTTTTATTTATTTATTTTTATGTGGTGCTGAGGATTGAACCCAGGGCCTCACCTGTGAGAGGCAAGTCTTCTCCCACTGAGCTACAACCCCAGCCCAACAATACTTATTTTTAATTCTGAAACCATGGTCTTATTTTTTAGGGCAAAGAGACAGTGTGTGGAAAGTGTGGATCTTTGGTGTCTTGCCTTTACACCCACCTCACTTTCTCTCCTTCCCTCACTGGGACCAACTTTCTTTCCACTGCTGAGTTGCTTTAATTCATTAACACTTGCCCAGTTCTAGAAAGGATCATAAACTGGGTCTGTTTAGCCTCTGATTCTCTCTAGTCTCTACATAACTTTTCCCCAGTTCTTACATCTTCTCTGTTCAGTTCTCCTTATAAATCGGATGTCTTCCTTTGGTCACGAGCTTACATCAGTTTATGGAAGGTTTCTAATCTGATGATCAGGAAGGGAACGCCATTCCTTTCAGGTTGGTGTTAATCAGTATGGTCCCTGGTCATGGCTGGGATGATTCAAACTTACAACTTCCAAATGTCCCTCTGGGAATCATGATGTCCTGAAACATTTAATAAAAAACTAAAGAGATGATGTCACATTATCTTTGTTCAAGTGAGGGTTACAGATGGAAGGTGACTAGGACATATTCTTACAGAAAGCCCTGGAGAAATGCCAAATATCCATTGAGAAGACAAAGACTTCCACATTTCCAGAACCCTTTGTGGGAACACCACAGAATACTAGAAATACTTAAAATACACAGGATACTCATTAAAATAAACATGTCAATGCTACTTGGCCCATGCAAAGAGATTCGAGAGTTAATCTTTGAAGTACTGTATTTATTTACATACGTTCACATTCTGAATTTTAACATTTGAGTAACTGGAAGTATGTCAAAGTGGAGAAAATTTCTAAAAGTGGTCTTAAGCATGTAAAAGCCAGAGAGAAATTTTTTTTTTTAAAAAAAAGTTAGAAAATAGTAGATACTGAAACTTAAATCTGAAAACTATTTACTCTTCTATAATTTGAGATGTAATCACAGATTTAAAAAAAAAAAAAAACTTTCTTCCAATACGTTTGGTTTGCAATTATATATATAAATTGCCTGTATTTTTATTGAAATGGACAGTATTCAGAGATTTCAAAATCTCCAGAATAATATCTGAATTACCACAATTGTGTAACAGATTAAATTATGTTTATATATATTTAATTTAATTGTGTAACACATTATATACATATAATTTAATATATAAAATCTGAAAACTATTCTATAATTTCAGATGCAATCACAGTTTTATTTAAAAAATCATATATAAGTTATATATATGTATATAATTTAATCTTCTCACTCTGTTCACTAAATGAATGGCATCTCACATGGGACCAATCTAATCTGCCAACATAGAGTTCATATTATAGTCCCTAAAATCAATATTTCACAAAAAGGAGCAAGAACTTTATGAAAGGACAATTAAGAACATATCAAGGGAAGGGAATGCATAAGAGAATATGGAATTTCTTATACAAGAAGTCGACGTGTCAGTAAAGAGTTAATGAAATCAGATCAAAACAACAAAGGAACCAAATTATAGGGTTTTTTTTGTGACAATATCAATATCACAAATGAAATGATCCTATCACTTTTATTTACATTTACTAAAATTTTGAAAGTCCTGAGTCCATGATATGCAAAAAGATAAATGTTCATTTAAATCACCAAAGAAGATAAAGAGATCAGATATCTTCCCGATAGATCATATTACCTAGTTGTTTTGGTATTTTTGGTACATTTACTATTCAGATGAGGAATACAGAGTGCAGTTCAGTGTTAAATCCATCACTTAGAACAGTTTTGGACTCAATGGAATGACTCCATCACAGTAACATCCAATGAGATGAAGACATATACAACATGTATATAATGCATATAATCAATTTTTTTATTGTTTTTTTAAATCAGTAAGATTCGAAACTTTTACAAATACAAATAAGAGATTGTATGTTTAAAAGTTATTAAGATCCAGAGGAAAAGCTAATTCCAGTGAGTGTTATAGTAACTTCTCATCCTGGGCGAGCTGCAGATCTCAATGAGAGACAGAAGTGTGACATGAGTGGGTTGCTCCTTTAGGGAAACTATGAAACTAATGGCACAATAACTAAAAATAATGTTGCAAGTGTTTCTTTAGGTCATGGGCAAGAATCTAATTGAGTCCCCTGAGCTAACACTCTAATGGTAATAGCTTAATTAACCGGGGATGTTAACTGACATCCATAATTAGCTTAGCACCTTCAAAAGCCAGGGAGACTTGAAGTAAATAATAATAATAATAATAGTTATGGAAAAGAATGTACAGTGATAATATTTTTGTATTTTTATATACATAATGGGTAAGAGAATTTGAGCTGTTATAATGAAAGCCTGGAATCTGATCTGAAATATGTAATCTGGTATTTATTTAGATGAAATCTTGCATTTTACATTGAGTATAAACATCCAAAGAATGCTAGGTTGACTGAACTTATAAACACAAGTTCTACTCAGGGAGACTAAGGTAACCACATAAAGCCTTGGAACATGACAATGAGGAAGAGTAGGAGAGCTGCTGCAGAATGGAAAGCCCAACAGGTCTGCAATAGGACGGGGACTTGCTCCACTGCTACTGGCTTTGCTGCTGGACCAGGAGTCAGGGAGTGTGGGCCTCCAGAAGCTGAGAGCAACTCCCAGCCAAGTGCCAGAAAGGCGGCGGTGGCCAGTCAGTCCTACAACCACACGGGAGGGAATTTCTTTAGAACCTCTATAAGCCTGGAAGGAGCAGAGCCATCCTATACATTGATGTGAGCTTTGTAGGACTTACAGCAGAGGAACCAGCTTGGTGTAATGGTTTTATAATCTACAAAACTGGAAAATAATAAATGTGCATGTTTACACCAGCAGAAAACTAGTACATTTCCTTAGTATTAAAAGCAGGTATTTGGGATTCAATGCTGGAGTCTAAAATCTTTTTCAGTCTGGAATTCCTCTAACCTAGACAAGTCAAGCATGCCAGCTTTGATGTTTTTTTATGTCTTGGGAAGTTTGCATTTCCCTGGTTTCCTATAAAATTCATAGAGGTTTTATTTGGCACTCTGTCAATTTCCTCCTTTTTCATGCCATTTTAAATGAACCACTGAAAATCTATGCTATTCAGTCCTCATTTCTCGCCCTCTTCTTTTTCTTGACTTTCATTCTTTTGTTAAACCATAATCTATTATTTTGAAGTCTGGTAGGAGGAAGCTGGAATAAGTGATCCCAAACTGCCTCTTTTGTGTCCTTTTGGGTCTCAAGAACAAAATCCATGGAGTCAATATAGGCAGGGGTCACAGTAGCAGTCACACCCTGGGTGAGGTGCATCCCACAGGGCTTTGCTTCACTGTCACATTGTTAATCCAGGACTATCTGCATGGGCAGTATCCAGGAGACCAATTAAATGATGAAGGAGGTGAGGGGTAATTACTCTTCTCTGGGAATAACTATCACTTCCCTCAGTCCACTCGAGTCCACAGGGACTTCTCTTTGTACTAGTACCAGAACGTTAGCAGCCAAGGGAGGACCTGGAATGGTCCACACATCCCCTGCGTGTCAGCATTATGTAAGAGTTAGAGACAATACTGTTTCTCGGAAATTCCTGGGAGCTACTTTAGCAAAGGTTCTTCAGGACCATGCTTATAGTATTCTGCACGAAGCCTCCATTCCTCCACGGAATCATACCTTGCCGCCACAGTTCCCTGCCTTTGGATGAGGTTTTTAGTTGTAGTGGGTCTCCTGGGCCTAGCTGACTCATCAAATGTGAAAATTTTCTGGTTTCTTTGGCTAGGACACCATTTGGCAGCCAGAGAGTAGGGGGCACGACGACTGAACGATATTCTGAACATAATTTCACTTTTGCTAAAGCTGAAAATGGCAGAAGGAATTGGTGAGAGACAGAATGTCCAGTGGTCCCTTCCCATAGTACAGTAGTCAGCCTTAAATGTAAGATTACTGGGGATGCAAGAAAATCAGCCAAAGAGGAAACAGAACAAGTGGTTCCCAGCAATGAACACCTGAGTGTGGCAGATTCACAGTCCTTTGACAAACAGGAGGTGAGGGAAAGGGGCCAGCCTGACTTACACTCCATCTCAGAAAGGGCTTCCTGCCCCAAGAGATCAAAGGGAGGTAGGGACACCTAAGGGAATATTTAAATAACCCAACAGGAGATAAGTACAACCTAGACGACATGGGGGAAAACTGTTCACCCCACAGTAGTCAGCCAGCGAGGAACCAGAGGAGGGTCCTTGCACTCTAGGGTATAAAAGGCTGACTGTCACTGCTCTGGGTGTGCCTGCTCACCCAGACATCACACCCTGCAGGACCACTGGCCAAAAGCCTCATTTTGGCTGTACCTCATGTCTCTGAGTCCATTCTTTGGGTTTACACAGGAGAGCTTGTTTCTCAAAGAAGTGAACTTTGAATCAACCTGCCATCAGTTTGTCCCCTTTCTAGCTCCTGGAGTCCATGTTCCATGTTTCTAGACTGGGCTGAAAGTCTCATATCAGAAAATGTTTTTAAAAAAACAAACCAAGCATAGCTTGGTAGTTATCTCTACATAAATAGTACTGTTTTTAATCCAGGTTATCAGCATCATTTGTTCTTCTAAGTAACACCTAAGTGATATTTTCAGCAAAGAATAAGCCAGGAATCTATTTAGTAATCTCATTTCTAATGCTGGTTATACAAAAACAGTTCAATTGCTAAAAAACAAACAAACAAACAAAAAAACCTCACAGGATTCCAACTAACAATGTTGACAAATCAATTAATTGCAGGAAAAGGATACAATATAACAACAGTGTTGAAACAGTGATATGGGTCACAGTAACAGTGTCCTACTGCAGCAAGTGGTTTAGAAAAGAGAGCAGGTGAACATTTAGATCTTTTTTTCTGTAAGGGTCATAAGTATGTGCACTTTCCCTCTAGAATCAGGAACCACCTACATATATGCAGAACACTTTGGAACTAGGGATTCTAAAGTGGAATTTCAGTTGGGTTTTTAAATATCATACTGGTCACTTAACCATATTTCTGCAACAAAATCAGCCCCAAACATTGAACTCTCTGGGGGTCTCACTGATAACAAATGTAAATCCACTATCTCATTCTAATTAATAAACAATGCTGACAATCAGGCAAACAAAACAGAAGAACAAAACAAGAAAACACTGAAAATTCCTTGGATGCATGATTACAACAGCAATGTTATTTATTAATTAGCATGTTTTGGATCTTGACCAGAACCTAGTGTCATGCAGGAAATTAAGCAAAACAGCTCTGGGCAATTCCAGAACTGCTGCAAATTACCCTTCACAGCATGTTATAAAATTGACTTCCTATTCCTAGTTCACTGTTTATGATTAGAAACTTAAATATATAAAAATTATTTTACTGCAGTTATTTAAATGATTTATTTTTCACTTTTCATAGGTTACTGTAGAAAATTACATTCAATGTTTCAGCTAATGCTAAACCATGCTTGTATTTCTGGAAAATACACTTTAGTCATGATGTATTGTGTTTTTAGTACAGTTAGATATGGTTTGATGATATTTTAGAGGAAAAGTTTTCTGCTTTTGTTTGTGAAATTGGCATGCATAATTTCCTTTCTCACATATGCCTTTTTGGTATGGTACCAAGTTTATACCAGCCTCATTGAATGAACTGGTGAACATTCCTCATTTTTCTGTTCTCAGGGAGTTTGTAACAATAATGTGATAGTTAATTTTATGTGTCAACAAGAATGAGTTAAAGGATACCCAGATAGGTGGTAAAACATTATTTTTGGAAGTATCTGTGAAGATGTTTCTGGAAGAGCTTAGCATGTGAATCAGGAACTGAATAAAGCAGATGGCTTTCTCCAATGTGGGTGGGCGTCACCCACATACACCTTGAATAGAACAAAATGGTGCAGGGAAGGTGAATTTACTTCCTCTGCTTGAGATGAGACATATGTCTTCTCTTGCCATCCTACCTGCTGCCAGTTCCTGGGCTTTGGAATTCAGACTAGGTCTTAATATCACTGGCTCTCAGTTCTCAGGCCCTTGGACTTGGACTCATTTGTACCATCTGCTTTCTTGGTTCTGCAGCTTATAGGTGGCAGAACATGGGACATATTGGTCTTCATAACAGTGTGTGCCAATTCCCAACAATTAATCTCTTCCTATTGGTTTTATATCTCTTGAAAGTCATGACTAACATAAACCAATAATATAGTTTTTTTTTTTTCCCATAAAGATGGGCAGCACATCTTAGAAATTAGGTCTAATGTTTTCTTATGGAATAACTTCAAACTTTTGACCCAACTTCCTTAATGCCTATCCAACTTCAAGTCTTTTTTATTTTTCAATAAATTTTCATTATATTTTTAGTATTCTGACGTTTAAGTTTTCATATGCATTTTTATAAAATTGTTCCTCTTTTCAATCTTTGCTGTGTAACTAGTGCATACTAGAATTTGAGAAGCATCATTTTACACTATATATTTTCTATTGAAAAACATAAACCTCAATCATTTTATTTATTTTCTGTTTTAAACTGTTCTTGTAAGAGTGTATACATAGAGAAGTACACAAACACTAAGAGTTCAATGCATTTCCACAAACCCACATGATAAATGACATTTAACTGTAATCCCTGAATTTCAGTACTGTTGCTTGACTATTTTTGAGCTTCTGAAAATAAAACCATGGCGGGTGTGGTGGTGCATGCCTTTAATCCCAGCAGCTCAGGAGGCTGAGGCAGAAGGATTGCAAGTTCAAAACCAGCCTCAGCAAAAGTGAAGCACTAAACAACGCAGTGAGACCCTGTCTCTAAATAAAACACAAAATAAGGCTGGGGATGTGGCTCAGTGGTAGAGTACCCCTGAGTTCAATCTCTGGTACCCAAAATAAATAAACAGATAAAAAATAAAAAATAAAATCATAATAAAATGGCTTTTCTTGCTTGACATTTAAATTTATTATATGTATCCATGTTAGTTCCCTATACAAAAGTTCCTTTGTTCTTATTGCTGTAAGAGAACAACACAATTTATCCATCCTGCTATTGGACATTTTAGTTGTTAGTTTTTCACAGAAACAATTCTATTATAGATATCCTCATACATACCTTTTGGTGAAGATGTGAGTCTTAGCCTGCTTCTGTTACTATAACAAAATAATTCAGACTGGGTGACTTACAAATAATTTTAAAAGAATATTTCTTACAGTTCTGGAGGCTGAGAAGTTCGTTATCAAGGTGCTGGCAGAATGGGTGTTTTCTTCTCTGCTTCTATGAAGGCACTTTCTTGCTGTGTCCTCAGATGGCAGGGCAGAAGGTAGAAGCAGAAAAGGGACTAGACTGCTCCTTTTAACCTTCTTTATAAGGACACTCATCCCATTCATGAAGGCTCCACTGTCATGAATTTATCACCCCTGTTGGCCCCCATCTCTTATTATTACATAAGCAATAAAATTTCAAAATATAAATTTTGAAGGACACATTTAGACCATAGCGATATGTTTGCAAAAAAATAAAAAGCATACATGTGCATCCATAGTTCATCTGAAAGTCTTTTTCAGAAAAAACACTTGTCACAATTATAGAACCTTTTAAATATTCAGGAAATTCATTACTACTGGAGGCAGATAAGTAAGTACTAAGAACTTACTTAGTATAAGTTTTACCATATGAAAAGTTAATATATTTTCTGTACAAGAACCCTAAAAATTTTGTTTTGTTTGATCATTGTCAGATTAATGCTACTTTATTTTTTACCATTTTCAAATTGTGTAGGTTAGTGATGTGCAATGAAAATATAATACAAGTCACATATGTAATTTTATGTTTTTTATTAGTCATACTGAAAAAATGTAAAGCTGAAATTAATACTATATTTTATTAACTCAAAAGATGAAAATCCAATGTTTTAAATTTAAAATACATTTCATTACAGACTCTAAAATTTCACAAGAAATATGTGAATAGTATTTAGATTTCATAAAATTTACAACAGAAAATAATATTCAGGGTGCTCTGCACATACCTGTTATCCCAGAAACTGAGAAGGCTGAGGCAGGAGCATTACAAATTCCAGGCCAGTCTGGGCAACTTAGTCAATTTCTAATTAACAAAAAAAAAAAAAAAGTAAAATAAAATGGGCTGGGGATATGGCTCAGTGGGAGACATCTTGCCTAGCATGGACAAGTTCTGGAGTTCAATTCCCAGTAACGTGGGGAGGGGGGATGTAGATTCACATACCCTAGTTGTTCCAACCACAAAATTATTTCAAATAACTAAATTGTGTCAGTTTACAAGTTTGCTAAAATTAAATACTCCGTTACTCTGCCATATCAGCCACATTTAAAGATAGCTAATAGGCATACCATTGGAAGGCACAGATACAATTCCAGTGGTTTTTGCAGTTTTGAACACCTTGAATTAAGTTTTAATGCACAGTCTAAGAGAAAATATTTTCTTTTACAGGCTGTGGCAAAGAATTTTGAAATAGGTGAGAATGAACACACACACACACACACACACACACTTATATGTATGTAACTTGGTTCCTACAGAAATGTCCAATCTTACACTATATACCTAAGTATTTTATCACCTTGTAGAACACTTCCATCACCTTGACAGTCACCTTACTTTTTTAGTGTACTTTTTGTTTAATATATATCTATGCATATATGCATATTTTAGTCTGTGAGAGGCTGCACTGGATACCATACTGTATACAATAAGGGGTGAAACTTGATGCTTGTTCTCAGATGGCAACTTATAAACTTCTTATAATGTCACTGTTCAGTGAGATTTGTCTGTTTTAATTATGAACGCAGAGTGAATCAGTTGACATCATAATCTCTTTCTGCTGTTCTCTTAAGTTGCAAGAATTTCAAGGATCCTCTGGTACTGTTTGTACTGTAAAAATTTCATCTAAGTAATATGTAGTGACAGCTGTAGGAACTGTTATTATAATAGAGTATCATTTTTATATATCACGAAAAAAAAGATAGCAACATAAACAATATTCTATACTAAGTACCTTACTTATTCCTTCAGTCATAAACAGTAAAAAATCACGTTAAAAAAACAAACAAACAAAAAAAACTTAAGCTCAACTTGAGTTTTCCAGGATTCCAGGGAAACACTTTTTTAAAGAGGGGTCCCTTTAGTTGGCCAACTTAAGTAGCTTACGGCTGTAAGAGTCCCCGTTTTGCAAACATATTCAGATTTCAAATACATCTTAAAAGCATACGGACAGGTGCACAGTTCAGCAATCCACAGCTTTCCATGTTTCCACGCACTCAAGGATAACGCACGATTTCCCACGAATTTTGTCCACGACCAAAGGCGCAGGTGCGCTCACTGCAGAAAGTAAGAAGATCTGATAAATTCAACTCTGATGGGCGCAAGTGGTGCCCACCTCGCGGGAAGTGCTCCCGTGGCGCCGCGTCCCGCCCACCTCGCCCTCACAGGAAGCACCCACAGCCAGCCGCACCCCGCCCCACCCCGCCCGTACAGGAAGCGCCCCCGTGTGGCTTTCCCACGCTCCCGTAGGCAGCCGAGGGGGCAAGGTAGCCCGGAGAATGCCACTGCGCTTGCGCCGTGGAACGCGCATGCGTCGCAGTGCTGCGCATGCGCGGAATCAGAGGCCTGCGGGTGCTGGGAGGGTAACGGAGGCGACGCGCCCCGCCCCCGGTGTGAGCGCGGAGCTTTCCTGCGGCACCGGGTCGGCTCGCTTCCTTTACCCTGCAGGCAGGCGGGCGGTACCCGCGTTCTCTCTTTTCCCTACACGCCGAGCTGCTGCAGCCCTCCATGGCGAGCGTGGCGGGTCGGAGGCGCCGAGCGGCCCTTGGGCTCTGCGCCACAGGTAACAAGTGCACTGAGGCGAGGCTGCGCGCGGCCGGGCCGGGAGGGCCGGGGTCGCCACGGGGGCCGGACACAGCGGACGTCTTCAGGGCCCTGGGCGCCGGAGGTTGGGAAGAGGCGGCTGCCTGCTGTTTGGCTCTTTTCCCGCCGGGGCAGGAGATTCAGCAGCGCTGACTCCATTGATAGGCGACGGGGATGCCGCGGTCCAGCTTTGGGCAGATCTCGCCTGGCCCTGAGGGTCTGTCTGGCCACCTTCGAAGGGTGTTTACCGCCCGGGTAGGAGACGTGGTCAAGGACTGACCGTGGTCAGGTCGCCAGGATGGTGCACCGTGAGAAGTGACGTGAGCCTGTGTTAGTCAGCCTTTCCGGGGCGCCCTGGCTCTCCTTGCTCGCTCATTCATTAGGCCACCATTTAGAACCTACGGTGTGCCAGCCACCATGCTGCGTGTAATGCGCATCAGAGGGGTAGCTCAACTTTGGTTTCTTCTCTCTCCTTTTTGATAAAAAATAAATAAATAAAATAAAAAAAATAGCATTTTGAATAGCATTTGGAATTTTTAATTAAAAGAGATAATTGCTAAGTAAAAAAAATCGAGAAGTGAGTTTTATCTACATCCAAATGGTAGTGAAAAAAAAAAAAAAAGACATGTAGAAAATGGCACTGTGCAATAGGTGGATTAGTCTACCTAGCACTTGCTAGTTGCAGGGTGATTGCACGCAGAGTAAATATTTATTAAATGGATACTGCTTATGCTTCTGCATCACTCAATCATTGGAATGGATCAGTGATCCATGGTAAGAAAAAGTGAATCAAAACATTTTATAGGTGAATAAACATACAGTAAGAACCAAATGATAAATCACTGTTTTCTACATTTTGTCTTATCTTTTTGTTTTGCAGTTATTTTGCTCGATATGGCTTTTTGTAAAGCAATTATAGAAGATTTAGATGATTCGTGAGTATATATTTAAAATGTCATTTTAACTTTGAACACTTAAACTTTTATCTAAATATTTGCATGTGAATCTTTTTTTTTTTTTTTTTTTAATGATAGGGGTAGTAATGGCCAGTGTTTATATATTGCCACTTTTTTTTTTTTTTTCAGGAATTGTTCCAAATACTATGTATATACAAAATGTGTATGTGCCCCAAATATTTTTACTAATAGTTAAAAGATCAGAGAAACTGGCAGACTTATCACTTTTCTTTGTGTTTGTTTCTTTTAGCTTTAATCATATAGAGTGGGTACTGGAATTCAGTGTTTATTTTCTTTTGGGGGGGTACTGGGGATTGAACTCAGGGGCACTTGACCACATCCCCAGCCTTATTTTGTATTTTATTTATAGACAGGGTCTCACTGAGTTGCTTAGTGCCTCGCTTTTGCTGAGACTGGCTTTGAACTCACCATTCTCCTGCCTTAGCCACCAAGGCTAGGATTACAGTCATGCGCCACCATGCCTGGCTCAGTGTTTATTTTCGTAGTATCAGCATTAATCACAAGGCCTTGCTTATAGTGGGTGAACTGTCTAGCTCCAAATAAAAATCCTATGTGTGATCATTCAGGCATGACTGAAGGCAATAACAATGCCTTTCCTGCCAAATCAAAGGGGGAAGGTGTCCACCCCACACCAAATTTGGTTGCATAGTGTACTGCAGTCTCTGGAGGGACTTGTAGTCAAGGACTCAGACTTCCCAGGCCATCCATGTTCATATGCATATGTATGCTCCTAGCCCAGTTCTGTGTGGAGGCCTCATTTATTTGGGGCTTCATCTGGGGCATTTTTCAAGCACTTTTGCCAAGACCTTCCTATCAGTGGCCACTCATAAAAAGGCAGAACCCTTTTGTTCAGTTCTTCTCAGCAGTGAGATGAATTTCTCTGTCTTGTGCTGCTGTACTGTTTCATGTGTAAAAGGAACATTGAGGGGCTGGCACCTCTTTTATGTCTCTTGGCTTACATTGTGAAAGTAAGTAAATAAAGCCTTGATTGTTACTTCCAGTTTAGCTGGTTGTCCTAATTTGCCACCTGGAAACCTGATTGCATGACAGAATCAGTGTGGTGTGCAGGCTGATCAGTTGAAAACAGTGCTGTTACGGAAGAGCAAAATACTTAAGGTCCTGTGTGTCCCAGGCATAGTGATGGATCTTGGGAGTACTTGCAGATTACTTACAGAAACTTTTTGGTGCTGAGGAAAACCATTAGGAACAAGGAGGTAACCTTATTGAATTTAGTGATACCCAGTGGGGTGTGTCATTACAGTTTTCCTTTTTCAGCTTGTCCTGGCAGTGCTGACTGCCTGAGGAGGAAGGAGGAGTTCTGCTCCTGCTGATCATTCCATTAGCCATGTAGATGCCTTTCCAAAGGCCCCCACACTGGAGACCATACCAAGAGCATAACATGCTTATGTGCTAAGTGTGGAAATTGGTTCCTCCTAGTAGAACAAGCACATGTCCCACCATTTATTTCCTGGATCCATAAGACAGGGTTCATGAAGATTCAGGCAAGAGTCTAGTCCAACCCTGGAATGCCATTATTGTGAGAAGGTACCAAAACAGCATTGAAAGGGTGTTCCGCTTGTCTCACCATGGTCAAAGCTAAAAGTGCTTCCCAGGGACAGATTCCTCAAGCTCATGGGTGAGGATATTCTTACCAAATAGAGAATACTGGACCCTTCATTCCATTGAGAGTGTTCCTCTGGATCCCAACTGGAGTTGATGCTTCTCTGGATTTGCCTTAGCCATCCACATGCATTCCACTGGCTTGAGCCACACTGTCTAGGCCCTGACATGACCACATTTACTTCTTGTTCAGGTTCTCTAAGATCACTGCATCTGATGGCTCAACCTATATATTGGTGGTGCAAATCATGAGCATACTGTGTACTCTGTATGCTGTGGATCACTTTGATTCACAGGGATGGTTGAACATTTTAATGGACAGCTGAAGGACAGGTTTAACTAGCAGACGACAATGTCCAACTTTACCCCAGCCTAGACTATACATCTCAGTAGAGTGATTTCAATGCAGTAGTTCCTCAATTGAGTACTTTTCTCAAACACGAAAACTGAGCCATCAGGAAAAGATGGGAACCCTCTTAGAATCCAACCTCCCAGATTAAAAACAAAGGACCAGTTTGTAAATAGTCTTTTCCAAGCATAGCAACCTTAGGCTTTGCTACATTAACTTTTCTCTAGAGGTGTAAAATGGAATAAAAGGGTGAAGAGCTTGGGTGTACAGTGTCATCCCTTGGTATCCATGGGGATTGGTTCCAGGACTACCAATAGATACCAAAATTTGAATGCTCAGGGACCTTATGTAAGTAGTATAGTATTTGCATATGCCCTGTGTACATCCTCCTATATAGTTCAGATCATCTAAATTATTTATAATTTGTTAGTGTAAATGTTATATAAATAGTTGTTATTCTGTGTTGTCTAGGGAGTAATGTCAAGAGAAGAAACCTTGCAAGCAGCATTCTGTGTCAGATGATCAGAACTGTCTGACACAATTTGAGCTTGCTAGAGCAAGAAAGTCTAAGCTACTCTGGGGTTCTCTCTTCCATTAGACAAGAGTATAGACTTAACAGTGTGGGGGAAAAAATAAAGAAAATTAAAGAAAGAGAAGAAAACCTGTACATGTTCATTACAGAGGCAGAGAGGCAGTTTTCTACCTTGTGCCCCCACCAACTATTTTCAGATCTTATTTGGTGATCCACAGATAAGGAAAGCCAATTACATTTGTATTTATCCCCAAAAAACTTTAATTCCACGTTCTTTTTGTTGAATTCTTTACTCCTCTTCTTTGAGTGGTTCTCTACTTTTATTCTTAAAATATCTAATGGATTTAGAGGTCACTGAGTAAAAATTTTACACAAATTTATTGAAAGAATTTGTTTTATAGTTCTATATTTATGAACTTATTATCCCTACCCATAGTATACATTTGTAAAGTGGACACAAACATAAAATCAGAGATTTGCTTTTGTTTTTAGGTTTAAAGAAAAGCGAAAAGATGACATTTGGCTTGTAGATGTGAGTATGTAAATTTTATGTTAATTACCTGCCCCTGCCATTTTAAATACTCTTTTCTATTCTCTTTCACCCAAAGAAGGCAATGTATAGTTAGTACATATGTATCTACTTAATTTGTTTTTGCAAATAGTACTGTTTTGTTTTTTCTGTTAAAATGAACCTTAGAGCTTTAAGGTTTCGGGGACTTACTTTATTGAAATTTTGGGGTTGGGGGCATTAAGAAGGGAAGCTGGAACCCTATCTGATAATGAGGTAAATGTGTAGATTATGTCTTCAGGAGAATGTGATATGATTTTATTACAGAATTCACTCATTTCTTCATGTTTTCCAAGATATTGAATATACTAATATCATTTAGTCACAGTCATACTTTCATCTTTTTTCAGGGGGGATGGGTAACCTGGCATTGAACTCAGGGGTACTCAACCACTGAGCCATATCCCCAGCCCTATTTTGTATTTTATTTAGAGACAGGGTCTCACTGAGTTGCTTAGTGCCTTGCTTTTGCTGGGGCTGGCTTTGAACTCGCAATTCTTCTGCCTCAGCCTCCTGAGCTGCTGGGATTACAGGTGTGTGCCACCATGCCCAGCCATACTTTGATCTTACTAGTGAACAAAATTAAATATTTAGCATCCTTTTCTCACTTTCTAGTTTGGAATAAATTTAAACCTCATGATATTGGAGATGTGTTTTAACATGCCTCAACAAAAGTAGAATTGCAGCAAAAGAAATAAAGATGGTAGAGTTGGTAATTATTGAAGCTATACGATGGGACTTGAGAGTCCACTGTTCAGTTCTTTCACCTTTTGTGTATATTTGAACATTTCCATGGTAAAAATTTAAAAAGAAGTCTTACTTCATGAAAATATAACAAATAGTTTGTTAGCTACGGGTCCTAAGCATTACCCCCAGTGGTTGCTGATTCTGGTCTGTGATTTTATTTTAATCAGTCAGACTCGTCACGATGCTAAGCCAGTTATCTTAATGGTCTCTTATATCTTGCCAGTGGTTACAATAAACTCAGCAAAGGCACTCACTTTGTTGGAATTTTTGTAACAGAAATAGGTTGTTTATCATTAACATTTGGGTATGCACATGATATGGTGTATGCATGTTTATTTTGCTGGCTTCTCTTTTTTTTTAAAGAACATGGACGCATTCACTTGGAAACAAATACATTTTATTAAAATTCATATAGCTGTTTTAAATAGGTATCAATAATCTATTAAAATGAACTTAAGATAGTATTAGATTTGAGGTATGACCTAGGAGTTAGCCTATCTAGATTTCTGTGTGTCTTATGTTTTGCTGTATAACCATTGAAGAAATGTATTTAAACTTTTAGTTCCAAATAGATTATTAGCAGATTATTTAATCAAAAGAGATTATTTAAATATTAAGATTGATATTTACAGTAGTGCAATATTTTTAGTGATTTCTGTTTTTTTTCTTTTGGGAAGTTTTATGCACCATGGTGTGGCCATTGTAAAAAACTGGAACCAATTTGGAA